>CM031615.1:1627843-1632843 GCA_018398815.1 Conus ventricosus
CACATGACTCTGATGGGATTCGAACCCACGACCTCCCAGCCGGGAGTCCGCGACGCTAACCACTTCGCCACGGCGGCTGGTTCAAAGTGGGTAGTTCTACTGGACTGAGGCAAGTCTATTGACTTTCGTCTGACGTGCACAGTGAACATTTAGGTTGACCTGGCGTGAGCGGGAAGAGGTTGATAGGAGGTTACCCTATAGGGGGATGGGGGGGAGGGGGTGCAATCTTGTCTTTCAATCAGAGGATTTGTTGAGGGCAAAACAGTGGCAATACCATGGCTTTTTACTGCAGTTCTGTCAACTCTTCCTGCTCATTGGCTAGTTTTTCTTTTCTTTCTTTTTATCTAATCTGGGCTGCTTTCCCAGCAGAGGGGTTGAACAGAAATTCAGTTCTTGCATTCTGGCATCTGCAAGCTTAAAAGGGTAACAACTTTCCGACAGGAATTGTCTTTGAAATACCCTTTTTACATGATTTGTTTTAGAGTAAAAAAAAAAAAAAAGATGCAAAGCATATAAACGTACTCCCAGTTTATCTTAAATACACATGAGATATCCATGAAGAGGAAAAAAACGTTTTGGGCCGTTATAGCTGTTAGTAATGGCTATAACGGTAAAATAAACATCGGGCATCATCCGTGACCCATAATGTACATATCTACAAATTTTCAGAAAGATCGGCCAAGGACTTTTTGAGATATTCCATAAAAACGAAAAAATGTTATTGGCCGTTACAGCCATTAGTAAAGGATATAATGGTAAAATAAAACATTGAGCATCATCCGTGATCCATAATGAACATACCTACAAATATTCAGAAAGATCGGCCTAGTAGTTTTGTCTGGAGCGAGTAGAACACATTTTGACCACAGATGGACAGACAGACAGACAGACACACAAACAAACAGCATTTCTTCATTCCCACTGTAAAGTACACCCTGTTCTATAAGAACTGGGGTACAAAAAGTGAAAAGAAAATCAGAGTTATTCCTCTGTCAATTCTTCAAACGTTTCCTGTGCTTTGATCCTTCAATATGTATTCTCAAAGCTACCCTGGAATAAATCCATCCAAAACACATTCCCCTAAACTAAAAGAAACACGCACAGACAAAAAAAAAAAGAAAGAAAAGAAAACAAAAAAGTAAATGAACACTACACCAAGAAACACCCAAGTCACCACACAACCATCCCTGACTTAACGCCATGCTCACCTTAGAGATCTTCAGCATGACTCCCACAGGAATGACAGTGTGCTCACCTTAGAGATCTTCAGCATGACTCCCACAGGAATGACGGTGTGCTCACCTTAGAGATCTTCAGCATGACTCCCACAGGAATGACAGCATGCTCACCTTAGAGATCTTCAGCATGACTCCCACAGGAATGACAGCGTGCTCACCTTAGAGATCTTCAGCATGACTCCCACAGGAATGACAGCGTGCTCACCTTAGAGATCTTCAGCATGACTCCCACAGGAATGACAGCGTGCTCACCTTAGAGATCTTCAGCATGACTCCCACAGGAATGACGGCGTGCTCACCTTAGAGATCTTCAGCATGACTCCCACAGGAATGATGGCGTGCTCACCTTAGAGATCTTCAGCATGACTCCCACAGGAATGACAGCGTGCTCACCTTAGAGATCTTCAGCATGACTCCCACAGGAATGACAGCATGCTCACCTTAGAGATCTTCAGCATGACTCCCACAGGAATGACAGCGTGCTCACCTTAGAGATCTTCAGCATGACTCCCACAGGAATGACGGTGTGCTCACCTTAGAGATCTTCAGCATGACTCCCACAGGAATGACGGCGTGCTCACCTTAGAGATCTTCAGCATGACTCCCACAGGAATGACAGAGTGCTCACCTTAGAGATCTTCAGCATGACTCCCACAGGAATGACGGTGTGCTCACCTTAGAGATCTTCAGCATGACTCCCACAGGAATGACAGCGTGCTCACCTTAGAGATCTTCAGCATGACTCCCACAGGAATGACGGTGTGCTCACCTTACGAGATCTTCAGCATGACTCCCACAGGAATGACGGTGTGCTCACCTTAAAGATCTTCAGCATGACTCCCACAGGAATGACAGCGTGCTCACCTTAGAGATCTTCAGCATGACTCCCACAGGAATGACGGTGTGCTCACCTTAGAGATCTTCAGCATGACTCCCACAGGAATGACAGCGTGCTCACCTTAGAGATCTTCAGCATGACTCCCACAGGAATGACGGTGTGCTCACCTTAGAGATCTTCAGCATGACTCCCACAGGAATGACGGTGTGCTCACCTTAGAGATCTTCAGCATGACTCCCACAGGAATGACGGTGTCCACCGACCTGTTCCACTGCACAGCGACATGCGCAGAGTCGACAAAGAAGCTCTGCAGCAGTCGAACACTACAGGTTTGATGACTCAGATCTCCTGGACCGCGGGGCCACAGGTAGGATCGCACCGTTATTTTGCGCTCGTGAGGTTGTGTTCCCATCTGATGCAGATGACTGCAGGAACCGTCCACAAAATCTGAAATGTTACCATCTGATGAGAACAGATGTGAAATCAAGCCAATAACCCAAACAAATTTCTCACAGGAGAGTCCATTTTCTTTCAGTTTTGTTTGTGATCTATACAAACGTAATTGTCTGATATCACATACATTGGTGAAAAGCCGTAAAATGAATGTACTGCTACTACTACTATACATACACAAATGTCTATTTCTCTTTCTCTGGGTCAGCATATATGTGTGTGTGTGTGTGTGTGTGTGTGTGTGTGTGTGTGTGTGTGTGTGTGTGTGTGTGTGTGTCTGTGTGTGTGCGTGCGTGCGTGTGTGTATGTGAGTGTGTGTGTGTGTTTGTATATTTTCACATATGCCTGCATGTGTATGTACTGTTGTGTGTGCTTGTATATTCTTGCGCACACATCCATGTGCATGTCTGCATACCAACAGAAAATTCGTCCATGGTAAAAACATGAATTCCCTCCCTTTGTCCCCAGCACTCACAGATGCTGCCAGTGTCGCCGCCCTGTAGGTAGACATACATCCAGCTGACGAAGGAGCCATCCAGAGGCTTCTCACACTCCGCGCTGAACTGCACAACCAACTGGTCATGGCCGTTGATGCAGAAGACAGCGCTCATGCTTGTATCCAGGGCAGGGTACTGGTTAGTTGTCAGCTGAAAAGATGACGTAAAAAAAGAATAGTGGCAATGCTGTGTAGGGGCTGATGCTGAGAGATGTTTGCCTGTAAACATTGTGTAAAAGAATAGTGGCAATGCTGTGTAGGGGCTGATGTTGAGAGATGTTTGCCTGTAAACATTGTGTAAAAGAATAGTGGCAATGCTGTGTAGGGGCTGATGCTGAGAGATGTTTGCCTGTAAACATTGTGTAAAAGAATAGTGGCAATGCTGTGTAGGGGCTGATGCTGAGAGATGTTTGCCTGTAAACATTGTGTAAAAGAATAGTGGCAATGCTGTGTAGGGGCTGATGCTGAGAGATGTTTGCCTGTAAACATTGTGTAAAAGAATAGTGGCAATGCTGTGTAGGGGCTGATGCTGAGAGATGTTTGCCTGTAAACATTGTGTAAAAGAATAGTGGCAATGCTGTGTAGGGGCTGCTGCTGAGAGATGCTTGCCTGTAAACATTATGTAAAAAAATAGTGGCAATGCTGTGTAGGGGCTGATGCTGAGAGATGTTTGCCTGTAAACATTGTGTAAAAGAATAGTGGCAATGCTGTGTAGGGGCTGATGCTGACAGATGTTTGCCTGTAAACATTGAGTAAAAGAATAGTGGCAATGCTGTGTAGGGGCTGATGCTGAGAGATGTTTGCCAGTAAACATTGTGTAAAAGAATAGTGGCAATGCTGTGTAGGGGCTGATGCTGAGAGATGTTTGCCTGTAAACATTGTGTAAAAGATCGTGGCAATGCTGTGTAGGGGCTGATGCTGAGAGATGTTTGCCTGTAAACATTGTGTAAAAGAATAGTGGCAATGCTGTGTAGGGGCTGATGCTGAGAGATGCTTGCCTGTAAACATTGTGTAAAAGATCGTGGCAATGCTGTGTAGGGTTGATGCTGAGAGATGTTTGCCTGTAAATATTGTGTAAAAGAATAGTGGCAATGCTGTGTAGGGGCTGATGCTGAGAGATGTTTGCCTGTAAACATTGTGTAAAAGAATAGTGGCAATGCTGTGTAGGGGCTGATGCTGAGAGATGTTTGCCTGTAACCATTTGTAAAAGAATAGTGGCAATGCTGTGTAGGGGCTGATGGTGAGAGATGCTTGCCTGTAAACATTGTGTAAAAGATCGTGGCAATGCTGTGTAGGGGCCGATGGTGAGAGATGTTTGCCTGTAAACATTGTGTAAAAGATCGTGGCAATGCTGTGTAGGGGCTGATGCTGAGAGATGTTTGCCTGTAAACATTGTGTAAAAAAAGAATAGTGGCAATGCTGTGTAGGGGCTGATGCTGAGAGATGTTTGCCTGTAAACATTGTGTAAAAGAATAGTGGCAATGCTGTGTAGGGGCTGATGATGAGAGATGTTTGCCTGTAAACATTGTGTAAAAGAATAGTGGCAATGCTGTGTAGGGGCTGATGCTGAGAGATGCTTGCCTGTAAACATTGTGTAAAAGATCGTGGCAATGCTGTGTAGGGGCTGATGCTGAGAGATGTTTGCCTGTAAACATTGAGTAAAAGAATAGTGCCAATGCTGTGTAGGGGCTGATGCTGAGAGATGTTTGCCTGTAAACATTGTGTAAAAGATCGTGGCAATGCTGTGTAGGGGCTGATGCTGAGAGATGTTTGCCTGTAAACATTGTGTAAAAGAACAGTGGCAATGCTGTGTAGGGGCTGATGCTGAGAGATGTTTGCCTGTAAACATTGTGTAAAAGATCGTGGCAATGCTGTGTAGGGGCTGATGCTGAGAGATGTTTGCCTGTAAACATTGTGTAAAAGATTGTGGCAATGCTTTGCATCCAGCGGAGGGTACTCACAGGTGTTCGACTGA
>CM031615.1:1637843-1645343 GCA_018398815.1 Conus ventricosus
CAGAGTGACAGATCTACATCACACACAAAGACACAAATAAACGCACAATTACACACACACACACACAACCTACAGAGTGACAGATCTACATCACACACAAAGACACAAATAAACGCACAATTACACACACACACACACACACAACCTACAGAGTGACAGATCTACATCACACACAAAGACACAAATAAACGCACAATTACACACACACACACACACACACACACACACACACACACACACACACACAGAGTGACAGATCTACATCACACACAAAGACACAAATAAACGCACAATTACACACACACACACACACACACACAACCTACAGAGTGACAGATCTACATCACACACAAAGACACAAATAAATGCACAATTACACACACACACACACACACACACACACACACACACACACACACACACCTACAGAGTGACAGATCTACATCACACACAAAGACACAAATAAACGCACAATTACACACACACACACACACACACACACACACACACACACACACACACACACAACCTACAGAGTGACAGATCTACATCACACACAAAGACACAAATAAACGCACAATTACACACACACCACACACACACACACACACGCACAACCTACAGAGTGACAGATCTACATCACACAAAAAGACACAAATAAACGCACAATTACACACACACACACACACACACACACACATGCACACACACACACACACGCACACACAGGCACACAGGCACACACACACACACACACACACACACACACACACACACACACACACACATCTTGTCATATTCAACAAATATGCATATGCAAAGCAAGTATCCTAACCATCTTAAGGCTGATGGATCATTGACAAAGATGCTGGATCTGCTTTTGTTATTCCATCACTTATTAGGAATAGAGTTTTAGAACTTACCGCCAATGACATTGACAAACAAAGCACAAGACAAGACACGATGCATTTCAACCACTTGGGTCTTCATCAGGCGAAAAAATAAATCACATTTAACATGTGGGACAGTACAAACTACGAAAAACAAAAAAAGAATGAAAAATGACTTATCCGTTATTCTCCATGAAGGCGGAAATGACATGAGGCCAGGGGGATTATGGGAGAGGAAACAGAGGGGGGGGGGGGGGGGGGGGGGGGGTTGCGTCGGGGAGGTGTGTGTGTGTGTGATATGATAGGGTTGTGTGTCTAGTTTATTAGGATGGTATGATATCTTTGTGATGGTTGTGGTAATGGTGGATAGATAATAATGAAAAAAAAAAAAAAAAAAAAGAAAGGTGTGTGTGTGTGTGTGTGTGTGTGTGGGGGATTTAAGGGGAAGGATCAAAACAAAATTAAGATTAGATAGATGGAGGGTTGCTGTAACTACTGTATGAAGTGAGTGAAGAGGATGTGGTGGTGGTGTATGTAAATGTGTGTGTAGGTGTGTGTGTATGTGTGTGTGTTGGTAGGGGATATTGCCAACTGATGTGGAAGAGGTGGGTATGTGTGTTTGGTTGTTGGATATTGATGCCTTGGGGGTGTAGTGTGCCCAGTTTGGAAATGAGATGGGATTCTTGAGTTGTGCGTTCAAAGCTGTCACTCTGTGACTGCCAGAGTGCCATAACTTTGACATGGTCGATGTTGTGTTGGGTGTGGTTGAAGTGTAGGGCGACGGGTTTGGGTGGGTGGTGGCGGATATCAGCCAGGTGTTCAGCGATGCGTGTTTCAAGTGTGCGTGACGTTTCCCCTATGTAGATCTTGCCACACAGCTGGCAGTGGATGGCATATATAATGTTGCGGCTCTGACATGAGAATGTGCGTTTGACTGTGAAGGAGTTTTTGGGGCCCTGTAAGATGGTGTCTGGTTTGGTGAGGGGGCAGATTTTGCAGTTGGGTTTGGAGCAGGGGTGAGTACCTGGTGGTGTAGCTGTGGTTCTGTTCAAACTGGATCGCACGAGGAGGTCTTTGAGGTTTTTGTCACGTTTGAATGTGATCATGGGTTTGGTATGGAAGGCGGGTTTGTGGTTATGTACAATGTGACAATTGGATTTGAGGATCCTACAGATGGGGAGGGTGTGCGGGTGGTAGAGGAGGTAGGCTGTGGGTCTGTCTGTCTTGGTTGGATGCTGGGTGTCCAGAGCAGATGTTCTGGATACAGCTATGGTGCGGCGGAGTGCTGCATTGATGATGGAACTGGGGTATCCGCCACCACCGACCCAAACCCGTCGCCCTACACTTCAACCACACCCAACACAACATCGACCATGTCAAAGTTATGGCACTCTGGCAGTCACAGAGTGACAGCTTTGAACGCACAACTCAAGAATCC
This sequence comes from Conus ventricosus, assembly GCA_018398815.1. Lineage (NCBI taxonomy): Eukaryota > Metazoa > Mollusca > Gastropoda > Neogastropoda > Conidae > Conus > Conus ventricosus. The sequence goes on from CM031615.1 coordinate 1,640,172, forward strand.
CATCTCATTTCCAAACTGGGCACACTACACCCCCAAGGCATCAATATCCAACAATAACCAAACACACATACCCACCTCTTCCACATCAGTTGGCAATATCCCCTACCAACACACAAACATACACACACACCTACACACACACTTACATACACCACCACCACATCCTCTTCACTCACTTCATACAGTAGTTACAGCAACCCTCCATCTATCTAATCTTAATTTTGTTTTGATCCTTCCCCTTAAATCCCCCCACACACACACACACCTTTCTTTTTTTTTCTTTTCATTTTTTCATTATTATCTATCCACCATTACCACAACCATCACAAAGATATCATACCATCCTAATAAACTAGACACACAACCCTATCATATCACACACACACACCTCCCCTGACGCACCACCCCCCCCCCCCCCCCCCCCCCCCCCCCCCCCCCCCCCCCCCCCCCTCTGTTTCCTCTCCCATAATCCCCCTGGCCTCATGTCATTTCCGCCTTCATGGAGAATAACGGATAAGTCATTTTTCATTCTTTTTTTGTTTTTCGTAGTTTGTACTGTCCACATGTTAAATGTGATTTATTTTTTCGCCTGATGAAGACCCAAGTGGTTGAAATGCATCGTGTCTTGTCTTGTGCTTTGTTTGTCAATGTCATTGGCGGTAAGTTCTAAAACTCTATTCCTGATCTTGCCTCGTTTGCCGCCTTCAGTCACTCCATTTTGAAACATCACTTATTAGTTAAAGTAGATAAAGCATATTCAATAGGCAAAAATCGATTTATCTTAGTTGCCGAAATGATAGCTATACTAATGGCTTTGACATATTTAATTGATATACCGCAATCAATCTTGCAAGTATTGTTATGTGTCGACTCAATGTCAGTACTACAATACTATCAAGTTTTTCAGCTCTAATTCTGAAAACTTTATTTTAAAGGAAATATGTTATTTAATTCATATTTTGATGTGCAAAGGGACCGATTTAACTTTTTTCTGGGTTCCTTCTCACAGTGGAATTTTGGGCAATGAATTTGCTGACAGATCTGCCAAAAAGGGAGCTAAAACTGAAATGAGTGCACAGTCACTTTCTGCCCCCTTGACTTTACAAGAGTGTCATCAAGTTTTAAAACAAGTGGCTTGGGACTTTTTAGAAACAACCAGAACATCCCTTATTTGCGGGTTAATGCTCGAAATAGCCATGTTCTCAGCTTTGATCAGGTTGAAGGCATTGAACACCTACAGGTTCGTGATATGTATCAGTACAGAAACTTTGTTTCAGTATTTTATAGACTGAAACTGGACGCATTCAGAACGAAATATAGTGCAGGAACAAAATGCGTATGTAGTAAGGCAAACGTGTCGAGAGCCACGTTTTATTTGATTGTGTGACTCTTAAGGCATACTTACCATGTTTATTACTATATTAGGCATGACAGTGACTGATGTTTTTTCTGATATTGATTTTGCTTTCAAAGTTACCTTTTGTTTAATATGTAGTCCTGTTAGATATTTACTATAATATTATAAGTAGTAATTATTCCATATTTTGTGTGCACTTCCACACACCTATGCGACACACACATACTCTTACACACACACACACACACACACACACACACACACACACACACACACACACACACACACTCTCTCTCTCTCTCTTTTCTCTCTCGTCTAATATCACACAATTTTGTGAACAGACGTAAAATGAAAGTACTACTACTACTACTACTACTACTACTACTACTACTACACACACACACACACACACACACACACACTCAGGTACACATCTGGAATGTCTGTACATTCCATCAGCCAGAAGTAGGCAGTAGTATTACATCCGATGAAATGAATTACAACTAAAAAACAAACAAAAATAGATTGATCGGGAGAAAAAAATAAAGAAGTAAATTTATATGATAGGATTACTCCAACTACGCGTTGTTTTGGGTAACCTAGTTCTGGCCGTTCTCTCGACTAGATCTGTTTAAGAAACACCGATAAGAAGAAATAATACTCAGTATCTGATACTGCAGCCCGAATCGTGTAAACACACCATGATCACTGATTATGCCATCTGAACACCATAAAATGCAAAATGATATTGATCGACTCATTGACTGGTCAAATACATGGAACCTATATTTTAATGCCACTAAATGCAAAGTATTACACATTGGTAATAAAAACCCTAAACTAGATTACAATATGAAAATTGGAACTTAAGATGTTGCCATAACCTCATGTGAAGAAGAAAAGGATTTGGGAGTAACTTTGGTACAGGCTTAATGTTTGATAGGCACATTACACATGTTGTAAACAAAGCTACTTGGATGATAGGCATTATAAAAAGAACTTTTACATACCTTGACAATAATACCTTCCTTAGATTATATAAAGCAATGGTAAGACCGTTCCTCGAATACGGAAATGTAATATATATGGCTTCCGAGATTAAAAAGGCAGTCAATAGAAATTGAGAAAATGCCGAGGGCTACATTCATAATTATACATACGAAGAAAGGCTGAGATTCCTAAAATTACCATCCCTCAAAGCAAGAAGAATACGAGGGGATTTAATCCAAACTTATAAGATTTTCAATAACCTTGATGATATTGACCAGTCATGTTTCTTTCAGCTTGCACTAACCAATACAACACGAAACAGTTGTGATAAAATACAAATCCAGCATGCCAATACCAACATTAGGAAATAGCCTATTCATTCAGTCAGAGAGTTGCACCCATTTGGAATAAACTAACACCTGAGATAAAGCGTGCACCAAATATTAATTCATTTAAAAATCTTATCGACAAACATCACACTTTTACTGATATTTGGTGGTATTAGATGGAGAAAGGGGCCAGAAAAAACTGGGCTCGCTTAAGACATAACCAAAAATCAATATACGACAATGAAGGGGCATATAAAGCTGAAAGGCTATGATGAAAATATTTCATCGCCCCTATTTTGAACTTGAACTTGAACTTGTATCCTTTCAAATAATTATGATGACCGGCATGACAGTCACCGAGTCAGTCGGTGGTAATTTCCACATTTTCTTCTTCCTAAAATACTGGTTCACTCAAAAACGAGTAGGTCACCAGCGCGCATATTAAAAAATAAAATATAACATAAAACAGTGCGACTCTGACTGTTGGCCCCTGGAGCAAATTTGGCAACAAGGGGTCGCACTCGATTTAAAAGCAATGGCCAAATTCAGGCCCTGGTGATAATAAAATATCTGGGGAAATAAAAATAGAAAATCATCAATATGCAGATTTTGTTAACCACAGTGACGCTATAAGCCTAATAATTAAAAAACAAAAACAAAGAAGAATGATTACAAAACTGATTTACCAATTCTGTTGGATTCAATACTGGACGGAAATGGGTGCTTGCAATCATCATTTTGTGTTTTCCACATAAGAAACACAAACATTAATTGTCCCATCTCTCCATCAATTTTTTTATGAGATTGTCGTCTGCGACAAGGGGGATTACTCTAAGCAATTGTTTCGGTCGGAGGCAAGGATGGAGAAAGGGGCTTGTGTGCTCGAGTTATATAAAGAGAAAGTGGAAGGAAAGGGACTTTTTCTCATAATTATTCTCTGGTTCGAGCACACGGTCACGCTAGTTACGGCTTTTTTTTTTGTCATTCCTGAATTTCTCAGAGCCCCCCGCCCCCCCCCCCCCCCCCCCCCTTTTTTTTTTTTCGCGCCAGAGATAGCATTGTTAAAGAAATTACACTTTGGATGTTTGTATTTTCTCAGAGAAGGATCATAATATTGTCATTTTTTTTAAAACAGAAAATCACAATATTGACTGACTGATTGAGTTATTTGTTTGACTGAATGATTGCAAGTGCTCGTTTACTTACTTAGTCAAAAATATCTGAGAATTTTTATTTATTATCTACTTCATATTTATGGTACAGAGAAAATGAATAAACATATATGTTGACGAGGACAAAGATGGAAGCAGAGATAACATGCTCAAAAATGTATTTCAAAAGACTTTAATAATTTCACCAGAATGGTACTTTCCGTGCAACAATGTATTTCCCCGCATGAATGTAGGCTATTGAAGTTGTATTGGGTCGTAAATTGTGTATTTCAAACCTGTTGAGCTGTTTTATAGCTGTGTTGTGGTCGGACTTGCTTTTCAGCCTAAAAAAGCTGTAAAAAAATAGCCTTAAAAAACCTGTAGAATAAGTAAAACATTCACTATTCTCATTGAGTGTTGGTTGTATGCTTTTGTTATTTCGGTATAGCCTAATTCTTGTTGCAGGGTACCTGTTTCGCCTTGTGGTTCGTAATATGTCATGGAATATGTTAAGTTGTACTGCATTGTATAACACTGCATTGAATTATATTGCTGTTTCAACAAATTTTTCAATGTGAAATTCAGTCTATGCTGTGCAAGGAGTGCATGTTGAGGTTGGTCGAAACCGCAGTAGCTAGAAGGAAGAAAAGGGAGAGAACAGCAACCTTTATTCTGGCAGAAGAAAACTTTCCTTCTCTCCCCTAGCTAGCCTGGAGGTTCCCTTGGTGGCTCATAATGTCAACATTAATTTCAATAATTCATGTTTTAACTTCCATCTGCTCACATTATACACTGAAGCTGAACCGTATGAGTTGATTTAGATGCGGGGGAAGGAGAGAGAGAGAGAGAGAGAGAGAGAGAGAGAGAGAGAGAGGATGACGTATGCACATTTTTTTTCTTCCAACTTGGAATTCAAGCTGAGGACTGTGTATAAAGTTACATTTTAATCAAGAGTATCTTGCATTTATACTGCACCCATCTAGTCGGAATATATCATTCATATCATTTCTGTATTTTCAAAAAAAAAAAAAAAAAAAGGTAATTAAATCTTATTTTCCATCGCCGACCTACCACCCCCCTCCCCTTCACCTCGTCTTCTCCATCTGCATTCTCACTGGTTTTCCCTACTCCGTATATTTGTTTCCCTACCTCCTGACCACACACACACACACACACACACACACACACACACACGCACACACACACATGCACACACACACACACGCACACATGCACGCACACACGCACGCACACACACACGCACGCACGCACGCACGCACGCACGCACGCACGCACGCACGCACGCACGCACACACACAGGCATGCACGCACGCACGCACGCACG
>CM031615.1:1647843-1650343 GCA_018398815.1 Conus ventricosus
CTTTTCCTAGCTTTTTTTGCATGACATTTTTTTCTCTTTTCTTTTGTCTTTCTTGCAAATCAGATACACTTTTTTTTTGTGCCACACCTGACATTTTCACAATAGTTTTATAAACTTCTGTATTTGATAGAGCAAGGTTTTCCTTTGAACAGCAGATTTCTACGAAAATCTTGTTGAGAGATGTTCGCCTGATGCGAGTTCTTGAAAGAGATTAACATTTTTCATCGGATCTGAGATTTTGGTATATTTTAAAAGAGTTGTGTGAATGAATGTCTTGTCAGTTGATTTTAACGTGGTGACAGCCCTGATATGGCCCTTGCGGTCGGCTGGGCTATAAGCAACATTACCTGACCTTACCTTACATAGAACATATTTTATTCCGACTAAGTTATGGTGGTCTGGAGGACTGGTCGATGTAGTCAAGAGATAGACACGCTTGGAAAAAAAATAAAGTTTTCCAATTTTTCATTAGTCATATAATCGGTACTCTTTTTCTTGACAAAAAAAAAAAAGAAAAGAAAAAAAAAAGCCCAACATTTTTTGCACTTTTTTTTCATCTACGTATAGGGTCTTTGGAAGTGTTTTGACAACTCAGAACTGTAGAATTCCATTCTGTTCTTTTGAGACGAAGATGTTTGATTAAACATTTTCTTGCTTCTTAACCAAAGCAGCATCTGGCCTTGCTCGTAGTTCAGTTTGATTGTAATGATAATATCTTCAAACTATATGGCGTTTGAATCAAGTTTTCATGAATTTCACCATCTTCTTCTCTGCTAAAAGAATCAATGTGTCACAATCGTCTTCTATTTCTAAAGAATTACAGTGCCACAATCGAGCAAATGAATTAGTTTCTATTTCTGTACATCGATTCTCTTCAGCTTTTCTTACTGTTATATGGAGACACCTTTAAATATTAGCCCAAGAAATACGAGACTGAATAACTGATAGTTTTCTTTCTTAAAAAAAATGATGATCTTCGTCCATTAAATATTAATACAAACGATGAAATGCCGTATAAATAGAGGGGTCTAATCTGTGCACGTCTGCTGCAAAATCAAATGCTTTTAGAACATGATATATGTTATCCTGGCTGACTGAATCAAAAGATGCTTCGAAATCATTCAAATGCAGGACCTAGGAAGATAGCCTTCGTCCAAATAAACATTTGTTTACATCATATCATAGGTTGTCCCCGACTGATGTGACTAGCCCATCAAGAGCCCAGCAAGTTTGATGATTGAAAATGTTTTTATGGATGATGACGGTATTTTAGTAATAATATTGGGGTCCAATCTTTTCAAATGGCCTTTCGTATCTCCTGTTCGTCAGACAAATTATGTTCCCCTCCCCCCCCTCCCCCCCCCCCCCCCTAGTCACTAATAGCTAATCTTCCTCAAATCGTTTATCGTGGAGGTGAACGACAATCTTACCTACTTGTTTTCTAGCAGAACTTGAAAAAGTTGACAAGTACCCAAACTGTGTCTTGCATTTATCGTTGACATTTCCTTTTGCATTCTTTATGGTGACTGGTCTTTCGAATTAATCTACTTCGTTTTCTGTCAATTTAGGAAATTAGTAATTCAGAAAGTTGAAAGGAAGGAAGCTATTCTTACAAGATCGAAGCCCAGCCAGGCGTCTCAAGATGAAGAAATGAACTGCCTATGCCTTTTGGATAAAGAAGGCACTTTGTCAATAAGCAAATGATGAAAAGTAGTCACACATTTATGGAAAAGGTCAACAGATGATTGCGCAACATTACGTAAATTAAGGAATTAAGGAAAACCTTACGAAATTGTGTATACGCGAACAACATCCAACGTAATCATCCCCTACAATTATAAAAATTGAAATGTTGAAATATCTGCTAGTGTCGTAAATGTACAAAGAAAAACAAGAAGGAGGATAAGGAGGAGGAGGAGGAAGTGGAGGAGGAGGAGGAGGCGGAGGAAGAAGAGGAGGAGGAGGAGGAGGAGAAAGAGGAGGAGAAAGAGGAGTCTTTGTTTTGACTATGCGCATTCATCCGCAGAAATTCTTTCCTTCTTGTACTAATTTTTGTATAATACACCCCTTCACTCTTTTGATTGTTTGATGTGTGTGTTTTTTTTGTGTTTTTTTTTCTTTTACTTTCTCCCTTCGTTCATCCTCCGTTTCCGTTGTTTTGAAAGTTGTCTGTCCTACTGAAGAAAACCCTATGGGTCAAATCGTGTTGTCTGTTCTACCTGAAGAAAACCCTATGGGTCAAATCCTGTTGTCTGTTCTACCTGAAGAAAACCCTATGGGTCAAATCCTGTTGTCTGTTCTACCTGAAGAAAACCCTATGGGTCAAATCGTGTTGTCTGTCCTACTGAAGAAAACCCTATGGGTCAAATCATGTGTGTCTGTTTGGAATTTGTTGATTCCTTTGTTTGGCGGCTCAGCAACTCTTTTTTTTTTTTGCTTTCATGTTTTTGTTTGTTTGTTGTTGTTGTTGTTGTTGTTGTTGTTGTTTTTTCAGTTTAAA
>CM031615.1:1682843-1697843 GCA_018398815.1 Conus ventricosus
AAGAAAAAAGTTAAGCACCCCCTTATATTTTCAACTGTCAGAATTGACAACAACAATGTATGACCCCAAAATTTCAATTTTGTCAAGAATGGTGTGTCACTGAAAGGATAAAACCAGTCAGGCGTGTATGTGAAGCATAGTCATGGTGTGGCATGCACGTGCATTACGGTTTTTGAAATTTTTAAAATTGAGGTTTGGTGAGTCATCCAGTTTAGCAATCACAGTTGTTTTAAGAAAAGATATTCTTTGCAAAGAAATATGGTGCGAAGGAGGATAGCAGAGGCCAAACGATGGCCAATTATTGGCATGCATTCCACTGGAATGTCCTTCAAAGCAATCGGGCGTTGTCATGAGTCGGCCGAATGTTCTCGAGCATTTAGGCAAATTAAGGGTAGTTTTGCTGTTGTTGAGAGCAAGTCCTTGGGTTCTTCAAGTGTGCGAATTCAGGCATCACCAGAGGGAATACCCCGAGTCGCATACTAAAGGAGGGAGATTTACGGGGAAGTATTTCGCATGTCCGAGGGATAGTGACAAGGAGTTGCCGACCTGCCAGTCCTGGTAGAGGAGTGTCCAGTCCGACCACTGGCTGGCTATTCACTGGGTTCTCCAGTGGGCCTGAAGGGAAGGCGATCGTGTCAGGTGACCGTCACGGGTAGGTGACCGTCAGCCTGCAGGCAGAGTACAGCGACCATCCAGTCGTCCCTGTTCTGAGGAATGAATGGAAGGCTTCGGCCTATTGAGTGATTCGCACCTTGTTTATCTATAGAGGTAGTAAATACTTGAAGCATCAGTCATGGCTGTTAGAGAAGTCCAGGCTGTTAGTACAATGGGAAGCTTCGGGGAATACGAACATGATTGAATAGAGGTTATGCATTAACCCACTTGGTACCCAAGTACTTGGTTGCGCTAGCAAGCTGTTTGTGGGTGTATGTGGTAGGTGACTAGTGATTTCCATTGTGGAAGAAAATAACTTGGGGATTATATTGGTACAAATCGTTGTGATGTGGGCGTGCCCGTGATTCCATTAGGATTGAGCCATTTAAACTCGTGTTCTCTCTTGATTGAGAATGTAAATAAAAGCTGCTTGGAAAACCAAGAGAGTGTGAACTTCACTTAAGGAAAGTGAACTCGCCCGTCTTTCTGATGGGCTCAAAAAATACAGCGTGAAGCAGAGTTAGCTTCGCCCAGTCGTTGTCTCCTGGTGGGACGTATGACATGGAGGTTGCTGTAGCCTCGGAGCCCGACGACGAGAAGAATTGTATCCCTGTGGGTACGGTTCGACAGCAAGACGTGGTCAGCCTTGTTGAACCTAACAGGAGCTGCCAGACAACGGTGGGTGGTGTTTGGCGCCAGAGAAGACTGTGGAGAGGCTCGACAGAACCCTATCCGTGGAGAGGCGAAGTGCAAGTGGAGTCCTGAGACCGGGTGAGGAGTGCGACCTCAAGCTACGTTGCTAGTGTCCCGCAACTGGGATTTGGCCAATCGGGAGGACACAACAGTGTGCAGCTTTAGCTTTGTAGTCCGCACAGGGGATGAGAAGAAACAGGACGTCAACCAAGGAAGCTGGACAATTTTACGGACGTTTATGTTTTCTTAAGTTTATAAGTGGTGCAAACAGATCAGTGGAGATATAGTCTTCCAGGTTAATGAAGAGTGATTGAAGAAAAGGGGATGCAATTTATGAGAGTGTCCTGCATGCTGTTTACAATTGTGTATGTACAGATAGTTGTTGTTTGTGTATTTGACGGGTGGTCTCGAGTCAAGTTAAATACAGTTGATTATTTTTCTATGAAATGTACAAGGTTTCCCGTCACCTTTGTGCGGGCCCGATGTGATGACAGAGTGCGTGTGCCTATCGAGAGCGCTTTTTGGTTGTGAAAGCGCAAATACTTCTGTCTAAAACCCCCTGCATCCACTGGAAAAATGCAAATCAATAATTTTAATAACGAGGGAGGAGCGACGGAGACCCGCCGTCACAAAATTGGGCTCGACCGGGATGAACATAAATTGAGCGATAAGTGGGAATCTGGTTTTGGTTCATATGCAGAGGGAATTGAAATCTGTCATAATTGTGGAAACCTAGTATTGTTGTTTCTTTTTCGGGAAGACGTTAGTCGATGTGTTATTGTTTTGGCGAATCTTTGTTTTGACGTGCCTTTTAGTTGAACTTTGCTTGATTTGGTTGCCAGTTTGAGGTTGATTGTGTAGTAGCACAACTATTTGATCGCTTATTACAAGTGGATCGTGTGGATATCTCGTTTGTTACTGTGGTTGTATAACTAGCTAATCGAGGTTAGATTAGCTCAGAATGTCGACTGAAGAGGTGCTGAGACAATGGGTCCGCTAAAAAAGATGGACCTCATAGAAGAAGGAAAAGCTTAGTACAAAAGGGTCCGGAACTGAAGGCATAATAGATAGGAACTGGCCCCGTAGTTAATCGAGGCCCAGAAAATACCAAGGGAACGGTAAGAACAGAGAGAAAAGAAAAATGTGAAAAAGAGGAAGAGAAAGAGAACGGGAAAAAGGAGGAGAGAAGAAAGAGAACGGGAAAAGGATGGATAGAGAAATGAGAAACGGGAAAAAGAGGAGAGAGAAAGAGAACGGAAAAAGAGGAGAGAGAAAGAGAACGGAAAAAGAGGAGAAGAGAACGGAAAGAAGAGGAGAGAGAAAGAGAACGGGAAAAAGAGGAGAGAGAAAGAGAACGGAAAAATAGGAGTAGAAGAAAGGAACGGGAAAAAAGAGGAGAGAGAACCGGAAAAAATGAAAGAGAACTGGAAAAAGAGGAGGAGAGAAAGAGAACGGGAAAAGGAGGAGAGAGAACGGGAAAGAGAGGAGAGAAGAAAGAGAACGGAAGTGAGAGAGAAAGGGATAAGGAGGAATAGAGAAGAAGGAAAGAGAGTAGAAAAAGGCAGTTGAGTTAGAAAAAATTAAAATTGGAAGAAAGAACGGGACGGGACGCAAAACCTCCAGTGAACTTTGCACCACAAATGTCAGTCGCCTTGAGTCAAATATGCCAAGGTGTCGAGTGATAAATCCGGATCATTTAGAAAGACTTCATTTGCGCAATTATGAAGGATTGCCAAAGATCAGGGCTTACCGAATAACGTGGGCCACAAAATTGTCTGCGCTGCTGACTACCCAAAGCTAGATCTTTTTTCCTGCTTACCTACCGGAAAAACAGACAGATTAGGAGTCGGTGCGCGAGTGCTGAATTTCAGAGGTATCAATCACCGCCGATAGATAAGGAAATAGTTCAGGAGAAACCGTTCGTTAAATCAGGTGAAACGCACGTACAGTCCTATTATATCGGCTTGGGCACTCTTGACAAATGGATAAGGTTAGGTAAACATGAACAAACATTTGAATCTTAGAGGCGGAGATAGTAAGGAGCAAATTCTCTCCACTTGACGGAAGGGTCAACACAGTATTCTTGGCGGAAAAGAATTAAGAAGTTAATGGAGAGTTAGTGAAAGTTTTCAGCAGGTATGAAATCTGCCCATGACTCACATAGATGAGGAAGAAGGGATCGAACCAGTCGACCCCGTAATGTGCCAGTACCACCCAGTTCAGGGATTGATTCGCCGACTCCCTACAAACAGGAGGTCCGAGACCTGCAGTTTATAAGCGGATTCCTAAGATCCCGAGGCAACATTGTGACTCAAGAGAATGTTAAGGAAACGCACATGTTTTAAATGTGGGAGAGCGGGTCATATGCCAAGTAATGTATGCGAGGTGCGGACTACACTCAAGTATGTTGCTGAATGAATGACAAGTCAACATGAAGGCAGAGTTGCCACCACCAACACTAGGGCAGTAGTAAAACTGGGAAGCCGGTGACCTGTTTATTAGACACAGGACTGACCTCTAGCGCAATGGTAGAGCCCGATTCGTGAGAGGAGACAGACTATACCGGGTAAACCACTACTGGCGGCGATATGCAGATGGAAGAATTATATCGGCTACCGTGTGGGCCCGTGTTCATAGTAAGTGTCAGAGTTTGCTACAGGAGTAGCCTCACAGCAGCAGTGCGAAAACCATCTTCCCTATCCAGCTTTTGTCAGGGGGTAGGGTATATCACCCCCCGAAGCCTAGCCAGGCTGCCAGTCAAGTGGTGAAAGCAAGGGCAGTGAAGGTAGGAAAGTAAACAGAACGCAGGTGGAGTGCACAAGGTGCGGAAGCAAGGCAGTTGACTAGGTTGTATGCCATGAAGGGTGGCCATGTTGGTGGTGCAGCGGGACCATGAAAATAGGTCGGTAGTAGCGGGTGCCGTAGCCATGATGTGGCCGTAGTGATCGGTGCCGTAGCCATGTTGCCAAAATGGGGTTCAAAAGGTATGTTGGCGTTGCCGTGGCAGTCAGAAATGTAGGAGCCGGTGGCGGACCTCAGGTTACGGGCCAAAATAGGGACCACAGATAACTGGAACCTGCAGCTGGATTTGGGACCAGGATGAGAAATAAGCTCATGCAAAAGGTCGAGGTGACCAGCTATCGTTAGGAAACCGCCAAGACTAGTCATCACAAAGGAGCATATTGAAACCCGTGACAGAAAAGTGGTAAAGTAAATAAGTAAGGAGGCCATCAAGTAGTTTGGGACAAAAGGCCCTGAGATGGGAATTTTGAACCAAGGACGTTCCACACAGAGAAAGAAAATCGGTAGCGTATATAAGATAGTGAGGGATCATCTCTTAACATTTTGAAAAGGAGATGATCGTCGTCGCAGTGGCATGGGTGCGACAGTCTATAAGTGGATCGCGCAGATTTTCACGCGCCTCACCATTTAAGGACTAAACCTGGTGGTTTGTGAGAAGGATGCTCTGACTCTCTTGTAAAAGCCTGGAATGCGGCAAACTCTCTGCCCAAGGTACTAATGGCGACTCCACACACGGCGGTCAAGATGAGAGGGCAGGATAGGTCAAGGGTTGGAAGTAATGCCGTCCTGGGTGTTTGCCACTTGTAGTGTGAACAACCGAAGCAGGACAATGGTAGGAGCAATGCCTACGGTCTAGCATGTGATTGTGTGGTGGTGTGAGCAGTCATCTGATTTACGGAACAGCTACCTGTGTACATAATGTTAGCTGGCTGGTTGTGTTATTTGATTGGCGTGCCCATCGTGAGGGGATGGATTGAGCTATGTTCATGGTTATTTTTTCATTTATTTTGATATATTGTTTACCTGTATGCATTGTTTTTGTTCATGCCCATTATGGAGCCGGGAATCAGTACGTGCTGCACCTGTTTATGATTTATAATTTTTCTGATTGATATCTGTTTGCTCATGTTGTTTTGTCACAGCCGGTAAAGTTGAAAATGTAACATAGTTTGTGACATCAGGATGAATGATTGATTATTGCAATATTGTGTGTGTAAGACCCGGTTTGAGCAATAGTTGGCCACACGCCTAAATTGATTGTTGGATGTTAGTGGGCTGGCCGACGGCGCCTGAATTTGAATCATGTCCTTGTGGATTGTGACCACAGAAAACGCCTTAATTGATGCTTAGTTAAGTAGGCTGGGCCCCACACCTGAATATTGGACCTTGTGTGGTAACATGTTTTGTGCTAAATAGAAGTGAATGGGAATGATTAATTCTATGATGAGACATGCTGATATCAAACACCATGGTGGAGAGTTCTTGATAATATGTGGGCCAATTAGAGTTTAAATGTTGATGCACAGTTGTATAGACTGACCCAAAGAGTGATCTATGGAGTTAACTGATATGATCTATGGTTATAATTGGGTAACATTTCTATGTAGAGATCGTTGATGGAATGAATGATCATTGAACATAAGGGGTAGTACGTTTATAAGTCGACCTTCATGCACCTTGATGTTGATATTGATCCAAATGGTGAACAAGGTCGGACCTGGAGAAAATGTTGTATTGAACAACATTCTTAGTACGGGGTGTCATGATTCGGCCGAATGTTCTCGAGGCATTTAGGTCAAATTAAGGTAGTTTAATGGCATGTTGTTGAGAGGCAAGTCCCTTGGGTGTCGTTCAACGAGGGTGCGAATTCTCAGGCATCACCGAGAGGGGAATACCCCGGAGACGCATACAAAGGAGGGAGAGTACGGGGAAGTATTTCGCATGATCCCGAGGGATAGAGACAAGGATTTGCCGTGACTCTGCCAGTCCAGGGTAGGAGGAAGTGCCAGTCCGACCACTGGCTGGCTATTCACTGGGTTATCCTCCAAATGGGCCTGAAGGGTCAAGGATCGTGACAGTGACCGACACTGGTAGGTGACCGACATCCAGCAAGTGCCGAGTACAGCGACCATTCCAGTCGTCCTGCTCAGAGGAATGAGAATGGAATGCTTCGCTCATAATGAAGGTGATTCGCATCCTTGATATCTATAGAGGTAGTAAATACTTGACGCATCAGTCAGGCTTGGTAGAGAAGTCCAGGGCTGTTAGTACAATGGGTAGCTTCGGGGAATCGAACAATGAGTTTGAATAGGAAGGTTTATGCTTAATCCACTTGTGTACCCAAGACTTGTTATAGGCGCTACAGCTGAAGTGTGTGTGTAATGTGTAGGATGACTAGTTGATTCCATTGGTGGAAAAAAATAACTTGGGATTTATTGTACAAATCGTTGGGAATTTTCTGCCCGTGATTCCATTTGGTTGAGCCAGTTAATACTCGTGTCTCTCGTTGTTTTATGAGAATAGAATAAGCTGCTTGGAAAACCAAGAGAGTGTACTCCCTTAAGGGAAAGTGAACTACGCCCCGTCTTGCTGAGGCTCAGAAAATAACAGCGTTGAAGCAGAGGTTAGCTTCGCCCTCGTAGTCTTCCTGGGTGGGGACGTATGACATGTGGAGGTTGCTGTAGCCTCGTGCCGACGACGAGAAGAATTGTATCCCGGAGTGGGGGACGGTCGACAGCAAGACGTAGTCAGCCTGTTGGAACGCTAGACAGTGAGCTGCCATACAACGGTGGGTGTATTGCAGTGCCAGAGAAGACCTGTGTTAGAGCCGAACAGAGCCCTTTCCGGGTGGAGAGGGCGAAGTCAGTGATTCCGGGAGTACTCGGCTTGAGGGTGCGACTCAAGCTACTTTGGCTAGTGTCCCGCTCAACTGGGATTTGGCCAATCGGGGAGGACCACAACAGTGGTGGCTGCTTCCAGGCTCGTAGTCCGCACAGTGGGATGGAGTAGAAACTGACGTCCAACCGCAGGAATGCGACAAGTTACGGACGTTTTAAAGTTTATCTAAGTTTAACAGTGTGCAAATAGAACGGTGGGAATATTGTCCTTTCCTGGTTAATGAGAGTGATTGAAGAAAAGGGGATGCATATTAAATGAGATTGTCCTGTATGCTGTTTACATTGTGTATGATACCTATAGTTGTGTTGTGTAGTTTGACGGGTGGGGTACTCGGAGTCCCTGTTAAATAACGTTGATTATTTTCCATGAAATGTTATGGTTTCCCGTCGACCAATGTGCTGAGAGCCCGAAGTGAGTGACAGAGTGCGTGTGCCTATGCGAGAGCGCATTTTGGTGTGTGAAAGCGTAAATACTTCTGTCTATAACCCCCTGCATCCCTGAATAGAAAATCAAATTTAATAAACGAGGGGAGCTTCGAGACCCGACACAGGCTACAATTGGGCTTCCACCACCCTGTCATCAGCCGGCTGGTGAGGAAACACCAGCAAACAACCAAGTGCAGGACCAGCCCAGCGAACTGGCCGACACATGCAACCGACACAGCCGAAGACAGGGCTCTAACATCACATGATACGCCCCATGAGCCAATCGCCACAAGCACCAGCTTGAAACGACAGTGGATGCCTAACAGTACAAGTTTCCATCCACGAAGAACAGTGCAAAACCCGCATAAAAAGGCCCCACTGAGTATAAGGAGGAGGGTTAACAAGCCCCTATGTTGGACTGACCAACCACAAAAGACGGCGTTTGGACAGGTGTCTCGCACGGCGGGGGTGGAACCTGAGGAACTGAGAAAGGATACACTGGTCGGACGAAAGCCGATCCTGCTGCACACACTGATGGAAGATCGAGGGATGGAGACTCCCAAATACTAGCCTATGCGCCCCCAGTAACATACAGGCCACTGTTCCTCGACGGTGGCGGTTACCATAATGGTCTGGGGGTTGCCTCTCACACGCCTGCAATCTGGGTTTGAGAGTTGCCATTCGAGAACCGCAGCAACCACAGGCGGACGGTACATCCGAGGATGTCCACGAAGCCGTCGTTGTGCCCCATTTTGACAGCCACCCACTTCCACCAGACCCAGTGTACATGGATGACAACGACAGGCCCATCGTGCTCAAGCAGTAACAGGCTTATTCCCTCCAGGCAAGAAGCAGTGCAGACCCTGCCCATACCTGCTATGAGCCCAGACCTCAATCCACTGGAGCACACTGGGACATGATTGTCCGTCGTTTGCAGACCTTGGACCCTCCTCCACGAAAATCTGCATCAACTGAATCTGCACTGCATCAGGAGTGGCTATCAACTGACGATTGGCCACAGATCCGGCCGACTGACGGAGGGAAGCCGGACGCAGGGTTGAGGCGTCATCCAGGCTCAGGGCGGATACACGCGCTACTGAACATTTTCATTTTTCTTTGGGTGTTTAATGGAGATTCATGGCAATGTATTTCAAATGAAATTGCCACTTGATTAAGCACTATGATTTTGTAATGACCATACTTTTCATGGTTATATTTTCATGGGAAAATGTCATTGATCTATCATTAGCAATACCACCTTCAGTTTATAGACTTTGTATATCATATGTTGTATTTTTCATGTTGTGCAATATCATAATTTAATAAAAACAAAAGAAAAAAAGTCCACATTTAAACAGTTTAGTACAAAAAAGACTTTCAGTTTCTCCAAATCACAAAACATAGGGGAAGGTGGGGGGGGGGGGGTGCTTATCTATTTTCTCTTTTGTGTATATCTGTCACTGGTCCTTCTTGGCCCGCCCCCCCCTCTCTTTCTTCTCCTCTCTGGCGATCTTTCTCTCTCTCTGTCTCTCTTTCGCTTGTCTGTCCTGTCTCGTCTGTCCTGTCTGACTGACTGTCCTGTCTGTCTGGTGTTCAGTCCTGTCTGTCTGTCTGTCTCTCTCTCTCTCTCACTCTCTCTTCAGTCTCTCTCTCTCTCACATGCGACTCTGCTCTCTCTCTCACTCTCTCTCACTCTCACTTCAAAAATGACAAAAATCGTAAAGTTGCTGAAACAGATGGCATTGTTTTGGTGAGTCCGTTAAACTGGAAACGTTCATCTGTTTGCTCTGAAGACATTTCCTTTGGCGTGTCATTACAAACGCCCAAAAGATTGATAGCCGGCGAAAACAAAAAGTTTCCGATTCAGTTTTTTCATTCTATCATTAGGATAATACTTTACTGGCTAAAACCTAACATAAAAGAAGAGTCAAATGCCACCAGAACAAAGCTTATAGACTTATGAAGCGTGATATATATAAAAAGGACCAAAGTCATACTGGGTAACAAATGATGAAAGTGAAACTGCGATGGAACTTGGGTTGGGATATGTATTGGTCAATCAGGGTGTAGTTGAACAACTGATTTTTTTTGATTTTTTTTTTTACGTATGCTTCGCAATAGATTGATCAGACTGTCAGTGGCAGAAGCGAACATCAATATAACAGTTTAGTACAAGGTTAGTAACTTGAACAGTCAGCATTAATTCACGCCATTGTGCGGCTACATAGTACAGCATGAAACTGGATAGACACTTAAATGCATCATAAACATTCATTTTGGATTTTACGGATTGCGGCTTTTCCTCGTTTTCGCTACAAAACCAGCCTGCTGAACTGATCTTTTTGTCTTGTTATGGGAACATTGCCGCGGGAAGATCAGACCCAAATCATGTATTTCGTTGCCCTGCATTGACAGATCATAGAAATCCAGTTAATTCGTTAGGCAAGTACAGGTTGCAACCTTCGATGATTATGACATACTTGCTCCTGTCATCTAACAGTACCAATATTTATAGTCAAACAGTTTTGGCAATTTATTTCACAAAGCCTTCAAACACTCGATCTGTACTTTGGCTCATAACTTTTGTTGTTTACATTTCTCGGTTCGTTTTGCCCCTCCCATATTTTTCTCTGGTGAAAATTTGCTGCGCCATGAAATTTGCTCCCGTACCCCTTCAAAAAGGAGCCATGGCCTTATTGAATGAATTACTACCAGTACCCACCACTCTCTCTCTCTCTCTCCTCCTCATCTCATCTCTCTTATCTCTCCGGGACTTCACCCACCTTCATCGTCGCGTCCTGCTCCTCTTCTCTCTCTCTCCGCTGTCGTTCTCTCCACTCTCTCCCTCTTCTCCTCCCGTCGCACTTCCCCTGCCTTTTTCTCTGCCCAGCTGTATTTCATAATTGTCTCTGAAATCAACTCAGAAAACCGATGCTAAGTAACGTAACTATGATGCGAGGAGTGCCTTCGCAATGATACGGCATCAAAACAACCATTATTGTATTATTATTAAGAATACTTATATAGCACCTATCCTCGCCTAGAGACCAAGCCCTACGCGCTTTACAATCCACACCTCGTTTAACCACAACGGGCTGCCTACCTGGGTAGTGCCCGACTGAAAGAGCTGACAGCAGGCGATTCATACAGTCGTTTCCCGTGTTCTCCAATCAATATCATTCACTCATTACCTTACTTCCCTTCATCTTTCCATTTCTAACCACAGGGGTGCATGCTAAAGTGTAACAGTGTCATCCATACCAACGCCAAACTGGCCATGCTCTTTCTCATTCCGAAAAAGTTGGTGAAGGGATTTTCGTGTGGTGCAAGAGAATGTTATGCCATGCGTTTCACACACGGAAAACCCTCGGTTAATAGGCCTCACTCGAAGGTACTATTTCCTTAAAAGAAACTGAACCACCTTTATCTTCCTTGTCTGTCTCGCACAGTTTAGCATGTTTTTTGCCACTACCGGTGAGTTGATATCGAAAGAATTATGCACACAATGCCCTTGGGCCCGTAACCTTAAAAACCGACCTCGAAATTTTGCATGCGAGGGTTCATCCACACCAACATCTGTTTTGCTCTTGAAATACAACAAGCATCCATGGTTGCATGCTATCTTCAAGAGTTGTTTTTTTAAAACTCCATAGTCCTGTATTTTCACATGCATGGCTATTTTCATCACGAAAACAATGAAAATGACGAACTCTACGAAGAAAAAAGGTATTATCCAGGGTAAAAGGCGTCCGTTTTCTTCTATCAAAAATCAGCTGAACGTGCCATTGTAAAAAAAAAATCATTTAATTTATTCAATGACAGCATCGCACAAATTCAAGAGAGGCTGCAACTAGCACCAACGATGTGACTTTCGGGAAGAAGAATCTGCTTAGGTATGAAACAGTTTGGATAATATATGTGTGATTATTTTTGGAGGTATGTCAACAGAGAGAGAGAGAGAGAGAAGAGAGAGAGAGAGAGAGAGAGAGTGATAGAGAGGAGAGTGAGAGAGAGAGAGAGAGAGTGAGAGAGGAGAGAGAAAGGGAGAGACAGAGAGACGAGATAGAGAGAGAGAGAGAGAGAGAGAGAGAGAGAGAGAAGAGAGAGGGGGGGGGTGGAGGTCGGGAAGTGTTTGATTGACGTAAAAGCACTGCTCGACCTTTGCAGCTGTCTGCGTTTCTCCCCAGAGACCATCTTGTTTTAAGAAATGAAGTGGGTTTTTTTTTCTTTCTCAGAGTTGATTACAAAAAAAAGAAAAGATGTTTGCCGCACTTTCTCTCCGGAAATTGAAGGCATCAGGACCCGGGCTTGCTGCTCTGTCTCTCTCTCTCTGGTCTGTCTCTGTCTCCCTCTCTCTGTCTCCTTCTCTGTGTGTCTGTCTCTGTCTGTCTCTGTCTGTCTCTGTCTGTCTGTCTGTCTCTCTCTCTCTGTCTCTCTCTCTGTCTGTGTCTCTCTCTCTCTGTGTCTGTGTCTGTCTGTCTCTCTGTCTCCCTCTCTCTGTCTCCCCCTCTCTGTCTCTGTCTCTTTCTGTCTCTGTCTCTCTCTCTCTCTGTCTCTCTCTCTCTGTGTCTCCCTCTCTCTGTGTCTCTGTCTCTGTGTTTTAATAACTTCTTCTTCTTTCTTTCTTCTTCTTCTTCTTCTTTCTTCTCTTCTTCTTCTTCTTCTTCTTTTTCTTCTCCTCCTCCTCCTTCCACAAACGGTCAAATCGGACGATGTTTTGGACAATGTGCTTGTGAATCTGTTTTTTGTCCTTGTATCCTTTAGCTATGTGCTGTATAGACAACCATTTGTTATGAAGATGTGAGATGAGCGTTGATCTGTATGTGTGTGAGCGTTTATGTACATGAGTATGTATGTTGACTTTCTCTCTCCGCACTCTGTCTTTGTCTCTGTATTTGTCTTTCTGTCTGTCTGTCTGTCTGTCTTTCTCTCATGTGTGTGTGTGTGTGTGTGTGTGTGTGTGTGATGTGTGTGTGTGTGTGTGTTCGGAGAGAGAGAGAGAGAGAGAGAGAGAGAGAGAGAGAGAGGAGAGAGAGAGAGAGAGAGAGAGAGAGGAAATAAAGAGAGATAATATGAACGCTACAGCACGGTAAAAAAAGATATACATAAGCAGCATGCAGTAAATATTAGAATTATACATATACTGAGAGGTAGGAAGATCACTTGTGCATTCTATCATGAATAAATAAACAGTAGATAATTAGATGGCACAAAATGAGAAAAACATCAACAGCTTTACATCTGATATTTTGTATTCGCTTCAAAGTTGATATTGCAGCCTCAACACAGTTCCACTACAGGTACTTCTGCTCGTACTTCTACTACTGCTACTGCTACTACTACTACGTCTGCTACTACTTCTGCTACTACTACTGCTACTACTACTATTACTACTACTACTACTACTACTACTACTACTACTATACTACTATACTACTACTACTACTGTTAATGCCGCTGCTACTATTACCATTACTACTACCACAACCACCACTACATAACTTCTGCCGCTGCGGCTACTACTACTACGACTACTACTACTACTATCACTGCTACTACTACTACTACTACTACTACTACTACTACTACTACCATTACTACTACTACTACTACATCCCTTCTACTGCTGCTGCTATCACTACGATTACTAGTACGACCACCACCATTACTACTTTTACTACTACTCGTACTATTACTGCTACTGCTACTCCTCCTTCTGCTATTACCCCCCCCCCCCCGCCCCCCCCCCCCACTACTCACCACATCACCACCATTACTACAGCTACCACCACCACTACCACCACCATCTCCACCACCACGACCACTACTACTACTACCATCTCCACCACCACCACCACTACTATTACTACTACCATCGCCACTACCACCACCGCCACCGCCACCACTACCACCACCACCTCCACTACTACTACCACCACTACATCCACTATAGTTCTGCTGCTGCTGCCGCTACTGCTACTACTACTTCTACTTCCGACACTTCTGCTGCCGCTGCTACATTTTCATCACAATACCAGAGAAATAAAATGCAACAAGGCCCTAAAAAAAAATCTGTATTATTTTGGGTATAGAAAATTAAAGGAAATTCACTGGACGAAGTGAAAAAAGAGGTGGAAAAAAAACCCCGAAAATCCTTTCATCCAGTTTTCTTTGAAATGCTGCCGAAGGCGCGATGGTAAACATGGAGAAGGGAATTCGTGTTAATCCATCAGTTTGCCGGCTGGGCTCATGATGCGTCCCCGTTTGATGAGGCTCTGTGCACTAAAATCACCCAGCTAGAAAACGATATTGCACATCATGCCTTCAATCAGACGTTTAAACACAGTTGCTAATGCTTCACCCGTGACATCAAAAGACCCTAGATGACGTAGCAGACAGGGGTGCTGGCGGGGCGGTGGAACATGTACACAATAAACAAGGCCAAGTGGGAATTCCTAACCGGTGGCCTTCATATTGCAACGTTGTAGTTGTTCCTCAGTGATTGTTCGTTCTTCGTTTTCATTGTCTTGAAGGTTGTTTGTCTGGCCAGAACAAGACCAAAGAGGTCGAAACGCGTCGTGTTTTGTCTTGTAATTTGTTTTTTGTCTCTTTCGTTCGGCAGAAGGGTGATTTTTGATTTTTAAGTTCGCATCTGTTCGTTTTTCTTTTTGAATTACAGTTTGACCTGTCTGCGTCATTTTGTAATATACTTTTGACCTAAACTTCAACATTTCAGGGGAGAAAGAATACTGAAGTAGGCGTACATATTAAGAAAGTTTTAGGAAGGTGAATGATCCCCTTGCGTTTCTAAGTCATAGGCTGATAATTATATTTTGATTATAAACATCAGATATGTTTCTTATCAAAAGGAAACAATTGTTCATGATCTAAGACTCTCTTCAGATGTTGGACACGGGGGGAAAACCCAGCCAGTTTCATATACATTTTCAAACATAGAATGTTTTCAAAGCCTTTTGAAAGCAGTTTCTTTTGTTTTACTAGCGTTCCTTTCAAGACAACAGTTGGTGCAATGGATGTTCACTGCATTTCTCTCGCCCAAAGTAAATCTGCAAAAGAGTTTTCATCGTTGTGTAAGTGTCAGAACCATGCGAGTTGTCAATTGGATCAGAGAATATACTGCTGCTTTTGGTCAAACATCAAGCAGGTTGGTAGCAGATAGAGCAGAAGATTGGAAACCCTTGGTTTTCTGTTTGTGTTATATGTTCAGATTTGAAAGAAAATGCGTTCGGGTTGATAATTCTTGTCTTATTATTTAACTTCTTATGTACTAAAGAAAGGAACTTTTTGTTAGCTGTATATTGAGAAAAAAAGGAAACTTTCTAATGCTAATGAATTCATTTTCATATTAATTTGTGTGATCAACCTCGTATAGAGGAACATGTTTCAGCAAGTCATTTTACGTGGCTAATTGCAAACAATGCATCACTTTATTGTGCAATCCTTTTTTTATTTTAAAAACGTCAGGAACTTCAGAAAGAGACATTAGACAGGAAAAAGAAAGACTAAA
>CM031615.1:1699897-1712857 GCA_018398815.1 Conus ventricosus
GTTAAATGTTCCTTGAATTACGATTATTTTTTTTAAATTTATTATTTTTCTTTTTTTGTATTGTTTTTGCTCCCAGTACTCTTAGTATTATCATTATCTTCATCGTCAGAAACATCAATCTTTCTTATCATTACATTATCATATCTTATATCATCATCAATCATCATATTCAGTCAAGTGATCTTTGCACAGCAAATGTCTGTCCAAAACTGAGAAATCAAAGGGCCTGATGCTGTGTCAGTGATGGGAGGACATCTTTACTTTGATTTGCTATTCCTAATTGTCTTCTTTTTTTGTACTCCCAGTTCTTATAGAAATGTGTTCCACTTGCTCCAGACAAAACTTCTGTGCCGATCTTTCTGAAAATTTCAGGTATGTTTGTTATGGATCACGGATGATGCCCGATGTTTATTTTATCACAATAGCCCTTACTAACGGCTATAAATGATAATTTAATTTTTTTCTTCCACTAACTGGAAATTGTCTCCCCTCTGTCATTGTACTGGGAGTACGTTCATACGCTTTGCATTTGTTTATATTTACAAATCTTTGCAAAGTTTATAACGAATTCTTGATTGTTTTTTTGCTTTTGAAACAAATCTGTGCAGTGTGTTGTGAGCTTGGAAGCCTGCACATGTTTTTCTTCCACAGCTTTATTAGTGAAAACACCATTGATTCTGTGTGTTTATTATTGAGAATACCATTGATTCTGTTATGTTTATTACTGAGAATACCATTGATTCTGTTATGTTTAATTTTTGAGAATACCATTGATTCTGTTATGTTTATTATTGAGAACACCATTGATTCTGTTGTGTTTATTATTGAGAACACCATGATTCTGTTATGTTTATTATTGAAACACCATTGATTCTGTTATGTTTATTATTGAGAATACCATTGATTCTGTTATGTTTGTTATTGAGAATACCATTGATTCTGTTATGTTTATTATTGAGAACACCATTGATTCTGTCCATGTTTTATATTGAGAATACCATTGATTCTGTTATGTTTATTTTTGAGAATACCATTGATTCTGTTGTGTTTATTATTGAGAACACCATTATTCTGTTATATTTATTATTGAAAATACCATTGATTCTGTTAATTTATTATTGAGATACCATTGATTCTGTTATGTTTATTATTGAGAACACCGTTGATTCTGTTGTGTTTATATTGAGAACACCATTGATTCTGTTATGTTTATTTTGAGAACACCATTGATTCTGTTATGTTTATTTTGAGAACACCATTGATTCTGTTATGTTTATTTTTGGAACACCATTGATTCTGTTATGTTTATTATTGAGAATACATTGATTCTGTTGTGTTTATTATTGAATGAATACCATTGATTCTATTAGTTTATTATTGAGAATACCATTGATTCTAATATGTTTATTATTGAGAATACCATTGATTCTGTTTGTGTTTATTATTGAGAATACCATTGATTCTGTTGTGTTTATTATTGAGAATACCATTGATCTGTTATGTTTATTATTGAGAATACCATTGATTCTGTTTGTGTTAGTATTATTGAGATACCATTGATTCTGTTATGTTTATTATTGAGAATACCATTGATTCTGTTGTGTTTATTATTGAGAATACCATTGATTCTGTTATGTTTATTATTACTTTTCATGAGTGGGTTTTTTATTATTTGAGAATGCCATTGATTCTGTTATGTTTATTATACTTTCATGAGTGTGTTTTTATTATTTGAAAATGCCATTGATTTGTTATATGTATTTATTACTTTTCATGAGTGGTGTTTTTATTATTGAGAATGCCATTGATTCTGTTATGTTTATTATTGAGAATACCATTGATTCGTTATGTTTATTATTTGAGAATACCATTGATTCTGTTATGTTTATTATTACTTTTCATGAGTGGTGTTTTTATTATTTGAGATGCCATTGATTCTGTCATGTTTATTATTACTTTTCATGAGTGGTGTTTTTTATTATTTGAGAATGCCATTGATTCTGTTATGTTTATTTATTGAGAACACAATTGATTCTGTTGTGTTTATTATTGGGAATACCATTGATTCTGTTATGTTTATTATTACTTTTATGAGTGGTGTTTTTATATTTGAGAATACCATTGTTTCTGTTGTGTTTATTATTACTTTCATGAGTTTTTTTTTATTATTTGAGAATGCCATTGATTTTGTTATGTTTATTATTGAGAATGCCATTGATTCTGTTATGTTTTTATTATTGAGAATGCCATTGTTCTGTTATGTTTATTATTTGAGAATACCATTGATTCTGTTATGTTTATTATTGAGAATGCCATTGATTCTGTTATGTTTATTATTTGAGAATACCATTGATTCTGTTATGTTTATTATTGAGAATGCCATTGATTCTGTTATGTTTATTATTTGAGAACACCATTGATTCTGTTATGTGTATTATTACTTTTCATGAGTGGTGTTTTTATTTTGTGCTACTATTGTAAACCTATACATGCTTTTTGCTTTTATCAACTGCATCTGTGATCAAGCGATTGCGTATTTGCTTTGATATATATATATATATATATATATATATATATATATATATATATATATATATAATATATATATATATATATATATATATATATATATATATTATTAATAAACTCAGTGACATCAACAAGTCTTTTCTGATTGTATAGAGTGTGGATTGTGTGAACTGAAGAGAGCATTTGCACACAAAGGAAGCCTGCAGACAAAATAAAACACGTACACAAATAGGCAAGCACGGACACAAATAACTTGACCTGTGAACATAGGAGCAACATGCACAAAGGTAAGCAATGTTTATAATAGGTAATCACACAGGCAATTATACCTTAGCTTTATGTTCTATTTTTCATGCAGATATCGACCTAGTTTCTTCTCCTTTACAGCCGCAGACCAACAGGACGTTAATCTCACCATCTACTTTTGCCTAAGCACAGGGTGCCAGAGTGGCTTGGTGTTAGAGTGCTAAGTTTTCTGTCAGGCGTAGCGAGTTCGATTCCCGCTGACATACAACAAAAAATACTGCCATTTTTGCTGCTTGTCTGAAGGTGTTCTTCTGGTGGTATTAGCATATTGTTTGGAAGAGGTCTTCCACCCCCCCCCCTCTTTCCTTCCCTTTCCTTTCCTCACTTCAAACCCCCCCCCCCCCCGCCCCTGCCTCCCCCCCACCCCCCACCCCCCACACACACACAGACACACACACACAGACTCTCGTAAGATGTCTATTTGCCCATTGATGAGCGTGGATGTTAAACCTGAGTGCAAGTGAGTGTATTGAGCACTCAAGGCCCGAGTGCTGTGAGTTGCTCTGCCTGCGATCAGCGATTTCATCTGATAAGTTTCGTTCAGCTAATTCTCCGTTGTCTCATTATCACGCTCTGTACATATGCGAAATTTTATTAATAGATGTTTGTTCAACCACCTGTTGAGAGCCAGAATTTTAGATTTATTATCGAAACTTCATCAAGTGGATCACATACAGCGATAAATGTATCCAGCTGTACAATGGAAAACATGTATCCAGCTGTACCATTAGGAACATAAAAGGAGGAAGAAAGAGGAAGAAAAAGGAGTGGATGTGAACACACATACACATTAGTCAGTGCTCTCCAAAACATCATACTCCATAATGAAAGCTAATTAATATCCCTAAAATTTCAAACTAATACTAAAACAAACTATACAACTCACAAATATGATAATTAAAAAAAACTGCTTCAAAAACTAACCATGCAGCCACATAGCAATAAATCATTGAATGGGGGGCCGGAACAGCTCAGTTGGTAGAGCGCCAGACTCGTGATCCTGGGGTTGCGGGTTCAAATTTCGGTACTGGGGGATTTTTCCCTCGGAGTGCACATTTGTTCTGACTAAATACAGCCCATTGAATGTGTATGAACGCACGCATAACATCTTGCAAACACGTAAAATCCATCACCAACTTTCGGAAGAGCAGGCCAGTTTGGCCGTTGGTATGGAGACACGTTACACATAGCATGCACCTTCCCCGAAGATGGAGTATGGCTGCCTTAATGGGGGGATGAAAAAACGGTCATAACACAAAAACCCAATGCCTGTCTATACAGGCAGGAGTATCAGCCTGCGTATACAGAAGAAAGATGTCACGAGTTTCGCGAGGCCTACGACGTTCGACCCCCCCAGGGTGGCGGAATTACTTATTTGTTTATTGTCTTCTTTTGGGTGTGTCCCCGTCCTTTAGTGTGGCTTGTGGTGCGGTTGCACCTTGGTATATTTCACTCAACTTCGGTTTGCTTTCTCTCTCTCTCTCTCTCTCTAATTCCCGCCCGTGCTATTCATCCTGCAAGTTCACGGGTGGCCGGTACCTTTCTCTCGAACTTTCTGTCTATGGGCCTCTCGCCTGTCTTTTTACCTGTCGAAACGTGCTTCGTTTTTTTTTTAGTTTGAAGTATGCTCACTCTGTGACGCAGCAGGAAATGTTGGCCGCCATTGCTGAGGGAGGTTAGCTCTTCACTCGAGCGGAAGATGTCTCGGGGAGCGCCTGCTCCAGTCCGGTTCCTTACCGTATCATCGAGGTACGTCGTACTTTCAATTCCTGCAGTCGGCCTGTAGGAGAGGGACATCGCTTCTTCTGTTTCCGCATCTTCGCCTCTGTCCTCTCGACTGGACAGAGGGTTAGAGAGAGTCCTTTGACCCGCCCTTCGGGGTCACCCACGGGTAGCTGGTAAGCATAAAGTTTCGTGGTCTGTTTGTTTTGATTTGTTGTTGTTAGCCGGCTTAGTCTTCGCTTTTGCGCAATTTTCTTTTGTTTTCGAAATTGTAAGAAAAATATTGTGTGAGACCTTTTTTTTGGTTAATTCCATCTTTAACCTGGCCTTTCAAATTTTTCCAAAATTCTTTCTCCTTTTTATGTATCTGGTGATGCGGTAGTCGGTGGGGAAGGGAGAGAACCTGGTGATGATTCGGGGTTTGGAACTTGCTTGGTCTCGCTCGTCCGCCCCTGTCACATTCGCCGGACTTTTATCCTCGGCCACCGTCTGTTTGTGTGTGCAGGAGAGCGAGTTTTTATGTTCCCCGAGCGTGCGTGCGCATGTTTTTGTCGTTCGGATGCGTGGTTGGAGATTTGTGTTATTTTGAAATGGTTTATAAAATGTGACAGTTGTGCCATTGAATTATTATTTGCAAATGTGGTGGCAGTTATTAAGCGATGGTCGCTGTGTTGTTTTTATTTCCTAAGGAAGGAAAACGTTAAGCGTGAGTGAGAAAAGGGGTGAAGATAATTCATATTTGTTTTATAACCTGTTGATTAATGCAGTCTTTTACCTGCATCGTGTGAGAAGACTTGATTCAATGGGGTTTCGTGTGCGTTGAATACACTTCCCTCGCCATCATGCGAGGGGGCAAAGGGACTTTACAGCAATGGTCAGACGGTACTGAGGGCAGGGTTCCAGTACCATTTTTCCCTTCTTCCTTCCCCCTTTCCCTTCTTCTTTTCCTCCTCTCCGACTCTCCCCCCAGCTACGTCCTCCCCCCTCCCGGGGCTTCACCTGGAGCACGAACTGGATGGTGCCAGTGCTGGTCGAGGCCACGTTCTGGCTGAGACCACGGACGAGATGGTGCCACGCGCTGGTCGAGGCCACCCCTTTGGTCGGGACCGTGGACTGCTAGGGAGCCCCCCGTCTCAAACTGGCCGGCCTGGACCCCCGTCCAGGACCTCCAGTAACAGCTACGTCCCCCCCCCCCCCCCCCCCCCCCGGGACACGTCTTCACTGCCCGCTTGGGAGTCGAGGGTGTCGGCTTTGGGCGACCCCCTGCGAGAACCAACCCGGCTCGGAGCACCTAGTGCGACAGGGTGCTCCCTGCGGACTTGACAGGGGCAGGGATGTGGACGCACTCCGTGGTGTGAGAAAGGGTCAATACTGGAAATATTTCTTTATAATTGTGTACATGTCATATGTCCCGGAATGCTGAAATTGTGATTGTGTACGTCGTATGGTGAAATATTTATTTATATCGTGCATGTTGTGGTTGTGGGAGTGCTTGATTGCGATTGTGCATGTTGTGTGCGTTGGAGTGCTTGATCGTGTTTGGCATGTTGTGTGCGTTGGAGTGCTTGATCGTGATTGTGCATTTTGTGTGCTTTTGGAGTGCTTTATTGTGATCGTGCATGGTGCGTGTGTTGGAATGTTTAATTCTGGTGTGAAAAAGGGGTGTTGAAATCGTAATCTTTATTGTGTGGTCTCTTGCGGAGCGTGTGAGGTCAGTCACTCCTTCACTCCCACCTAGACCGATCCTGTCGGGGCAGACCTCCAGGGGTCGGTCGTGACAATTGGGGGGGCTCGTCCGGGATTTTGAGGGGCTCTGGCTGTCTCTCTCTCGTTTCGCAGAGTACCTTTTTAAAGTTTGTCTGTTTTGTATATGTTTAGTCAGTTTGTCGTGTTTGTTCGTGGGTGGTTGGCTGGGTGACTCTAGAGTGAAGGGAGTCTTTTTGGTGGCCTGAGGGAACATCCGGCGTGACTCGGGAGTCGAGGTGAGACCGAGGGGAGTCGACCGCGTCCAGACCTCCTTCCGCCCGGGGGACCTCACGCAGGTACGGCCGTAAGTCTTGCCCTTCTTTTGCCGCTCAGTCTTCCATTCCGTTTTGTATTAGCCAGTTCTTGTTTTTTTTTTCTCTCTACCGGGTTGTTGAGTAACAGGGGGTTTTTATCGGACGCTAGTGTCTTTTTTCCTCTCTCCGGATTCCGTCTGCTAGTTTTTTTTTGTTTTTTTTTTTTTTTTCGGCCACCCACCGCATGTTGCTCGTGCTATAGAGCGCGGTGTTGCCAGAGTGGGGGCAGCCGGACATATTTTTGTTTTTTTTTTTTTTTTCGGTGAGCCCCACCGCACTGTTGCTCGTGCTGTAGAGCGCGGTGGGTTGCCAGGTGGGGGCAGCCGGAACTTGTCCGCACACCACATACACCAATATACACACGCCCCTAAAATATTTGTTTTTTTTTTTTGTTTTGTTTTTTTTTCTTTCTCTAGTGGAATTGTTTTTTCCCCCCGTATTTGGAAAACTGTAGGATATTGTTGTCATGGCGACTTTCCCGGGGCTGGTGGGATGGCGACGCGGGCGTCGAAGAAGAAGGGTAATTCAAAATGTTACGTAGTCCCTACTATTAGTACCAGTAAATTCGACTACGGTAACTTCTAAACCTATTCCAGTGCTGTAGCAGGTAGTCCAGATGAGTACTTTTACTACCTCTTCGCTGGGGGGTCTTCCTGTCGAGACCCCAACTGGCACTTCCCCTCGGAAGCGTCAGAGCATAGCGAAGCAACTGGGCTTCTGTTGAGTCGCAGAGACCGAAACCTTTCTCCTTCCAGGCTTCCCCCTTTTAAGGGGCATGCCCCAGAAGACTTTCTTAAAGGGAAAAATCGGACCCAAGGACGGGTCAGACGGGTCATCCTCCGTGTCAGGAGTGGTGAACCCGCTCAGGATATCACCTCTGTCCCTTTTGTTTTGGAGCGGCAGCGTAGTGAAGAGGCTGCTAGGCCAGGAAGCTCTTCGTAGGGAAGAGGCAAAGCTCCGTAGGGAAGAGCTAGATAGGATGGGGGCTCTGCGTAGAGAGGAGACTGACAGACAGGGGATTATGCATAAAGGAAGAGGCTATTCTTCGTAGGGAGGAGGGCTAAACAGGAGGCTCAGCGTAGGGAGGAGGCTGCTAGACAGGAGGCTCAGCGTAGGGAGGAGGGTGCCAGCGTAGGGAAGAGGCTGCCAGACAGGAGGCTCAGCGTAGAGAGGAGGTATCAGCGTTGGGAGGAGGCTGCCAGGGAGGAAGCCCTCCGTAGGGAAGAACTAGACAGGATGGAGGCTCTGCGTAGGGAGGGATGAACAACCCTTTTTTCGCGGCCTCCCGCTTCTGTAAACCAGGGGTTAATTTACCAGGCAGGTGATAGAGTTAGAGGCCCAAAGTTTTAAAACTTCCAGAGTTCAGACCTAGTGAGGACATTGATATGTTCTTAGAGCATTTTGACAAGGTTGCTTGTTTTATACCAATTGTCTGAGGAACAAAAGGCTATGCACCTTTTTTCTGGATTATCTGGTGCTGCAGGGAGTGTGTGCTCACTCTAAATGAAGGGGCGTCTTATGCAGACATGCAGTTGGCTCTGCGTAAGCGTTTCCACCTTACCCCCGAGACCTACAGGAGGAAGTTTAGGTCCATGAAGAAGAAAAATGATGAGACCTTCGTGCAGTTTGGTGATAGGCTGCGTAAGACGCTAGGGTACTGGCGTCAGTTAGCTAAGTTGGAGCTGGAGGATTGATCCTCTTGAAAAAGCTCACCAACACTGTGTCCCCCGAGTTGAGATCCGGATAGGCGAGACAGCACCTCAGGATTTCGCGGGTGCGATTCACAAAAGGAGGTGTTTGCTGAAGCTCGCAGGGCCTATGGGCATCGCCCAGATACGGAGAGGAAGCCCTCCACAGGATTTAGTACAATAAGGTGCCGACAACTGCTAGTGGGGTTTAACAAGGCAGGCAGTTCATCGGGGATTTCAGCGCCCCGATTGTGTTTTCTTTGTGGTCGTCCTGGCCCCATTAAGAAAGATTGTCCTAAAGCCGCTGGTAGTCGTGGGGGTGGTCCTTTTCCAACGTCCCTCGTGCCTCGGCAACGTGGGTTCCATCCCGCTTCTGTGGATTCAGAGTGCCCAGTGTTTCTCTCTGTTGTTGGTTCCCCCTTGGTCGACACCATCAGGATTCGGAGCTCAACGATCTTTGTGGATAAGAATTTGGTTTCCCCTAAGGCCCGGCGGGGCGCCAGTTATGATGTGTGCGGGTTGGAGGGTGGTTTTTAAAACCTCCACCCGTCCTTTAGTACTCGTTTCTATCTCCACCCCTACTTCTGTGGCGAAGGGATGGGCTATCGCGGTGGAGCGACCCTCTGTAAATTCCCCCTTTTCATAGGGAATACTATCACCTTCGCAGACGGACGCAGTCAGTCCGTGTCTACGGATTTGCCCGTACAGGCGTGTGTGGGAGTCACCACACGCGCCAAAGCTAAGAAGCAGGAACAGGAATTGCGTCCCGTTTTTTCAGCCGATCTCTAACGAGGGTTTTGGCAAGGGCCGATCCTGCTAGCATTATCCGTCTTCAGGCAGGGACTTGGATGTCCAAACGCCTACGACAACTTGTGGATCGTCCCGCTCAGTCGGCCCGACACGCCAAGGTGAGCTTCAAGCTCCACAAGGGGATCCTTTTTAAAGGGTTTCCACTCAGGCAGATCGTGTGGCCAAGCAGCTTGTGGTTCCCCAAAGCCTGAGAGAGTCTGTCCTCCGGCAGGCCCACGTTTCCCCCCATGGCAGGTCATATGGGCTCCAAGCGGACTCTCGAGCGAGTTAGGCAGGATTTCTTCTGGCCAGGCATGAACTCACAGGTTAGGCAGTACTGCCGCAGGTGCGATGTCTGCCAACGGACAACGCCTAAGGGTCGCTTGAAGCGTGTTCCCCATAGGGTCAGTCCCACGAGTTGGGAGCCATTCAGCAAGGTTGGGGTCGACCTGGTGGGACCCATTAATCCCCCATCCGATCGCGGTCACCGCTACACTTCGGTAGTGGTAGAATCTGCGAGTCGATACCAGAGGCTGTCCCGCTTAGGACTATCGATGCCCCTACTGTTGCTGAATCTCTCAGGCAGATTTGGACGCGCACTGGCGTGCCCAAGAAGTACGGCCGGAAGTTTGTACTGGAGAGCGATCATCATCCTCTCCAGTGCTTGGACCGGATCCGGCTAGTCAGTCATCGACTCATGAGTTAGGCAGTGGAGCTGCAGAGTCATGCGTTCACTTTCCGTCATATCAAGGGTTCCTGTAATACGGATGCCGACTATCTTAGCCGAGCTCCGTAGTCAGCACGTTGGAAGTCAGTCGAGGGACACTCCCCCTCAACCAGGGTGATATCCCCTTTTGTCTCTGTATCAGGTGTAGTGACAGTTTTTTTACTTCAGTGATGTTAACGGTAGTGAATCACCAATGGTTCGGATTGTTACTTTCATGGTTGGAAGGTTGCTTAGTTGTTTGATAAATGTAGTATTATGTATTTCCCTGTGTGATTCTATCGTGGAATGTTTGTATTGGATTCATCGTAAATCTGTCGATCACAGAGAGTTGGGTTCGGTCCCATTGTTGGGAAGTTGCACATGCGACAAGGTTCAAAGGAGCACTGTATCTCAGAGAAACAGATGCTTTTAGAAGGGGGGTTTGTCACGAGTTTGTCGCGAGGCCTACGACGTTCGACCCACCCAGGGTGGCGGAATTACTTATTTGTTTTTTTGTCGTTGCTGTTGTCGTGTACCCGTCCTTTAGTGTGGCTTGTGGTGCGGTTGCACCTTGGTATAGTTCAGCTCAACTTCGGTTTGCTTTCCTCTCTCTCTCTCTCTCTCTCTAATTCCACCGCCCGTGCTATTCATCCTGCAAGTTCACGGGTGGCCCGGTACCTTTCTCTCGAACTTTCTGTCTATCGGCCTCTCGCCTGTCTTTTACCTGTCGCACGTGCTTCGTTTTTTTTTAGTTTGAAGTATGCTCACTCTGTGACGCGCATGGCATGTTGGCCGCCATTGCTGAGGAGGTTAGCTCTTCACTCGAGCGGAAGATGTCTCTGGGAGCGCCTGCTCCAGTCTCGGTTCCTTACCGTATCATCGAGAGTACAGTCAGTACTTTCAATTCCTGCAGTCGGCCTGTAGGAGAGGGACATCGCTTCTTCTGTTTCCGCATCTTCGCCTCTGTCCTCTCGACTGGACAGAGGGTAGAGAGAGTCCTTTGACCCGCCTCTTCGGGGTCACCCACGGGTAGCTGGTAAGCATCAGTTTCGTGGTCTGTTTGTTTTGATTTGTTGTTGTTAGCCGCTTAGTCTTTCGCTTTTGCGCAATTTTCTTTTGTTTTCGAAATTGTAAGAGAAATATTGTGTGAGACCTTTTCTCTGGTTAATTCCCATCTTTAACCTGGCCATTCTAAATTATTTCCAAAATTCTTTCTCCTGTTTATGTATCTGGTGATGCGGTAGTCGGTGGGGAAGGGAGAGAACCTGGTGATTCAGGGTTGGAACTTGCTTGGTCTCGCTCGTCCGCCCCTGTCACATTCGCCGGACTTTTATCCTTCGGCCCACCGTCTGTTTGTGTGTGCAAGGAGAGCGAGTTTATGTTCCGAGCGTGCGTGCGCATGATTTGTCGTTCGGATGCGTGGTTGGAGATTTGTGTTATTTTGAAATGTGTTTATAAAATGTGACAGTTGTGCCATTGAATTATTATTTGCAAATGTGGTGGCAGTTATTAAGCGATGGTCGCTGTGTTGATTTATTTCCTAAGGAAGGAAAACGTTTAAGCGTGAGTGAGAGAAGGGTGAAGATAATTCATATTTGTTTTATAACCTGTTGATTTAATGCAGTCTTTTACCTGCATCGTGTGAGAAGACTTGATTCAATGGGTTTACTGTGTGCGTTGAATACACTTCCCCTCGCCCATCATGCGAGTGGCTAAGACTTGACAGCAATGGTCAGACGGTACTGACGGCAGGGTTCCAGTACCTTCTTCCTTCTTCCTTCCTCCTTCCTTCTTCTTTTCCTCCTCTCCGACTCTCCTCCCAGCTACGTCCTCCCCCTCCCGGGGGCTTCACCCGGAGCACGAACTGGATGGTGCCACGTGCTGGTCGAGGCCACGTTCTGGCTGAGACCACGGACGAGATGGTGCCACGCGCTGGTCGAGGCCACGCCTTGGTCGGGACCGTGGACTGCTAGGGGAGCCGCCGTCTCGACTGGCCGGCCTGGACCCCCGTCCAGGACCTCCAGTAACAGCTACGTCCCCCCCCCCCCCCCCCCCCCCCGGGACACGCTCTTCACTGCCCGCTTGGGAGTCGAGGGTGTCGGCTTTGGGCGACTCCCTGCGAGAACCAACCCGGCTCGGAGCACCTAGTGCGACAGGGTGCTCCTGCGGACTTGACAGGGGCAGGGATGTGGACGCACTCCGTGGTGTGAGAAAGGGTCAATACTGGAAATATTCTTTATAATTGTGTACATGTCATATGTGCTGGAATGCTGTAATTAGTGATTGTGTACGTCGTATGGTGAAATATTTATTTATAATCGTGCATGTTGTGGGTGTGGGAGTGCTTGATTGCGATTGTGCATGTTGTGTGCGTTGGAGTGCTTGATCGTGATTGTGCATGTTGTGTGCGTTGGAGTGCTTGATCGTGATTGTGCATGTTGTGTGCGTTGGAGTGCTTATATTGTGATCGTGCATGGTGCGTGTGTTGGAATGTTTATTTTGCTGGTGTGAATAAATGGGGTGTTGTATCGTAATCTTTATTGTGTGGTCTCTTGCGGAGCGTGTGAGGTCAGTCAACTCCCTTCACTCCCACCTAGACCGATCCTGTCAGGGCAGACCTCCAGGGGTCGGTCGTGACAAAAGAAAAATAAATCATTGAATGGAAGACAGGTTGGCCTGCCCTCAATGAATCTAATCCAGCTAACTAGTTGACCCAACTGACCAACAGACCCGACTGACTAACAGACGCACTAACCAACTATCTAACTAAAACAAAATACTTAGCAAACAAAGTATACAACAGAGTTCTGAGAATTGTTGCAGCAATGGTCTGCTATTATGATTGATGGACAATGTTGACGACGACTTTCTCTCTTTTTTTCTCTTTTTTTTTTCACCACACATTTATCACAGGCACAATAAAACAAACAAGATGGGAGGACCCTAGCAGGGATAATAACCCCCACGGAAAACCTGTCCTGATAACGGTCTGGTTGTGATCTATAGGTTAGGGTGGGGTTTGTGGTCTTCAGTGGTGCCCCAGGCGTGATGTTGCTGCTGAAGCGAGAGTCTGGGCTATAGCCTGTCGCTTTGTGTGCGAGGATCGCCCCCAACACTTCTAAAGACCTTGCCATATTTAGGAGAGTAAACTTTTTTTTGC
>CM031615.1:1720106-1735106 GCA_018398815.1 Conus ventricosus
ACCCATCCACTCACCGCGTAGTTGTCCAATAAGACTCTGGCATGGACAGAACCCATTCATCTCACCGCGTAGTTCCAATAAGACTCTGGCATGGACAGAACCCATTCCAATCTCACCGCGTAGTTGTCCAATAAGACTCTGGCATGGACAGAACCCATTCCAATCTCACCGCGTAGTTGTCCAATAAGACTCTGGCATGGACAGAACCCATTCCAATCTCACCGCGTAGTTGTCCAATAACAATCAAATAAGTAGCATTTTATGAACTGTAACGAGGGAGCATTTTATAAATTGCAATGAGAGAAACAAGGATGAAGACTTTCTGTACGAAGACAGGTGAAAGGGCCTCAAATGCAGGTAGAAGGAAAAGCTGACAGTAAAACAAGAGAGAAAGGCCGAGTCAATGTGAGTGAGAGCTAAGTAAAAATTTCAGCACAAGATTTTCAGAAGATGGGAATGTAGTTTCTATTGAACAGGTTTGTGGCATTCTCACAGGCTGAGAACATGGAATGAATTAAAAGAAAATAACTGTTTTTTTTTTCTTTAGCCTAGCAGAGCTGACGAAATGTAAACCTCCCTAAGTTCAC
This sequence comes from Conus ventricosus, assembly GCA_018398815.1. Lineage (NCBI taxonomy): Eukaryota > Metazoa > Mollusca > Gastropoda > Neogastropoda > Conidae > Conus > Conus ventricosus. Next base: position 1,720,694 of record CM031615.1, read on the forward strand.
TTCCACCTCAGTAGTTTTTCCCATCAGACAAAGGCATTTTTTTTTGTAGGGCTTGCATTTTTCAATCACCATCAGAAATGTGATTCAAGCAGCATTTTTGTGTCTACCATGTTGACAAATTACAAGTGTATTAACAGCCCATGAAAAATATCAGATATATGCATACCATTCCTCTATCACAAGAAGAAAACTGTTGATGACAAGATGACAAGAAAGAGAGAGAAAATAAAAAACAAATCAAGGAGAAGAAACCAGTGATACAATGGAGAAATGCCACACACGGGAAGTTTGAAACAACGGAATCTGGGGGGTAGATAGTACCCGCTGAGGACAAGTAAACAGAATTTTCTTTGGTCAAACTGGAACACACTAATGTAAAGATGCCAGAAAATGTCACATACCACACTTAAACACAAAACTGCACATGTTGTACCAAAACCAAATGTCAACAGAAACAAAAGATCAACAAAACAAAATGCGACATCAGCTCTTCTCAGTCACAACAGCAACCCTGATGAAAAAACATCCACATGGAAAATTGATTATGCTGCATAAGATACAGATATACATGTCATAAATGGAACAGTCCAAATTACACATAAAATAACATAACAGTGGCTCTGAAATTCTTTAAGAAAAAAGATATTGCACTCTGTAACATGTATACAATTTCAGAGATTGCACATGCAACAATTCCAGATTTATTAGATCCAGATAGCATAAAATACTATAGCATAAATATGATCCATTCATGTAGATACATATTTCTGTTTTGCGTCTCCCACATCAGTTACAGGATTAAAGAAAGGCCCTTCTGGGTATGAGGAATGTAAGAAGAATGCACACAGTAGATACATCTTTACAATACATGATATCAAGCCTAAGACTATGAAATCATACTAATGCATAATATTCATAGCAAAAATTGTTCATCACAAAACAACATATATAAAAAGAAAGAGAAAAAGAAAACATAAGGCTGTCTGAAATGTAGCTAATATAGACAAGAAATTTAAACTTGAGAGACATATACAAAAGTAATATCTGGCAAAATGTTATGGTGGTTTTTTTTTCTCCTCATGAATATGAAAACCCTGAGATGCATGCTGATATACAACACTCACTCCAAAAAGTCCTAATGTACTGGCCTGGAACCCCGAGACACCACATAACGTGTGATCCAGCGTTTGCTTCCCCGAAAACTGTATAACACAGATAAAAAAAAGAGAAAGCCACATGTACATTTCAGTGTTTTTTTAACAGTTCTTTCAACAGCATTTTCAATGTCTAAAACTGTAGGTCTGTTTTTGCAAAACTTCAAAAAGAAGCTGAATAAAGGGAGGGGATCATCGGAGAATGGATAATAATACTAATAACAATAATGACAACAACAACAATGATAACAAACAGTGATAATTCTTTTTCCATTCCCTTTTATTCTGCAATAAGTCTGATTTCTCTGTGCCATGCGTCTGAAACTTGCTGCCATCTAGTATGCACAACATCTCGTAAGTGCCTGAATTTTAAAGAGAGTTCTAACACATATCTGTTTTGACTAGCAGTCACCTGATCTATGTTGGAGGCTGTGTGTATTGCATGGGAGTAAAGAGCATGGGGGGAAAGGGAGGGAATTAGGGGGAGGTTGGAGGGGGAGGGTAAGGTAGTGAGAAAGGGGTCCTGAATGCATGGTTGGTTTGGGGAATGGTGAATGGACAGGGCACCGAGTTGCTAATGGAGATAATGCGCACTATAAACTCTGAGCTGGCATTGTCGAAATGCTGGGATGCCATAATTCCTGCTGCTCAAGTGACTAAGGAAAAAAAATATTTAAAAAAAAAGAAGAAAAAGAATCAACCCAACCAACAAAAAAACCTGAAGTGAACATCCCAGGTCCGCAGTTCAAAACTGGGTGAACTTAATGTCCACTCCCCTCCCCCCACCCCTCAGCCTCCCCTCTTTACAACTGGCACCATAATTATGACAACAGACAAAAAACAAACAAAAAAAACCACCACCAACAAAAAGAACCCTGTTGGCAGTACATACTGGCAAGGGGTGGACAACTGGTAGGCAGAGGTTGCACTGCCACAATGACAGTGTAGTGACGGGGTGTACTCTCTCCTTCATGAACGTGGGCATTAAGAGGGTTAGAACGGTGTGGAACTAAGAGTATGGCAAGATCTGCATGATTTTCCACTTACACATACCATAACTGTCAATTATATGGGGCGATTTTTGCTTGAAGTTATTCATTGTTTCAATAACACTTGGGTATAAGGGGGGGTGTACAAAGGGGTTTGTAGTTTGAAATGGTAATTACCCCCCTTTTCTCAACATGCTGCATGGACTCTCACAGCAGTCACTTGCATACGGTGACACATTGAGGTAGTGCAGGCAATCACTAACACAGGACACATTGAGGCAGTGCTATGACCAGGCAATCCCTAAACACAGGACACATTGAGGTAGTGCTATGACCAGGCAATCCCTAACACAGGACACATTGAGGCAGTGCTATGACCAGGCAATCCCTAACACAGACACATTGGGTAGTGCTATGACCAGGCAATCCCTAACACAGGACACATTGAGGCAGTGCTATGACCAGGCAATCCCTAACACAGGACACATTGAGGTAGTGCTATGACCAGGCAATCCCTAACACAGGACACATTGAGGTAGTGCTATGACCAGGCAACACTAACACAGGACACATTGAGGCAGTGCTATGACCAGGCAATCCCTAACACAGGACACATTGAGGCAGTGCTATGACCAGGCAATCCCTAACACAGGACACACTGAGGCAGTGCTATGACCAGGCAATCCCTAACACAGGACACATTGAGGCAGTGCTATGACCAGCAATCCCTAACACAGGACACATTGAGGCAGTGCTATGACCAGGCAATCCCTAACACAGGACACATTGAGGCAGTGCTATGACCAGGCAATCCCTAACACAGGACACATTGAGGCAGTGCTATGACCAGGCAATCCCTAACACAGGACACATTGAGGTAGTGCTATGACCAGGCAATCCCTAACACAGGACACATTGAGGCAGTGCATGACCAGGCAATCCCTAACACAGGACACATTGAGGCAGTGCTATGACCAGGCAATCCCTAACACAGGACACATTGAGGCAGTGCTAGACCAGGCAATCACTAACACAGGACACATTGAGGCGTGCTATGACCAGGCAATCCCTAACACAGGACACATTGAGCAGTGCTATGACCAGCAATCCCTAACACAGGACACATTGAGGCAGTGCTATGACCAGGCAATCCCTAACACAGGACACATTGAGGTAGTGCTATGACCAGGCAATCCCTAACACAGACACATTGAGGCAGTGCTATGACCAGGCAATCCTAACACAGACACACTGAGGCAGTGCTATGACCAGGCAATCCCTAACACAGGACACATTGAGGCAGTGCTATGACCAGGCAATCCCTAACACAGGACACATTGAGGCAGTGCTATGACCAGGCAATCCCTAACACAGGACACATTGAGGCAGTGCTATGACCAGGCAATCCCTAACACAGGACACATTGAGGCAGTGCTATGACCAGGCAATCCTAACACAGGACACACTGAGGTAGTGCTATGACCAGGCAATCGCTAACACAGGACACACTGGGAAAGGACAGCCATAGTCGTCCTGAAAATAACAGCGACCAAATCTTCCAGAAGATTCTTAAAACTGTCTGTGGTTGTAAGTTGCTTATTCATCCTTCCTACATCATACAGTTTCACTAACAAACCAGTAACAGTTGACTTTACTGGCTGATCCGAAGAGAAATCAACCAACCATTGTCTCTCTTGCTGTTGCAGACCACAAGAGACACAGTAAATCAGTTTGACAGGAAACCATTTCCGCCTCCATCAAGCAAACGCTGCAGAATTATTCTGACTGTTGAAACATATCAAAAAGGTATAACATCACATTGCATCACTGTCGATTAATAAAGTCCACTATCAGGCTTTGTTTTGTTTTTCAACTGCTGTCCCTGAGACAATTCTATCACTTTTTATTGCTGTCAAAAATAGTCTTGTTTAGGTTTTTAAGAAAATAAATTTTAAGAAAAGATTAGAATTGCTGTCCTGAGGCAATTTTTTAGCTGTGGTTACAAACTTTTAATTGTGGTCTGAGAGTCTGTATTAACAGGTTTGATGCATACAGCATGGAAAATCAAGCACATGAGGAATGTGAAAAAGAAGTCATAGTGACAAAGTTTTGCTACACACACGAGAGTGTATTACACCCCCACACCGATATAGACCTTGGTCTGCGGAGTGGAAACCCCCCCCCCCCCCCCCCCCCCCCCCCCCCCCTGGGGAATTTTGACTTAATTTTCTAGAAAGCTATGATATTGGAAGAAACATTTGACATGTTACCCTCTGGTAAACAGGTTATTTTGGCAGTGAGAGCTGCATTAATAGTGTATTTTTTCCTCTTTGCCCTTGTATTTAGCATTGTGGGGTAGGTGTGTTCACTCTATGTTTGTCACACATAATCTGGCTTGATATCTCATAGGTTTGTCATGATGGCATCTTAAACAATTTTTCTCGATATATCTGCACACTATTCTGCTGGCATTTTACAAAAAGAGATACAGTGATGATGTTGTGCATGGCATCCGAATCACATGCAGCTGAAATCTGTCGTACCACTCAACCACAGCTGTGCGCTGTCTGTTCCAGCGCAGTCGAGCAGTCGACACTTGTCCACGTTTCTTGCTAGTGTTTGTGTTTCCACAAGTGTGTATCACAAAACAGTTTATGTTTACTTAGGCCTAGATCATTGTGATACAGAGAATGTCTATGAAAAGTAAGTACTGTAACATACGTTAGCGTCTGATGGGTGTCTCTCACTGGTCACACCTATCTTACGAAGGCGCATGTGTATTTCTTCTTCTTGTCGCTACATCTAAATGTTGACTTTGTAAGAAATCAAACATGCAAAGCAGTCATGTATGCATGTCACTGCGTGCTTAGCCTACTGTGATCTCTGTCTGCAGCATGATGTATGCATGTCCTTGGTAAACCCACCTCACCCATCTCCACCTCTCTCTCTCTCTCTTCGTCTCTCTCTCTCTCTCTCTCTCCCCCCTCTCTCTTCCTCTCTCTCTTCCCTCGCTCTCTCTCTCTCTCTCTCTCTCTCCTCTCTCTCTCTCTCTCTCTCTCTCTGTGTGTGTGTGTAAAGCGTTCATGCACACCTCAGTTCTACACACCTCCGTCCATCCCCATCCACGTCGCGCGCGAGTCTCGTTATTTCGGCCAGACTCCGTGCTGGACGCGGCCTTAAAAAAAAAACCGCTGCTTGAGTTCGTTGCTAGTTTTAGTTCTGCGTTCTTCACCACTAAGTTTGCCAAAAGTGTATGAATTGGGCAAACCGCTTTGCCGCATTATAGTATCCATTTGTTTTTAACCGTCTTGTTTCAGGTCATTGGGAATGCGCAGGTGTGCAGTCTCTGACTACACTGTAATGAAAAATGCATCATCTTCTCCATGAGACACGTCCTGTGTGAAGTCAGATTTGCACCATGGTAGATGAACAACCAGTGACTTTTAAAAGCACACCCCAAATGCAAAAAAAAATGTTCAAGAGATGGAGAACATGTATAATTCATTTCAAAAACAACCGAAAAGAGAAGACTATAACCCCACTAACTGAAGAAAGTAAACAAATTATCCAGAAGTCTCTCCACTTGAGACGTGCTTCAAATGTAGCATGTCATAGACTAGATCAGATTGTGATTGTATTCAGAAGACATGGACTTTACTCGCCATGGTTATCACAGAAGCTGTTATGCACGGTTTACCAATGTGAAATTTGCCAGGAAAAGGAAACATGAGACAGAGAGTGAAGAAGTTGCAGGACCATCTAAACCAAAGAGGACTGCTGTTGCTACATCAGGCCCATTGCTTCAAACGACAGATGCATTTTTTGCAACAAAAAATTCAAGAAGAAAGCTTCAAAAGGAGTTGCATGTTTTTATAAACTTGTAAAATGTGTCACCAAGACGGCAGAACAGTCCATAAAGGATGCAGCAAAACTAAGCAAGATGACATTTTCACTCATTATCAAGATGTAGATCTGGTAGCACGTGAAGCTCACTATCATGAGGGTTGCAGGAAAGACTATGTAAGATCTGAAGGCAGGCATGCTGAAACATCCACAGGCCAGATATCTGCTGAGCAGCAACAGGCACATGAGGGCCATTTGAGTACATATGTGACTACATTGAAAATGCCTTGATCAGAGGTGCACAGGTGGAGAGAATGACCATGCTGAGAGAGAAGTACTGTGATACATGCAACAACATTCCCCTGACTTCTACAACCCAAGATACAAGACTTACAAACTGAAAGAAAAGATAATGAAACGTTGTGGCTTCAGAATAAAATTTTGGGCTCCAAACCATTGCAGTGAACTTGTTTATTGTGACGAACTTGCAGAGGTCAGGCAGTTGTGACAGCGTTTGTGTCAGCAGCTTCAGAAGAAAGGCGACTTGAGGAGTCTGCATAGTCCTTCGTCGGCACATCATGGATGCTTTTAGAGCTGCACCTGACATGCCATGGCCTCCATCTGCAGAGTACCTTCAGTCTGATGCTGTCAATCCTCCAGCTATTCTCACAGACTTTCTCCAAAATCTGTTATCTGGAAAGAGTAGTACTGTGGAGCAAAACAAAACCACCAGATTGGCATCCTCCATTGGCCAGGACATATGCTACTCTTTGACAGGGGGCAAGTGGAAAATGCCCAAACATCTTCTACTTGGAATGTCTATCAGACATGTTACTGGTAGCTCTGAAGTTCTAAGTCTCTTGAATCGTTTTGGGCACGTTGCTGGATACAAAACAGTTGTACGACTTGAGACTGCTATGGCCAACTCTGTACATCAGTGTGCTAGTCTTCTGCCTTCAACGGTGAGTTTGGGGCAGAACAAGGTGATTCATTTCTGCTGGATAACTTTGACCTCAACGAAGAAACCCTTTCAGGAGCTGACACCACCCACTCCACTCATGGCATAGTTATTCAAGAGTTACAGGGGACACAGTGCATGACACAGTTCCTTCTCAAACAGAACTACCCCCTGCTCCTCAAAACCAGCAATGCTCCGTGCAGTATGAACCAAGAAACGTACCACCCTGCTTTGCAAAAGAAAAGGCAGGACCCAAGTTGAATGTTGTCGACACTCATTTCTCAAACCCAGAGGCTGTGTACAAAGCTAAACTTGCTGACTTTTGGTGGATTTTCTCCAGATTTGAGGCCAAAGACGGAAATCAACTGGTGCCTGGATGGGGAGGGTGGGTGTCTCTCACAGGAGAAGAAGGGATAGAAAAGATGAAGTCTACTGTTGACTACATGCCACCCATCCATCTCGAAAATTCCGACGTCAGCATGTCCTCAAAGTGTCACAGGCAGCAACAAGCAAGTGGGGCAAGATATAACATTGGTTACATTTGACTTAGCCAGTACGAGGAAAAGCAACAACTGTGGACAAACAATCTCTTCCAAGACATCTTTGTCAACTGGAAGCTTCCACACAATCTGCTCTTTCCTTGCGCGTTGGCAAACTGATGGAGGGACTGGTTCTTGCTGACATAGTCAGTCAGTCTGCTTCTGTGCAAGTGGTCAATTAGCAAGCCAATGTTTGCTGGCAAGCACACAATCGTGCTCTTTTCGAGTACACAAACTAGTCCTTGAAGCATTGGAAGGCAACTGCTTATCAAATTTCTGGCTACAGTGAAGCTGAAGAACTTCAAAAGTCAGAATGCAGTGGCTACTCTGACAATTATTTCTTGTATCGTACTGTGTTTTTCAATATTTTCAAATTTTAGACTTTGTTTGTAAATAACATGTTCCGCATACCTTGTATGGTTGTAAACTGTACATGAGCAGATAGCCTTTTCAATATTCTTTAGTTTGGTACCAAATTTAATATAAATATTTAAGAAGAAATTTGATTTAAGAGACTTAAAGTAACCCCACCCCCCTGAATAATCGCTATCGGTAGGGTTACTATAGTTTAATGCTCGTATATCCTTAAATAACCTGTTACAGCGGGGTAACATATGCCATAAAATTTCAAAATGAACAAAGTATCAGAAAAATTCACCCACAAATCCCCCCCAGGGGGGGGGGGGGGGGGAGGGGTCTATGGACAGGCCAAGGTCTAATAACAGCAAAAGATATACAAAGACAGGCCATATTGATTCAGAGATAAATTTTAAGGACACACAGAGGTAATCGGTGTACAACACACACAATATCCTTCTTTGTTTAAGAACACAGAATAAATAAAGAAAGGTACATTTTCAATGCATACACAGGTAAGCAGTAATTCATACACAACACAATGTTAAAAATATCAAAGACATAAGGCAAGAGAGGCCTGGCACAATATAGTTCCAACGCACACAAAGAAACACTCAGGTTCCTGCAATCTTTGGGAAATGAAACACACAAGTCTAAACTCTCTAAATGCATACTCTTTGAACACATGATACAGGATTTTGCAACAACATACGACAACCAGAGCCATGACATCCACTATTCTCAGTCACTTTTACGGAGCTGCTACAAGGTCTATGCCTTCATAACAGCATATCCATGGACACAGTGCAGGGATGTTACGAGACACACCAAGGCAGTTGAGCAGTTCTAAACCTGGTAAGATGAGGTAGCTCAGCATTTTTTTCAGGTGCCCCGACCTGTTGCTCAGAAAATGACCCATGTCTGGCTGCATAAATTGGAATGTGCAAAGCGAAATTAAAGAAAGTCTTGCACGACTCATCACGCATATATTGTGGTTGGTGATGGAAGATGGTGTCTGAAGCCAACCAGTTCTCTCTCTCATGCTGTATTCGCTGGAGAGGCAAGTTTAGAGATCAAACTCTAGGTGCTTTACAATCCATGCTCTTATTCGCACAAAGGGTGGCCTACCTGGGTAGAGCTGACTGAAGAACAGCCAGCTGATGCTTTATTCAGTCATTTCCCTCAGCACTCAGTCATGTAGTCACTCAGCCTGTTTATTTTTCATTTACTCTTTTGATTTTTCACTCAGGGTGCATTCTCTGTGTAATGTGTCATCCATACAAACAGCCAATCCGACTTTCGCTTTCAAAGGTGGTGATGGGAATCCATATGTGTGCAAGATGTTGTATGTGTAGGCACACATGAAACATCAATTTGTAATCTCATTCAAAGAAATTTTTGGGAAAGGGAATCAGAACCAATGTTCAGCCTGAGGGCAAAATCCACCTGTACCAAAACAGCCCTGTGGAGATTTGAACCCACAACCCCCGGATCACCAGGATTACAAACTAAGCTATTCCAACACACATCAGAATTTGCACAGAGTGCTCAGTATCTCTACTGCTCAGTGAATTCTCAAACTGTCACCTGGGGGACTGGAACCATAAACTGAATTTGCCTGATGTTATTTTAAGGCACAACTGGTGAGTTGGGGAATGTCCAATCTAAATCCTGTGGATGATGAGGAAATTTCTACTCAACATGACTGTGATCTATTCAGTACCCTAGGAACAACTCAGGAATCATTGAAGGCTGTATGCACATCACTGCTGACTGCATGAACCTTCGGTGGCAATGTGAGGACCAAGAAGCGGGAAGTGAAATTTGAGGTCATGGATGAACCCATTTCTGTAATTAAGAAAGAGACAACAATGGTCAGTTTCAAACATCATCAAACAAATATACTCCCACATCGAACACAGCAAGTACTCAATTTTCATACAAAATGGTCGGATACATGTCTACATCTTTATGTGGTGATTAACTCAATAAAAAGCAACTGAAATACAAAATTCATATTTATGCCTATTTGGCATATGAACTAAAAATTTGCTAGTTGCAGCTGCTCCTGTGCTTGAGTATAAACATGCAGAAAGTTCAGTATGGGGAGGTAATGGTAATAAAAAAAAAGATCTCAATGTCTGTGTTCATTCCCTTCATTTCAGTTATGCACCGTGACCTCTTGGCACCGTGACCTCTTGGCACCGTGACCTCTTGGCACCGTGACCTCTTGGCACCGTGACCTCTTGGCACCATGACCTCTTGGCACCATGATCTCGTGGCACCGTGACCTCTTTCACTCACAGATTATCCTGAAACAGTGGCAGTAGCCAGACAATGCTGTGAACAACACTGATGTGTTTAAGAACAGGTGGAGGTAGTGCGGACTGTTTGGTGAAGACGTCAGCAGGAGACAACTCTAGCAGAACTGGATTTTCTTCCTGCTTAATTCCTCGTCAAAGGGCTTTTAGATGAGGTCAAAAAAATATTGCACACACAATAAAATATTGCACACACATAAAATATTGCACACATACAGATAAATGTCTGTAAAACATGAGAGAGAGACGGAGAGAAAGAGAGGCAGACTGAGAGAGAGACTAAGCCATTGAGAAAAGTATGACTAAAAATATAAGAAGCAAAGAAGGAAGTGAGACAAGGTGGGATGGAAAAGACTGAGCAAGAAACACAATCACTGAGAAGTTCACCGTCCATTCTCCATTAATCACCATCACCACCGTCACAGTCAGGAAGAGGTCACTATAGGAGGGAAGTCCTCCCTCGGTTCCAACATCCATGGAGTCACCCATGGTCACCGCACCTCGTTCTTCCTCTGGCCTAAGGCGCAGGGCGGTAGGGAGCATGGAATGACTCTCTGCCTGTTGATTGGTCTGACGCACAGAGTAGCCTGTCATAACGAAAAACACTGCAATCAACAAGACAAAAACGAAGATGTTTCTAGACTAGGGTTAAGGTTAAAACTCCATAGTGCAACGGCCTTTGTGTTGTGACATGTAAGAGTTCACCGTGTCGAGGGCATTGCCCTAGAGCTCATCCCTCTCTCTTTACACCACCCTAGCCTTCTCCAATCTGCATTAGTAACCCTCTCTCCTTAACACCACCCTAGCCTTCTCCAATCTGTGTTAGTAACCCTCTCTCCTTACACCACCCTAGCCTTCTCCAATCTGCATTAGTAACCCTCTCTCTTATACACCACCTTAGCCTTCTCCATCTGCACTAGTAACCCTCTCATCCTTACACCACTTTGCCTTCTCCAATCTGTGTTAGTAACCCTCTCTCTTTACACCACCTTAGCCTTCTCCGATCTGTGTTAGTAACCTCTCTCTTTACACCACCTTAACCTTCTCCAATCTGCTTTAGTAACCCTCTCTCTTTACACCCCCTTTTGGGGCCTTCCCCAATCTGAAAAAATTTTTAAAATTTAACCCCCCCGGGTCCCTATTAACGCGGGGAAGGACAGACAGGGTTTTAAAAGCTGTCAAAAACCACCTTGAGGGGTTTGAAACTTTTTAAACAACCCGCTCCGCAACCCAAACACCCTGACCATTTGAAAAAAGGGGCCCCTCACAAGATTTTGGGGCTCTCTTGTGGGGATAAAAGAGAAAAAAAAAGAAAAAAAAACAAAACAAAAAAACAAAAAAAACCCCCTTTCCCCTATGGGTTTCATTCCTTAACAAACCCTATACAACCTGTCCATCTCCCCAAATTTTTTATCACTTCCCCCCCCATTCAACCCCTTTGAGGGTGACCCCCCAAATTTTCTTCCATACAATTTAAAATTTGGAAACTTTGGAACGGGAAAAAGGGTTGGACTTTTGTCACCTTTTTATAAATGGAAAAAAGAGAAGATGCTTTTTACCCCCTTTCTCCCGCACCCCACCCAGTGCAACCCGAAGTCATCAAAAAGGTTTTTTATCAGGTTTTTTATACAGTTGGGGCCCTAGCTAAAATTTTGGGTTTTTAAAATTTTTTTTGGGCGCTGGGTTTTTGTTTTTAAAGTCTGGTGACGGTTAGGGTCGGGGTCATGTGTTCCATTTTGAAGAGTTTTTTTGATATTTTCTAAAGGTTTCCCATCTCCAAACTTAAATCTCCCGTTTCCCATAAATTTTGTCCCCCTTTTGCAAAGTGCTTTAACCCCTCCCTAAAAAAAAAAAAAATTTGCCCAAAAATTAAAAAAAAAAAACCAAAAAAAAACCCACTCATATGAGATAGCCCTTTCACCGATGGGCATAGTAAACCAGCCTTTTCCTGTGTTTGGAGTAATGGTATTTTCAGAAAAAGAACGGTGCGCGTGTGCAAATGTTTAATGTGTGTAGGCGAGTGTGCGTGTGAAAGTTTGGGGTTTTTGGGTTAAGGGGGAAGGGAGGCTGGGTTTTAGGGTGCGGGGGAAAATAAAATACACAATATTCTTGATTTCCCAATTTTGACTTGTTGAAGGGTTTGGAAAAGCGGGGGGGGGGGTTTTTCTTTCCCAAATTTTTTCCCTTTTGTTATTTGGGGTTTCCCTACACTAACCGAAGGCGGGGCAGGATATGGGCTGTTGTGGGTTGTCAACCCTGGGGGTTTTTTGTGGAAAATTTTTTCTTTGCTTTTGGGCACGATCAACAACTATCCGGGCCGGCGTGTAAAGCTCTGCGGAGGAAAAGTTTGTTTCTGACCAATCGTTGTTTTTGTTTTTAGTAAGTTCGCTTGAGACCAAACCAGGGCGGAAGGGCGTTGGGAAAAGCTTCATTTTCGTCCCGGGTGTTCGCCCGGGTGGACGCGCCTTTAGTTGGGGCCCGGCAGCGCCAAAAAGTCGAGCGGGTGATTTCGAGTCAAAATTTAGTGCCGGGTTTCCTCGTCGGGTTTTGGTCCCCCTTTGGGGCCTGTCCCGGGGTTTCTGTGTCGTCCCCCTTTTGGGCAGCCCTTCGGGGGGGGGTTTTGCAGAACTGGGGGGGGTTGAACGTCTGCCCTGTCCAGTTTGTGTTTGTTGGGTTTCATGGGGGTGCCCATTCGTCATGTTGTTTGTATTAGGGCATTTTGTACGTATTTTTCCCTCATGCGTTTTATTTTTGAAATTAGTTTTTTTGTGTATACGGTTTGTCTGGTAATGTCTTCCTTGGTTCTGGTTTTAAGCTTTTTTGTCAGCCGGTTTGTGTTGGAAACCTTTTTTTCCTGAAAATTTTCCGAAAATAGTGTACAAGGGGTTTCCTAAAAAGGGTTCGTTATTTTTTATTGTTCCTGAGTTCGTTTGTCTGTGACATTTTTGGCTAGCCAATGGGGGTTAATTTAAAACCTTAAAGGGACTTGATGAAATTTTGGGTTTTTAAAAATTATTCAATTTTTAATTCAGGGGGTCAGAAAGGGAAGAAATACGAGGTTAAAATTTTGTTGAGGATCAAGTATAAAGTCGGGAAACAGATGGGTTTTCCCTAAAACGTTAAGGGATTGTGCTCGTTTTTCATTTGGGAAATATAGTAGTTTCGTTAAAATTTTGGTAACGATTTCGGAGTTGACCTGCTTTCACAGCTTTGGGAAATTGGTTACTGGGGGCAGTGGGGCCAAGGCAAATTGGGGTTTTTCGAAGGGTTTTAAATACTGGAGAGGGTGGGACTATTCAATTCATATTGGGTTTTTTTCACTTTCGAAAACGAGCCCAGGGTTTTCCCCCCACGCGGGTGTCGTGCGGGGCCGACTGTATCTGTGAAAAAAGGTTTTTTGGTACGGGACAGTGATTTTCATAGGGTTTAGAAGGGGGTTTTTTTTTTTGGGTTTTTTGTTTGTTTTTTAAAAGAAAAAACAGCCCGCCCACACTGCGGGGAATGTATTTTTTGTGACAAAAAAGGGGTTTTGGGAAAGATATTTTGGGTTTTGTGGGGAGACGGTCCCGTTATAAAATTTTAAGAAATCGGAAAAAAGGGGAAAAGGGTTAAAGTTTAAGGCGGGTGCTCGGCATTTTCACAGGAAAAAAACGGAATGTGCAGCATGTAATTTGTTAAAGTATGGTTTGTTTGGCATAACGAGGATTAACCACTGGGTTATCTGACAAGAAATGACAGAGTGGGGTGCTGATTTAAATTTTTCGAACAAATCATTTTTTATGTATATAATTGACAATGCAAAGAGGGGTAAGAAAAGAAGGGTTAAAAGGGTGGGGAGCCGAATTCCCCGTATGAACATGCTAAACTGTGAACCGCTAAGAGTTAAGGGTTTTTTTGTTTTTTTTTTTTTGTTTGTTTTTTTGGGAAAATTTTGATTTAACCCACTGATTACTGTGTGGGAAACATTCCCCTTTTGAGATTGGGCCCCTTTCCTATTAAATTTTGTATTTCCTAAGGGGGCCCATGGGTCCGTGTTTGGGTTGCTTTTATTGGTTTTTTTTTCCCCCGAGAATTATGTGTGCATAATTTTTATATGTGTGAGCCCCTAATTTCATTTACTGGGGGAAAACGTGGATGGCTCCCGGGGAATAAAGGGTTTTTCCCGCTTGGGAAGGGTTGGGGAAGGGAAAAGGAATTTTTTATAACCCCAAAACGAGTAATGGGTTTGGGGGGGGGGGGTGGGATTCGAAAT
>CM031615.1:1740106-1757185 GCA_018398815.1 Conus ventricosus
CTGAGGCAAGTCTATTGACTTTCGTCTGACGTGCACAGTGAACATTTAGGTTGACCTAGCATGAGCGGGAAGAGGTTGATAGGAGGTTACCCTATAGGGGGATGGGGGGGAGGGGGGAGGGGGTGCAATCTTGTCTTTCAATCAGAGGATTTGTTGAGGGCAAAATAGTGAAAATACTATGGCTTTTTACTGCAGTTCTGTCTACTCTTCCTGCTCATTGGCTAGTTTTTTTTCTTTCTTTTAATCTAATCAGGGCTGCTTTCCCAGCAGAGGGATTGAACAGAAATTCAATTCTTGCATTCTGGCATCTGCAAGTTCAAAAGGGTAACAACTTTCCGACAGGAATTGTCTTTGAAATTCCCTTTTTACATGATTTGTTTTAGAGTTCGAAATTTTTTTAAATGAAAAGAACATCACAGCTATTCCTGTGTCAATTCTTCAAACGTTTCCTGTGCTTTGATCCTTCAACATGTATTCTCAAAGCTACCCTGGGAATAAATCCATCCAAAACACATCCCAACTAAACAAAAAGAAACACGCACAGACAAAAACCAAATGAAAAGAAAACAAAAAAGTAAATGAACACTACACCAAGAAACACCCAAGTCACCACACAACCATCCCTGACTTAACGGCATGCTCACCTTAGAGATCTTCAGCATGACTCCCACAGGAATGACAGCGTGCTCACCTTAAGAGATCTTCAGCATGACTCCCACAGGAATGACAGCGTGCTCACCTTAGAGATCTTCAACATGACTCCCACAGGAATGACAGCGTGCTCACCTTAGAGATCTTCAACATGACTCCCACAGGAATGACGGTGTCCACCGACCTGTTCCACTGCACAGCGACATGCGCAGAGTCGACAAAGAAGCTCTGCAGCAGTCGAACACTACAGGTTTGATGGCTCAGATCTCCTGGACCGCTGGGCCACAGGTAGGATCGCACCGTTATTTTGCGCTCGTGAGGTTGTGTTCCCATCTGATGCAGATGACTGCAGGAACTGTCCACAAAATCTGAAATGTTACCATCTGATGAGAACAGATGTGAAATCAAGCCAATAACCAAAACAAATTTCTCACAGTAGAGTCAATTTTCTTTCAGTTTTGTTTGTGATCTATACAAATATAGTTGTCTAATATCACATCCATTGGTGAAAAGCTGTAAAATGAATGTACTGCTACTACTACTATATACATACACAATTTTTTTTTCTCTTTCTCTGGGTCAGCATATGTGTGTGTGTGTGTGTGTGTGTGTGTGTGTGTGTGTGTGTGTGTGTGTGTGTGTGTGTGTGTGTGGTGTGTGTGTGTGTGTGTGTGTGGTGTGTGTGTGTGTGTGTGTGTGTGTGTGTGTGTGTGTGTGTGTGTGTGTGTGTGTGTGTGTGTGTGTGTGTGTGTGTGTATGCGTGTGCACATCTTCTCATCACTCAACTGTTCGTTCGTTCTTCTCTTTAACGTCTTTTCACAATGCTGTGATATTAGACGAAAAAAAAAAAACAAACAAAAAAACCCTCTCGTCTTCCTATCTCTGAACCTCCCTACCATTTCCCTTCAAAAATGAAATCTTAACAACAATAACATACACTAACATACTCAAAACATTTGTAAACATTAAATCAATGAGCCAACTGGGCTCCGTTTTAAGCCTTTAACAACATCCAGCATAAGCAAATCGTTCAATAAAATATTCTTAAAAGATGAATCTGAAACCGTTGAATCACAAATTGAAGGGGGTAAAAATGATTTCAAATGCTGACAGTGTAGAATAACATGGACAGGTGTTATTTCCTCACCGCAGACGCGCTTAACATGACTGTTGAATTTGCATCTGAGAGCATTCAGTCTGAATCTGTAGACCAGGGATGACAGTGTTCGGTTTTCACACATGAGCTCACCATTGCAGGAATGCATATGTTTGACTTTGAAATATTCCTCTTTTCAGTGAAATTTACAAAAGAACCTCCTAATAGTTCCTTCACATGATTCCAACAAGTTTTCGTTATTAAGGAATAACTTTCAGATAAAGATAAAGGAATTTTAACACATACAGAATTTTTAATGTTCATTGCACCCCTTTTAGCTGTTCTGTCTGCCCATTCATTACCAAAAATATTACAATGTGATGAAACCCAAGAGAATGAGATACTAGTTCCGCGCAGTGACAAATAATGGATTGTATGACAAATTTCTGCAATAATATCACCTCTTACTTTTAGATTATAAGACTGTAGCGCGTCTAAAACAGATTTAGAATCAACCAAAAATAATACCTGAACTAGACTAAAAGGAAGATCAAGCAGAAAATTGAAACCCATCAAAATAGCAATAAGTTCTGCTGTAAATATTGAAAATGTTTTTCAAGATGGTAAGCCTTTTCTGCTTTTAAAGCTGGGATTACAAATGCAGCTCCAACCATGTCATTATCTAGCTTAGAGCCATCAGTGTAAATTTTTAGATGGTCCGGGTAGTGCTAAAAAATATGAGCTTTTACAGAAGCAGATAAAGTGGGACCATCATTTTTCTTTATATTTGTATAATTAGTATCGAAATAGGCTGATAGTAGTTCCCATTTAGGGACTGCAGTGAACAGTACACGAGATGATATATCTTTCTTATTGATTCCTGACTCTTGAAAAATGTCATAAGTCAAAGTGCCTATTGTTTCTAAAGAGGCAACCGACTTTGCTCTTTTGGGAAAATCCGTGTCTGATTTTACGCACACTTCATCATAATTTGAATTTGGAACTGATGTACTCCTTAGGACATATTTAGATGATGCAAGTTTCATATTTTCTATACATTATATATACACTCAACTGTGTATGTATGAATGTGTGCGCATGTGTGTGTGTGTGAGCGAGCGTGTGTGTGTGTGTGTGTGTGTGTGTGTGTGTGTGTGTGTGTGGTGTGTGTGTGTGTGTGTGTGTGTGTGTGTGTGTGTGTGTGTGTGTGTGTGTGTGTGTGTGTGTGTGTGTGTGTGTGTGTGTGTGTGTGTGTGTGTGTGTGTGTCTGTGTGTGTGTGCGTGCGTGCGTGCGTGTGTGTGTGTGTGTGAGGTGTGTGTCTTTGTATATTTTCACATATGCCTGCATGTGTATGTACTGTTGTGTGTGCTTGTATAATTATGCTTGCACATACATCCATGTGTATGTCTGCATACCGACAGAAAATTCGTCCATGGTAAAAACATGAATTCCCTCCCTTTGCCCCAGCACTCACAGATGCTGCCAGTGTCGCCGCCTGTAGGTAGACATACATCCAGCTGACGAAGGAGCCATCCAGAGGCTTCTCACACTCCGCGCTGAACTGCACAACCAACTGGTCATGGCCGTTGGTGCAGAAGACAGCGCTCATGCTTGTATCTAGGGCAGGGTACTGGTTAGTCGTCAGCTGAAAACATTACGTTAAAAAAAGAATAGTGGCAATGCTGTGTAGGGGCTGATGCTGAGAGATGTTTGCCTGTAAACATTGTGTAAAAGAATAGTGGCAATGCTGTATAGGGGCTGATGCTGAGAGATGTTTGCCTGTAAACATTGTGTAAAAGAATAGTGGCAATGCTGTGTAGGGGCTGATGCTGAGAGATGTTTGCCTGTAAACATTGTGTAAAGGAATAGTGGCAATGCTGTGTAGGGGCTGATGCTGAGAGATGTTTGCCTGTAAACATTGTGTAAAAGATCGTGGCAATGCTGTGTAGGGGCTGATGCTGAGAGATGTTTGCCTGTAAACATTGTGTAAAAGATCGTGGCAATGCTGTGTAGGGGCTGATGCTGAGAGATGTTTGCCTGTAAACACTGTGTAAAAGATTGTGGCAATGCTGTGTAGGGGCTGATGCTGAGAGATGTTTGCCTGTAAACATTGTGTAAAAGAATAGTGGCAATGCTGTGTAGGGGCTGATGCTGAGAGATGTTTGCCTGTAAACATTGTGTAAAAGATCGTGGCAATGCTGTGTAGGGGCTGATGCTGAGAGATGTTTGCCTGTAAACATTGTGTAAAAGATCGTGGCAATGCTGTGTAGGGGCTGATGCTGAGAGATGTTTGCCTGTAAACATTGTGTAAAAGATCGTGGCAATGCTGTGTAGGGGCTGATGCTGAGAGATGTTTGACTGTAAACATTGTGTAAAAGATCATGGCAATGCTGTGTAGGGGCTGATGCTGAGAGATGTTTGCCTGTAAACACTGTGTAAAAGATCATGGCAATGCTGTGTAGGGGCTGATGCTGAGAGATGTTTGCCTGTAAACATTGTGTAAAAGAATAGTGGCAATGCTGTGTAGGGGCTGATGCTGAGAGATGTTTGCCTGTAAACATTGTGTAAAAGATAGTGGCAAGGCTTTGCATCCAGGGGAGGGTACTCACAGGTATTAGACTGAAAAAGTTCATGCTTTTATCAAGGGGAGAGCACTGGTAGGTATTCATATGAAAAGAAGTAAATGCTGGACAAGTTTCAACATGCTGTGTAGTAGTCAAGAAGAAAATATCAATAAAGGAAAGTGAAAAACACAGGTGGGCACACACAAGAGCTAGTACACCCCGTCCTCTCCTTACGCCCCTCCTCTTTTCAACCAGTATCAACCCACTTGCCCCAAACACATAAGCACACAAACGCACACACATACACATGCATCACCATCACTACAACCATCATCATGACAACGCTCACCACCACAACATCCAACATATGCATTACAAACACACACAACAAACAGACACACACGCACACACACACACACACACACACACACACACACACACACCACACACACACACACACACACACACACACACACACACACACACACACACACACACACACACACACACACACACACACACACACACACACACACACACGCACATACACAAACACACACACAAATACTGTAAGTCACACTGCGATTTAAACATATATGAGACTGCTTGGGTACTGCAAATATCAGATGGGAGACAGAGACTAAGGGTCTTACCGGAGAAAAGAGCATTTACTTTCAGTGATTCCAGACATGATGATTATCAGACCCTGGACAACTACAGAAACCTTCACCACCATGATGTTTCATAATTCTAATATTTTGGGATTCCGGACAGTGTATCAGAGAGCTATGGAGATATACCTTGGTGTGATACAGATTTGCACTTTGGCTTCAGAATGTGGGACATGCTTGAACAGTTTTTGAATGAAAACGCTCATTCTGTGTGTAAGAGTTGTATGATAGCAGTGATCAGACAACCATTGGCTACTACCTGGCAACTGACCAAAGCTGATATGAGGAGTAGTGATATCAATGACCTATTAAGAATTCAAACCATACTGCCACTGCGTCTCAATCGTTGCTTACGTAGGATTAAAAGTAATACAATCAACTGTCTGACTGGAGTGTGATACGGCCATGCGAAGGCAATTGTGCAAGGCACTGCATGAGATGGAATGAGACGTAGCAGACAAAAGACAAAAGAAAAGAAAAGATGACTAACACCAAGGAATGAACAGACTTGGCATCTGACCAGGCTCTGACTCCAAGAAACAGCTGAGGGCCAGAGCAGACGAAGGGAGCTTGTCAGATGGTCATCATCCTTCTACTGGAGATGGGAGTAAGTGTCCCAGGAGAGGGTTCATTAAAAAAAAAAATAATAAAAGCTTGCACACGCACACAATACTCACGTACTCTTTTTGAAGACTTTTTCTGGGACTGTGTAAATATGAAGGACTGTAGCATTGGAAATACAAACATTTTTGCAGAGTTATGTTGCTTTATATAATCACTTCAGCAAAAGAGTCCAGTCAGGAACAGATAACTGGGAAGTGGATACTTTTGGCAGATAAAAAATGGAACAAATTTTGTTGTACATTAATGTTTTGTATCATTTTGTGATTTTTTCTCACCAGAAAAGTAACTGCACCATCACAATCTTCATTTAAATGCATTTTCAAGCACTCTGAGGTATTTATAAGTATTTGCAACTTTCCAGGTCTTTTTTTAACGCTTGAAAAGGGATCCTCAAATTCAAGGACTTTTAAGGTGTGAGGTTAGTACTCTGACTGTAAGACAACAGGCCGACATCTGCATGCTCGATAAGCCAACTGTTTATTAAGCTAACCCTTGAACCGAATACGGATGAATGCGAATAGCCGAACCGAATGCGGATAAGTACAAATTGGGTTAAGCCAATTATGTGACATCCCCCTTTCTTTCAGGAAATGGACATAGATTTATAAACGTTAGCGTCTCTAGTTTTTTTTTCTTTTCTTTTCTTCAAGCATAGCATCCAGGGAACCAGGTCAGAGGTCCAGGCGGTCTGGCTTCCTGATGGCATGGCCACATCTAGAGGTCTGGACCATAGGCGTAGCAGGCTGGTCTTCTGGCTGGGGATCTGGCCTCTGGATGGGGTTCCCACGTCTGGAGTTCTGGAGTGTACCGGGGACAGTTGTTTTGCTTGATGGGGTTTTGGGGACGAGGTAGGGGCCACGGCAGGCCGCCATGGTGTCTCGGTCTCAGGACCGGATCGTCTTCCTCTGCAGGATCTCCCATGGACCCAGGGTACAGAGAGGAGGCCTCCCTAGGAACTCTGCAAGGGGTCTGAGGTTTGAGTTCCCTGGGGACCAGGTGACGCCGGTTCCTCCTCTGTCTGCCACTGGGAGTCTGTACTTCATAGGACCGGAAGGGGAAGGACTTAACGACGGTCCCGGTGCCCCGATGGCTTGATCCACACAGGTTGTCCTGGAGTAAGTGGAGGAGCTGTTCTTGTGCGGTGTGCTCTGTCAAAGTTCATCTTCAGCTTCTGTTTGACAACTTTGTCCTGCTCCTCGAAGTTTTTCTCTTTTTGTCCCCCCGGCTTCAAGGTTGATGGCCCAGTATGGGTACTGTGGTTCGCAGCTTTCATCCCATGAGTAGCTCTCCTGGGCTCAGTCCCTGCTGAAGTGTGTTGCCCGATAGATGAGGAGAGCCAGGTAAGGGTCTTCTGCTTTCTTCATGAGAGACTTCACTGTCTGTCCTGCTCTCTTGCTTCTCCGTTAGCTTGAGGGTAGTATGGACTGCTTGTGACATGTGTGAATCCATATTTCTCTGCGAAGGCTGCAAACTGGCAGCTGGTGAACTGGCAGCCATTGTCCGACATAACAACTTCTGGGATTCCATGTCTGGAAAACATGCTCTTGCAGTGGTTGATCACACAGTCAGCGGTTAGTCTGCCTGAGGAGGGCTAGCTCGATGAATCTAGAATAATAGTCCACAATGATCAGGTACTGTTCCTTTCAGTTCGAAAAGGTCCATGCCTATCTTCTGCCAGGGGTAATCAGGGGTGTCTGTGGGAATTTAGGGGCTCTGGGGGGATTTGTCTCTCTCGAACGCAGATAGGACAGTGTTCCACCATAGACTCGATCTGGGCAGACAAACCTGGCCACCACACACTTTCTCGTGCTCGAGCCCGACACTTGACTATTCCTTGATGTCCGTGTGAATTTTCTCCAGGATGTCTGGCCTCAACTTCTCAGGGATGACCAGTCTGGTTCCACAAAACGGACATTGATCTTGTCATCAAGAAGTTTGAGGAGTTTTGTATAGACACAACGTGTGAAGCATACGAGTCATACAAGTTCCACAAGAGATCGAGAGAGCAGGAGGTCTTCTTCCACGCTAAAATAGTGTCGAACAGACCAGTATGGCTGGATCTTCTCATTAGGGCAGTGTTCGGGCCATCCTTCATGAATGAATCTCTTGATTTCTAAGCAGACTGGGTCCTTGCTAAGCTCTTGCCGGATCTGGTCGAGTCTCGATGGTGTGGCTGGAGCACTGGAGAGGACCTGATCCACCATGGAGTCAGCTTCTTCTTCTAGCTGTTTGTCTTCTTTCTGTGCCAGTCGAACCGGTGCTCTAGACAGGGCGTCCGCAGTGATCAAGTCCTTGCCTTTTTTGTATTCCATCTGGAAGGAGTATCGCATCACACGCATGCGGAATCGCAGTAGACGAGGTGACAGCTCATCGAGATGTTTGGTCTTCAAGAGCGTCAGGAGTGGTCTGTGATCTGTTTCAATGACCAAGTCTTTGATACCTGTGATGTACTCTCGAAATTTCTCACATGCCCAGGCCACTCCCAATGCTTCTTTCTCCACTTGGGCATAGTGCTGCTCCGTTGGAGTGAGTGATCTGGATGCATAGAAGACTGGTTTGAAATACCGTCATCCTGTTTCTGCTGCAGTACTGCTCCAAGGCCATAGGACGAGGCG
The DNA here is from genome assembly GCA_018398815.1 of Conus ventricosus. NCBI lineage: Eukaryota > Metazoa > Mollusca > Gastropoda > Neogastropoda > Conidae > Conus > Conus ventricosus. The sequence goes on from CM031615.1 coordinate 1,748,329, forward strand.
TCTGTAGACAGACGGGTCTTCGGCTCGGGCTGTAGTGAGCCAGAACAGGTGCTGAGCTGAGCTGTCTTTTGATGCGTTGGAAGGCTTCTTCTTGTGGGGCGTCCCAGGTCCAGTAATTTTCTTTCTTCAGGAGGTCTCTGAGAGCCCTGGTGTCATCTGCCAGATTGGCACCAGCAAACTTGGCGACGTGGTTGACCATACCAAGTAGACGTCTGAGTTCGGTGATGTTGGTTGGTGTTGGAAAATTTGTGATGGCGACGACTTTCTCAGGGTCAATGGTGATGCCCTCTGGGGAGATGATCTGTCCCAAGAACTTGATCGACGGCTTTGAAAATTCACATTTGTCTGGGTTCAGAGTCAGTCCAGCATCACTCTGCTTCTGCATCACCTGGCGGAGGCGTTCATCATGTTCTTTCTGGTCTTTCCCATGAACGAGGATGTCATCCATGTCACAGATGGCACCTGGGATACCCGCAAGCAAGTGGGTCATGGTGCGCTGGAAGATCTTGGGCCTGAACTTATACCGAAAGGGAGTCTGGTATAGCAGAACCTTCCGAAGGGCGTAATAAAGGTAGTCAGTTCCTGTGACTCAGTCTCCAGTGGTATCTGATGGAAACCACTGTTGCAGTCTAGTTTGGTGAAGACTGTGGATCCAGATAACTGGGCGAGAAGCTGGTCGGTGGAAGGAAGTGGAAAGTTCTCACGTTTGACCCCCTCATTCAGTTTTGTGAAATCCACACAGATTCTGACCCTGTTGTTTGATTTGGGCACTACAACTATTGGAGCACACCAGTCCGTTGGTTTCGAGACAGGACGAATGACTCCAAGTTGTTGCAGATTGTCTAGTTCTTCTTTGACTTTGTCTTGGAGTGGAAGAGCAAGTCAACGTGGTGAGGTCACCGCATATGGTTTGCAATCTTTCTGGAGGTGTATTTTGTACGTAGAGCTTGTCAGGTTACCTAGGCCTCTGAAGAGTGTAGGGAACTCTCTCCTGTACTGGGCTTCCTTGTCACTGACAGCGTTCACTTTTTTCTATCATCTGAAGGGCAGAGATAGCTGGGCGACCCAGCAATGGCTCTTCTAGGTCTTTGATGACGTAGATGTCCTGTGTGACTGTCTTTTCTTTATAGGTCATTTTTGCTGAATTTGCCTAGGACAGTGATTTCCTTCTTTCCTGGTCCATAGAGTTTTTTCTTGGTTTTCTCCAGTGGACGTTTTCCCTTGGGTATCATCTTCTCTGGTATGACCGTGACGTCGGCACCTGTATCTAGCTTGAAGTCATGGTCTGGGAGTCCTTCTAACTGAATGGGGACTTTCCAAGGGTCACTGACTTCTCCAATCACACATCCCAAATAGTACTCATCTGACTGTTCCTTTTCCTCTCTGGTCCAATGAATTTGGCCTGCTGACCTGCACACCACCGCAAAATGTCCTGGTTTGGAACACTTTCGGCATCTGGCTGACTTTGCTGGACAATCATTTCGGTTATGGCGGTCTCTGCCACATCGATAGCATGTGCTGTCCGGTGCACGTTTTGGTCGCTGCTGATAGAGCTGTGGCTGTTTCTCCTTAGGCTCTCTGCAGTTTTGGCTGTTTTGAGCTTGCTGTCTGTGAGGCGGCTGACACGATCCCCCTGTGACATGGACTCCATCTGGGTCTGCATGCTCTCTTGAGCTCTGCATATCTGCACAGCTTTCTGGAGGTCAAGGTCTTTCACTTCAAGCAGTTTCTTACGAATAGCGTCATCCCTAATGCCAATCACAACTCTGTCGCGAATCATTCTTTCTTCTTCCTTGAATTGCATGTTTTGCAGCTCGTTTGAGGCGGCGACAAGAAAACAGACCAATTTCTCATTCACGGACTGGTTTGGTGGAAACCTTGAAATGGGGTAAAGAAACAAACAATAGCTAACTGTTGACAATAGCTACTGTCGATAATTCTTATGGTTTAAATTTTGGCAAGAAAAAAAAAAACAGTTGATTAAGATTCAAGTAAAAAAGGTACCAAAATGTTTTACAATACGAAAGATCGAAAGTGACTTTGTGTTGGCACTGGTTTACATGCTGCCCTTCTGACCTTAGACTCCAGGTAGGAACAATAATAAACTACAACAATGAAATCATTGTGGCAGGCAATGAACAGAAGGTTGGGAAAAAACGACATAAATTTGGGCCAGTAATAGTACAAACAATAAAAAAACACTATGACCCCCAAGATTAAGTCACCCAATCCCCGAGGCCCAAAGCCCGAAGACCGTTGAAGACGCAAAACTTTTTTCGCGATGACCACATAATATGAAAAGACAGCATTTGTTTTTGGGAAATTTAAACTGGCCTAGGATTACTTGGTCTTTATCTTACTAAATAGAAACCCCAAACTTTTAAGAGAACTAATGCCCATAAGTGCTCGGCCATAAAGCCAACTACTTTGCTTGCAGTACACAAAGCCAGGTAATAACACTCCTAATTTTACCTGGTAAAGAGTCTATACTTTACCAGCTAAGCCGATCATCGTGCTGTGGCTGCTGGCCCAACCCAGTAAATGGGGGACCTGATTGGCATAATTGCGATTATGAAAAACAATTCCATGTAATTGTTAAATGAAAATATTTTATTTTGGTGTTTATATGATAGGGTGTGTGTCCAGTTTATTGGGATGGGGTGACTTTGTGTGTGTGTGTGTGTGTCCCTTCCCCCCACCTATACCCATCCGTCAGGGCGACCTCCGGGGTCGGTCGTGACACCCAACAAGAAGTACCCTAAAAGTAAAAGTGAAAAAGGAATACTAACAATAAGTGATACACACAACAAAATACATACCATGAAATACAAAAAAAATAAGTGACAAAGAAAACAAGATATTGGTTCACAAACTGATGTCATTGAGGGCTAGGAACTTGAGGCCGCAGGTGGATCTTGAACTTCTTCACCTCCAATTCCTGCCATGTTTTTTAAATAATTAACTTTTTATTTGTTTTATAAAAATGTCACAAGTATATGGCTCGATTCTTGACCCGCATAGAAGACTGAAAGAACCCCGTGGCGTGAAGGGAAATAAACGCAATCGGGCATTGGACGTGAATTGTCAAAAGTTTGTGTTCACCGTTCAGAACTATTTGGTAGGATGAATGCCATAACTGAAGACCGTCCTTCGTCTTTAGAACATGCTATTGATAACGATTGCGCTACCATTGGCAGGGGTCTTTGGTGAGTTTAATTGTCTCGTTGGTGAAATATTGGCGCTCATAGAGCGCGTGGTGAGAGGCATTGTTCTGGCCATGTGTTTGGTGGGTCCCAACGTGGATGGTTGTGCAGGTTTTGAAAGGCGGTAGTTGAGGGCAAAGTCCAGTGCCTCCATCACCATCTCCTGATAAATCATGGGTAAAAAAAACAGCTTGATCATCTTGGGATTTATTAAAAAAAAAATAGTTTAATTACACATACTATAACCGTGGCTCACTAATGCAATAAGCGGGAAACTTGCTGCACTTTGTGGCGGAGTTGACGTCACAGTGTGTGTGATCGATGGAAGGCATTGTGACAATATGGGATGCATCCGTAAGGCGTGCATGTGACATTTCAAACAACTGTTAGCAAGGCTGATTAGAAAACCTGCATGCATAAGGCTTGCACGACACGTTATCTTTCCTCCCACTCCCCCAACCCAATGTGCCTATCTCACTAGTCTATGTGTATCTGCAAATGCTGCTTTTTTTGTTTTTCTTCTTCGTCTTTGGGCAAACCACAAATAATGCTCATAATACAACGAGGGGCCGAAGTCCAACAGACATTACCCATTAAGTTTGGTTATGGAACAGGATTTGTTTTTGCCACACACACACACACACACACACACACACCCCACCACACCACCACGCACGACACACACACACACACACACCACACACACGCACGCACCCACGCACGCACGCAACGCACGCACGACACACACGCACGCAACCACGCACACGCACGCACCACGCACGCACGCACCACACACACACCACGCACGCACGCACGCACGCACGCACCGCACACACGCACCACCACACCAGCACACCACGCACGCACACCACGCACGCACACACGCACGCACGCACGCACGACACGCACACACGCACGACCACGCACGCACACGCACCCCACGCACCACCACACACACACACACACACACACACACACAAACACACACACACACACACACACACACACACACACACACACACACACACACACACACACACACACAACTAAAGATGCAAAATATTCTGTTGGGCCGCACTACAATCTTAAAATATAGCAACTGATACTCTGTCATTGCTGTGACCCAGACTGACACTTTTCATAAAAAGGTGAGTACTCCATTAAGCAGATATCTTAACCCCCCCTATTAAAAATGACTACATCGCAAAAGTGTGGTTCAGTCATCCGATGCAGTTTTATCAAAACCAGTTAAACTTTGCTGTGTTTTGTGCATCAACTGGGTAGTGCTCAGTTCATCCAAATGAACATAGAAATTTGAGTTTCCTGAAGAGCCACGACAGAAGGTTTTATGGACTGACACAGAAGCTGCAGCTCCTCGAAGTTGGAATTTAGACCACGGATATTTCAATGGAATATTGTATTATCCAGGGTGCAGAGGGCGAAAAGGAGAGAGATCAGGTCATCTCCTCCTCAACGTCTGCTTCCAATGGAGTGAATTTATTTTGTAGTTTCACTGGACTATGTTGGTCTTCAGACCTGCTGGCAGACTTGCCAACAGGTGAAGAAGGTCTGGGTTTGGGAGACGGTGGAGGTTTCTTCCTCATCTCCACCATCTCCACACTGGGTTGGTGAACTCCCTTGCCCGCACGGGCACTGGACAGAGGAGTTCGAGGGGGGAATTACTGGTTTTTTTAATCTGCCCAGCAGCAGATGTTGTAGACTGCTGGGCAGTCTGAGGGGTGGCGGAATTTTTGCCTCCACCAGGGGCATTCACTTTGGTTTGGGAGGTGGTGGACCTGCTTCCACCAGAGCCGACAGTTCTCCTTGCAGTGTCTTTGAAAAGATAAATTCATCAGTCTGGCAGCAGACTGACCGAGTGGATACTTTCTTTACGGCCGAAGCATATGAAGATGCTGTGGGCGTCTGACTGCCCACAACCTGTTTGTGGGCTTCAAAAAAGGAGATTTTCTTTTCAGTTGTAATTCGTTGGATAGTGGATTCCTGAATCCAATGAGGGCAGTTTCGTGAAGAGGAGGGATGGTCGCCACCGCAGTTAGCACAATGTGCCGGATCTTTGCACGGCCCATCATGGGTTGCCTTGCAGCAAACACCGCACACCTCCTGCCCAGAACAGCGGTCTCTGACATGTCCAAACCTCTGGCACCGGAAGCATCTCAATGGGGACGGGACATACAGCTGAACACGGACGTTCAGGTAGCCAACTTTGATGACCGGAGGCAGCACAGGGTTGCAGAAGGTCAGAAAGAGGGTGTTGGTGGCCACTCTCTCTGCACCTTTCTTGACTGTCACCCTGCGCACCTCCGTCACACCCTGGGATGCAAGTTCCGTTTTTATTTCTGCCTCTGAGACACCCGTTAGATCCCTGCAGCGAATCACAACTTTGGATGAATTTAACTGTTTATGGGGAGTCACCCTGATCTCCCTATCCACTAATTTTGTTGCCCTCAACAGCTGTTCAGATTTTCTTGATCGACATTGAACCAGAAACGAACCATTCCTCAACCTTTTGACGGACTGAGGGTCACCTGCTAAGCCTTGAAAGCCCTTTTGGATAGCAAAAGGGCTCAGAGCTGAAAGGGGTCTTTCCTGCTCCGTCCCTTCCACCACGAGCCAGGAAGCCCAGAAACCTGTCCTCTGTCTAACCTCTGTATCAGAGTCACTGTCGCCTTCGAAATCCCCTGAAATAGGGGAAGCTGCCTTCCTTTTCTTCTTGGGGGGAATGTTTTTAGAAAAAGCCATAATAATTTTTATAATGTTTCATCTCCCCTTACCCACCCACCTTGGAGTCCAACTAAGGGGCCAGGGCCAAGAATCACTGTCTTGACCCCTTCCAGGCTTCAGGAGAGATATACAACAGACAAAAACCTACTAACCCTATCCCCCCTGATCATGCCCAACTCCCGGGAACAGAGAGCTGAGCACTGCAGGGGTTACCTTGGCCAGCCGGAGAAATGCCTGTTTTGACCAGCCCCAAGAAGGGGAGCCGATTAGTACACCCGGGCCAGAGTGTACTCCCTGTCTAGGAGAGGTCCGAGCCAAAGTGATGTGTTGAGAGCGCTGGCCCTCTCAATCACCAGGATCTCATCCCCCTCCGACACAGGTCGCACCGCACGGCAAACGCGGCGGATCTTAAGGAGACCACAGAGATAAAAGGAGTGTGTAAAAGAAGACTTGAAGGGGAGACGAAGATAGAAAAGGGCCAAATAAGTGTGATGGTGTGAGGGGTAAGGGTGTGCAGGTGAAGACAGGCAGATGGTGAGAAGTGCAGGAACCAAGGGACAACAGCCAGTCAAGAAGACCAGTGGACGACGTGGAGTTTTCTTGTCTTTATTTCTCTCCCATGGCAAGGAGCTCAAACCAGGAACGCACTCAGCGCACTGAGCGCGCTCTCTGGTTTTAGCTCCTTGCCATGGGAGAGAAATAAAGACAAGAAAACTCCACGTCGTCCACTGCGTCTTCTTGACTGGCTGTTGTCCCTTGGTTCCTGCACTTCTCACCATCTGCCTGTCTTCACCTGCACACCCCTTACCCCTCCACACCATCACAACTGGCGCTGCGAGCAGGATTGAAGACAAGGGACCAAGGAGACACAGCCCAAGAAGACCGGACACCATGGCCAGCCAACTACCTCTGCAGTCCTGCATCCACCTTTGGGCTTCCTTCCTGGCCTCTTCAGGGTGTGGTGGGATGGTTCCGGACGAAATACCGGACATCCGTGCGGAGTGCTGCTTGTCGTGGGCCACGGGTGAGGGCGTCCCTGGTGTGGTTGCTGGCAGTGGTCCATCCCCAGCCTGGTTGACTTTCCGCCGGAGTGCTGGAGGTGGGACCCATGCTCAAATATGGTCTTGTCCTGGCCCTGCTGCCTGGTGGGAGACGCTGTAGCCGGGTGACCACATCGCGCTGCTCTCCCCAGTTCTCCAATGTGCTACTGGCCCACCTACGCCAGCCCCACGGCGGCCTACGCGTCTGGTAGGGAAACCAACAAAAGGTATGACCTCAGTGCCTGCCTGGATGACCAGGAACTCTTTCATTTAACTGACTCGGTCGGATGTTACATGAGACAGTAAATATATTCCTGGACTGATTTATGAAGATCGCTGAATACCTCCTTTTGGGAAGAGGTGCTGTGGACTGGTTGTTAACCAATTATTTGTCTTTTTTTTGCACAAGCTAGTATATATGTTGATTGTTCTTCAGGTTGGATAATGTATGCCACGGTTTTTCAGAAGCCAGCAGTACTGGCTAAGGATTTTATAGCAAATTCTGTTTGCCATTTTGTACCGGACTTTATGGAATCTTGTTCAAATAACAAGCCCATTGTTGTCGTTTGGTACCCAATGCCCTGGAATTTAACAAATCCATTCAAAGTATATTTTGTACCCGACTTTCTTGGAATGTTGTTTTAAATAACAAATCCTCTCTAAGTCATTTTGGTACTTGACATTTTGGAATTTTGTTCAAATAACAAGTCCATTGTTGTCACTCGGTGCCTACCCAATGTGCCCCTGTTTTTTTTTGCTAACAGTAGTTGTGAAGGAACTAGGTTGAGTTTGACTTTTGGGGAAATTTTGTTCAAAATGACAAAACCCAGCCAAATCATACCTTCCTGGGGACTTGACACAAAGGAGTCTATAGCAAAATCTGTTTTGCCGCTTTATATTTGACTTGATGGGATTTTGTCATTTGGTAACCAATACTTTGGGATTTAAAGGAATCCTTCTGAGTATATTTTATGTTTGACCTCTTGGGATTTTGGTTCAAATAACCAAGTCCATTATAGTCAAGTTTGGTGCCTACCCAATGTTTTGGATTTTAACAAATCCTTCCTAGTCATTTTGTATTTGATATTTTGGAATTTTGTTTAAATTATATGCCCGCCTGGACAATTAGAGACTTTCTTAATGGGTAACTGGCTTGGTCAGGCCTTCTAGAGGACAGTTATAGATTGTATATATTCCCCAATTGATCGCCGAACACCTTTTTAGGAAGAGGTGTTGCGGACCGTTTGCCAGACAGTTCATTTGTTCATTGTGGGTTTTTTTTTTCCACAAGCTAGTCTATGTTGGTTGTTTTCATGTTTGATAATGATGTGAACCCCTCTTTTAGCCACCAGTATGTTGTTGTTTTCATGTTTGATAATGATGTGAACCCCTCTTTTAGCCACCGGAAGTCATAAAAGAGAATTTAAGTCATGACTTTTGCTGAGATTCTGCCGCAAAGTGCTAAAACCCGTCCAAATTCATGACCTGGGGACTTGACTCAAAAGGGTTTTGATAATCCTTTTTTTTCCACTTTTATCGTGCTATGTTTGACTTTATGGATTTTTGTTCAAATAGCAAGTCCATTATTGTCACGTTGGCACCCCGTGTTTTGAGTTTTGATAAATCCTTTTTTCACTTTTATCGTGCTATGTCCGACTTTTTGGGTGTTTGTTCAAATAGCAAGTCCATTATTGTCACGTTGGCACCCCGTGTTTTGAGTTTTGATAAATCCTCCCAGGTATATTCTGTACCTGACCTTCTTGGAATGTTTTAAAATAACAAATCTTTGCAAACTCATTTTTAGTACCTGACATCTTGGCATTTTGTTTAAATAACTAGTCCACTACTGTCACTTGGTACCTGATTTGGATC
>CM031615.1:1758406-1765906 GCA_018398815.1 Conus ventricosus
TGCGACTTACTTAAAAACAAACAAAACAAAAACAAACAAACAAAACGTTTTCACATGAACGTTACAAGCACCGTTTTCCACCATGTTTGTGACGATGTTTCCTTTGGCGATGAAGACTCTTTAAAAACATCCAGATGGAGTGAAATGATCGTACTTTGTTCCCCGAAGAAACACACACCAAGCAGATTTTTTAATGTAGGCGGGGACGAGGATCACCAAGAGGCGGTACACTATCGTCGGCTCTGCTCTTCTTCTTCTTCTTCTCATCAGTCTCTCCTCTTCTTCTCTTCAACTCTTCTTCTTCTGCTTCATTCCTCTTCTTCATCTTATCTTCTTCTTCTTCTACTACTTCTCTTCACTTCTTCTTCTCTTCTTCTTCTTCTTCTTCTTCTTCTTCTTCTTCTTCTTCTTCTTCTTCTTCTGCTCCTCCTCCTCCTCCTCCTCTCCTTCCTCCTTCTTCTTCTTCTTCTTCTTCTTCTTCTTCTTCCTTCTCCTTCTTCTCTTCTTCTTCTTCTTCTTCTTCTTTACTTCTTTTTCTTCCTTCTTCTCTTCTTCTTCCCTTCTTCCCTCTTCTTCTTCTTCTTTCTTCCTTCCTTCTCTTCCTCCTCCTCCTCCTCCTCCTCCTCCTCCTCCTCCTCCTCCTCCTCCTCTTCTTCTTCTTCTTCTTCTTCTTTTCTTCTTCTCTTCTTCTTCTTCTTCTTCCTTCTTCTTCTTTCCTTCTCCTCCTCCTCCTCCTCCTCCTCCTCCTCCTCCCCTCCTCCTCCTCCTCCTTCTTCTTCTTCTTCATTCTTCTTCTCTTCTTCTTTCTTCTTCTTCTTCTTCTCTTCTTCTTCTTCCTTCTTCTCCCTCCTCCTCCTCCTCCTCCTCCTCCTCCTCCTCCTCCTCCTCCTCCCCTCCTCCTCCTCCTCCTTCTTCTTCTTCTTCTTCTTCTTCTTCTTCTTCTTCTTCTTCCTTCTTCTCCTAGTCCTCCTCCCCTCCCCTCCTCCTCCTCCTCCCTCCCCCTCCTCTCCACCTCCTCCTCCTCCTTTTCTTTCTTCTCTCTTCTTCTTCTTCTTCTTCTCTTCTCTTCTTCTTCTTCTTCTTCTTCTTCTCTCTCCTAGTCCTCCTCCTCCTCCTTTCTTTTTTTTCTCTTCTTCTTCTTCTTCTTCTTCTTCATCTTCTTCTTCTTCTTCTTCTTCTTCTTCTTCTTCTCTTCTTCTTTCATCCTGTCTTATTCATCATCATGGACCTCGCCCGCTCCACTCACTCCCATATGCATTGTGACTGTGGGAAGGATACACCCTCTGTCATTACCCAGCTACAGAGCAAGACGGACACGGCTTTTTTGTTTGTTTGTTTGTTTGTTTGTATTTTTAGATCACGGGGAAAAAACTTGAGAAACCAGACAGGACAATATGGAACCTTGAGCGATGAGCGATGAGAGGACGAAAACCATGAAAAAAGCACGGATTTGCGCAAACAGAACTCTCTCTCTCTCTCTCTCTCTCTCTCTCTCTCTCTCTCTCTCTCTCCTCTCTCTCTCCTCCCCTCTCTCTCTCTCTTCTCTCTCTCTCTCTCTCTGTCCGCCTGTCTGTCCGTCTGTCTGTGTCTCTGTCATCTGTCTGTCTGTCTGTCGTCTTCTCTCTCTGTGTGTCTTTCTGTCTCTCTCTCTCTCTCTCTCCTCTCTTCATCTCTCTCTCTCTTCTCTCTCTCTCTCTCTCTCTCTCCCGTTCGTTTTGTCTGTCTCTCTGTCAAATCTGTCTGTCCTCTCTTTGTCCGTCTCTCTCTCACTCTCTCTGTCTCTCCTCTCACTCTCTCATCGATCCTGTCTGTCACACTCTCTCGTTCACTGCCCCACCCCAATTCTTTTCTTCTCTATCGCCCCCTCTCTATCCTTATTTGTCCCTTGTCCCCCCCCCTCCCCCCCTCTCTCTCTCTTTCTCCCTCAGTCTACAGCCCCTCACCACTTCACTCGTTCTCTAGCAACCCCCCCCCCCCCCCATCCTTCCCCTTCCCGCCCCTTCTCTCGGCTCCTTGATTTTAATTCTAAATTTTCCTTTCTTTAGAATATGGAAGGGGTCACTTCTTGAAGGATGCATTTTTGCCAATGAAAAAGAAGTGAAGGTACAGCAGCTCTCAGGGAAAAACCATCGGGAAAATAATGATCGTGAACGGGACAGGAAAATAGAAGAGTGCGTGGGATTGGATAACGATGAGGTGGTGTGTGTGTGTGTGTGTGTGTGTGTGTGTGTGTGTGTGTGTGTGTGTGTGTGTGTGTGTGTGTGTGTGTGTGTGTGGGTGTGTGAGTGTGTTTTGGTGTGTGTGGTGTGTGTTTTGTGTGTGTGGTGTTTTGTGTGTTTTTGTGATTTGTGTGTGTGGTGTGTAGAGTGTAAGAATTGAACTGGGCCCAAATGAAAAACGGGAAAGGGCTTTTTTGGGAAGAAAATCCGTTCTTCGGTCTTTTTTTTCTTCTCTTTATGTTTTGCACTCTCCCTCCTGCCCTCCTCTTTCCTCTTTTCCTCCTTTTCCCCACTTTTCCCCTTCCTCTCTTCCTCTCTCTCTTTCTCTCACTCTCTCTCTTCTCTCCTCTCTCTCTCTCTCCCCTGTTTCCTCTCTCTCCTCTCTAAACCAACCCTCTTCTCCCCTCTCTCTCCCCCTCTCTCTCTTTTCTGCTTTTTTTCCCCCATACAAAAGGGCCCCGGGTGCTGTTGCTTTCTATTTTTTTTTTCATTTTTTTTTTTTCTTTTTGTCTCTTATTGTGAAATAGGAGGGCAGTAGAGCCCAATTTTTCATCTTCACCATCTAAATTTTTTGGGGGGCAAAAACCCTCTTTTCTCTCCTCTCTCCCCTCCCCTCATCTCCCCCCTCCCCCCCCTCCTCTCTCTCTCTCTCCTCTCTCTCCTCGCTCGCTCGTTTCTCCTCCCCCCCCCCCCTCTCTCGCCTCTGTCTCCCATCCCCCCTTTTCTCCCTCTTTTCCTCACCCCCCCCCCCCCAAAAATGTTTAAACTGTCTTTTTCGTGCTTGCATACTGGGGTTTCATGTGTGTGTGTGTGGTGAATTGTTTGTGTGTGGGGTGGTGGGGTGTGTGTGTTTTTGTGTGTGGTGTTTTGTGTGGGGGGGGTGTGCATCTGCGGGGCCCGTGAATGTTGTTGTGTGTGCGCGCGCGCGCGCGGCGTGTCTGGGTTTTGCTGTGTGTGTGGGCGGCTGTGCGTGCATTGTTTTCCAAATTTAGGGAGTTTGTACGTGTGAGTCTGTGTGTGTGGTGGGGTGGGTGTGTGTGTTGTTGTTTTCGCGCGTGCGCGCGCGTGTGTGTATGTGTTGTGTCCGAAGTTTAATGCATTTAAATTTTTTTAAAGACAGGACGGAAAAAAACCCTTTAAAAGAAAAAGGAAAGGGAAAAAAGGGGGCCCCTAGATCTTTGGGAAATGTTGGGGTTACTTGTAAAGACCACGTGTTTTTGGGGAGAAAAAAACAGGGGGAGGTTTTGGGTGTTGGGGTTGTGTTGGGGGGGGGGGGGGGGGGGGGGGGGGGGGGTGTGGGGGGGGGGGGGGGAGAATGGGGAAAAAAAAGAAAAACAAAATGGTAAAATAAAAAAGAAAGGACGCCCAAAAAAAAGAGAAAGGATAAAAAGTGACAATCTTGTCGTCTTTCTGTCCTGTCTGTCTCCTGTCTGGGCCCTTTTGTCCTTTTCTGTTTCTTTTTTCCCCCCCCTTTTATTTTTCTCTCTCTCTCCCCTGTTTTCCCCTCTCCTCCTCTCGTAATTTTTCCATGTCTTTTTGTCTCTCTCGTCTCTGTCCCGCTTCTGCTGTTTTTTCTGTTTGTCTTTCTGCTGTCTCTATCTCCTCCCCCCTCCCGTCTCTTGGGCTCTTCCCCCTCTCTCTGTCTCATACTCTTCTGTCCCCGCTCCCTTTCTCTGTTCCAGTTCCTCTGCCGCTGAAATTTGATGTGTCCCTAAACCCCTCTTCCGGCCTGTCTGTCTGTTTTTTAAGTCCGTTGTCCGTTTTGGGCTTTCTGTCCTTTTCGAAGGAAAACAGCAAAGCATTCCAACTGAAAGAAGCTATCAAAGGAAAAAATCATTTGTACATTTTGATGTTTAATAAAGACAGAGAAAAGGGGAGAAAGAAAAGAGAGAAAAGAGAGAGAGAGAGAGGGGAGAGAGAGAGAGAGAAGAGAGAGAGAACCAAAGGGGGAGAGAGAGACAGGGAACAAAGAAGAGGAGAGAGAGAAAGAGGGAGAGAGAGAGGGGGAAAGAGGGGAGAGAGAGAGAGACAGAGAGAGACAAAGACAGACAGACAGACAACAAACAGAAAAGAGACAGAGACAAGAGAGACAGGGCGAACAGACAGGCAGACAAACAAACAAAGACAAACACACACTAACACTTACACAAACACACAAAAAAACACACACACACACACAAAACACACACACACACAACACACCCCACACACACACAACCACACCAACACACACGGCGCCGCGCCCCGCGCGCGCGCTACACACACACACACACCACACACCAACACACACACCAACACACACAACACACACACACACACACACCGCGCGCGCGCGCGCGCGCCAACACACAAACCCCACACAAATAAAACACACACACCTAACACACACACACAAACACACACACACACAAAACACACACACACACACACACACACACACATAAACACAAAACACACCACACACACAAACCCACACACACACACACCACGAAAACTTTTCATGCATGCACACGCACACACACACACACCCCACACACACACAACACACCCCACACACACACACACACACAACACGCACCCCGCACCACACACAAAAACCCCACACACACACACCCACCCCAAAAACAAAAACACACAAAACACACACCCTCACACACACCACACACACCACCCACACACCACACGCACACACACCCAAAACACACACACAACCCCACACCCCACACACCAAAACACACACACCAACACTAACACCTTTCACACACACACACACACAAACCCCCCACACACACACACACACACACACAAAGGAAAAAAGGGGGAGGGGGGAGGAGATGCGGGGACAGGAAGAGAGAGAAAAAAAAGGGGAAAAGATGAAAAGTGAAAAATAAATAAAAGAGAGAGAGGGAAAAGGGGGGGGTAGAGAGAGAGAGAGAGAGAGAGAGAGAGAGAGAGAGAGAAAAAGAGAAGGAGAGAGGGGGAAGAGAGAGAAGAGGGGAGAGGGGAAAAAGAGGGAGAAGGGGAGAAGAACAGACGGTGGAAACAGACAAAAAAATGCTCTTCGAATTTCCGAATTTACGATCGCTGAACACATAATTTTTTCTTCGGCAGAAACCCATAAAACCAAAGGCCCAAAAGGAACCTAAAACGTCGGACCATAGGGGACGGGAGGAAAGGGGGGGAGGAGAGGAGGATAGAGCGCTGCAAGAAGAAGCATAACCCATACACAATCAGACAGACAAAAGAAGACAGGCAGGGAGACAGACAGACAACAGACAGACAGACAGGGCAGACCGACAGACAGACAACAGCAACCCCTACAAAACAGACACAGAGTGTCCCCCAAAACTCTTTTTCCCTTTTCCCTCTCATTTTGTCTTCCAACGTTGCGTGCGTCGCGCACGCAATTTAAAGCAAGCACGCACCATATAACGCACCCCCGCACACACAACACACCCCCACAACAACACAAAACACACCACACCCACACACACCAAAACACACGCACACACACACACACCCCATACCAACACAAAAACTTTTCACACACCCCCCACAAACACACCCACACAACACACACACAACACAAAACACACCCCACACCCCACACACACCCAAAACACCAAAACACACACCACACACACACAACGCCAAACCCCAAAACACACACACACACACACACACACCAAACACACACCAACACACACAAAACACACACACACCGCAAAATTTATGATTTGTTTCAAACTAAGACAGAAGAACAGGAAGAAGGGAGGGAAGAACGTGTGACATTCACCAGTGACTCATACCCCCTTCCATCTCTCTCTCTCTCTCTCTCTCTCTCTCTCTCTTCTCTCTCTCTCTCTCTCTCTCTCTCGGTTAGATAGGTCAAGTGTATAAAGTCTATGCGACTGATATCTTATATTTCACTTATTTCTTTGGTATAGGTCATATGTCTAATATCTATACCACTGATATCCTACACATAGCTTGCTCCATTGTTACGTCGTATTTGGGATTGATTGGGAAAAAAAACACATCACACCAATATAAAAATATGGCCTTTTAATCTTCTTGCCAGTGTTGCATTATTTCAGCAACAATTTTTTTTAAAAATCTGTCTGTCTGCCTGCCTGCCTGTCTGTCTGTCTGTCTGTCTGTCTCCTCTCTCTCTCTTCTCTCTCTCTCTCTCTCTCTCTCTCTCTCTCTCTCTCTCTCTCTCTCTCTCTCTCATGTCGGTCTGTTTCTCCACTCTCCGCACCACTCCCCATCCTTTTCCCATTCTCTCTCTGGCTCTCTGTCTCTCCGTTCTCTCTCTCTCTCTCTCTCTCTCTCTCTCTCTCTCTCTCTCTCTCTCTCTCTCTCTCTCTCTCTCACCCCCCTTTCTCTCTGTCTTTATGGTCTGCATCTTCTGTCTGTTTGTGTCTATCTATCGATCTGTCTGTGTCTGTCTGTGTCTGTCTGTCTGCCTGTCTTTCTCTATCCTGTCTGTCTGTCTGTCTGTCTTTCTGTCTCTCTCTCTCTCTCTTGTCTGCTTGTCTGTCTGTCTCTGTGTCTGTCTCTGTCTTTGTCTGTCTGTCTCTGTCTGTCAGTCAGTCTGTCTGTCTCTTTCTTTCTCTTTCATCTCCCTCTGTCTGTCTGTCTCTTTTTTTTCTGTATCTTTTTTTTTTCTATTAACATTTGGCCTCTCGGTCTCTTTCTCCACTCTCCACACTATTCCCCATCCTTTACCCATTTTCTCTTTCTGGCTCTCTGTCTCACTGTCTCTCTCTGTCTCTCTCTCTTCCCCCTTCCTGTCTCTCTCTCTCTCTCTCTCTCTCTCTCTCTCTCTCTCTCTCTCTCCCTCTCTCTCTCGCTTAGCTGCTATTTTTGCTGTATATCCAAAAGGAACAAAATCGCTACAGATTAACTCAGACTAAAGTGACCCATGTTCTCTCCCAGGGTGAGCAGCGTTCTCTGCCATTCCTCAGACAGGAGAGTCAATACACCAGGCCCTCACAATACCGCAGAGGACAGGGAGAATGGAAAGGGATGGGGGTGTAGAGATTGGGGGGGGGGGGGGGGGGCGAGGGAACAGCATGCCACAGAAGGGGAAGGGGTGAGGGGAAGACAGAGGTCATCAGTCAGATTGGCCGTGTTCTTCGGGATGCTGCAGCTAATCGATAACGACCACAACGCTCGTACCACTGTTGATCTGTAAACAAAGACCTTGCTGGAACAGTGTCCATTCGATTGGTGGTGACTGGGGGAATTGATAGATAATCGTTTCCTTTTTCTTTTT
>CM031615.1:1768406-1770906 GCA_018398815.1 Conus ventricosus
TGGAATCTACCGTTTTCCTGTGCTGTCTCTCTATATCTGTCTCTGTCTGTCTGTCTGTCTGCCTGCCTGTCTGTCTCTCTCCAGCGTACTTGACAGCATTAAGTGCTTTTTCTCTCTCGCTCTCTCCCTCGCTCTGCTTCTCTCTCTCTCCGTCTGTCTAGCCTACTTAATGGTCTATAGTGCTCTCTCTCTCTCTCTCTCTCTCTCTCTCTCTCTCTCTCTCTCTCTCTCTCTCTCTCTCTCTCTCTCTCTGTGCCCCCTCCCCCCGTTTGCCTGTCTTCCAAGCAAAAAAAAAAAAAAAAAGACACACTCTAACACCGTAAACACACCAGATACATATCTGACGTCACCAGTCTCACTTCCACTGACAAGGTGTGATTTATGTGCTCGTTTATTTGTTTATTTGTTTGCCTGTGAGCTAGTTTGTGCTAAAACTACCGAAAATGTTTGTAATGAAACTTGCAGGAGAGATGGAATCCTGCCCTGGAACGACGTCATCAAACTTTGGTGCAGGTCCACTATGTGGATCCGGATCAGGCGCTAGATGGAGGATCTATTCAGGAGGATCGTTATAATTTTCCCTCTGAACATGCGCACTATGGAATCACACTTTGGAATTTACTGTCTATGACGTAATATGTTTTTTGTGTGCAATACTCAAACTCTTCAGTGATATGTATTTAGACGTTCATTAGTTTCCATGTCCTGTTAAACACACACACACACACACACACACACACACACACACACACACACACACACACACACACACACACACACACACAACACACACACACACACGCACACACGCTAGTTGATTGAAATTGTTGTTAATGCTTTTTTCTTTCCTTAGGCAAGAGACATAAATACATACACACACAATGCGGTCCCCCTCCCCTCCTCCTCCTCCCGATCCCCTCCCTCCCCCCTCCCACCACCCCCCATCCCCACCCGTCTAAATTCACTATGTGGATAGACGTTAAATTGAAGACAACAACAACAACAACAACAACACAACAACAACAACAACACACACACACACACACACACACACACACACACACACACACACACACACACACACACACACACACACATGGGAAGTAACTCTTACAGTCTTTACCCACGATTACCTCCCCTGGCAGGGACAACATGGTGTGGCAGCGACTTTTGCTCTTCCAACTGGTTTTCTAGTTACTGCTGTCAGAACAAAAATAAATTCATACGTCGACATTCACAGAGACTGTTTGCGTGTTGTAAACTTAGCAAAGCTTTATTAAACACACTTTTATGTAGCACGCAACGGCACTGATCCGAGTGATATTGATTCCAAGTGAAACGAGTGGGGAGGTTTTTTTTTGTGTGTGTAGCTGAAGTCTCTTCTATGTATGTGGCATGTGCTCTTTGGCTTCCTTCAAGAGGGCTGGGAAGATGTAGTGTAATGTAGTGTAAAGTAATGTCAAGCAGGGAGGGGTCCAGGGGAAATAACATCGGAACTCTTCCTTCTTACCTCCTTCTCACTCTTTCTGACTTATCTTCCCTAGCTCTCTGCTCCCCCTTTTCTTCCGTCCTGCTATCCCTTGGCGTCTTGTGACAATGGCTCTTTGGACGACCTTTTGGTCGTAGATTACGAAGAAGTTTTCAAGTTATTCTATTTGGCTCTCTGTCTCTGTCTCTCTGTCTGTCTGTGTGTCTGCACGTCTCTCTCTCTCTCTCTCTCTCTCTCTCTCTCTCTCTCTCTCTCTCTCTCTCTCTCCCCCTCTCTCTCTCTCTTTGCCCTCTCCCCCCCCTCTCCCTCTGCTGTTCCCCTTCATTCTCTCTATATCGAATGAAATGGACAATCCAGGTTCATTTGTTCACGCTTTATGGAAAGGAACCTGTCAAGCTATTCTAGTTTGTTGCCTCCTTCAATCCCTCCTGTCCCTGTGTGTGTGTTGTGTGTGTGTGTGTGTGTGTGTGTGTGTGTGTGTGTGTGTGTGTGTGTCTTTTTCCCCTTCATCTTTCTTAATCTCGTCATCCCTTTCTCACCCCCCCCCCTCTCTCTCTCTCTCTCTCTCTCTCTCTCTCTCTTCTCTCTCTCTCTCTCTCTCTCTCTCTCTCTCTCTCTCTCTCTCTCTCTCTCTCTGTTCCTGCTAGTCTCGCTCGTTATCTGAATAGAATTCGACTGTCTATGTGTCATTTTTTCATGTTTAATTGTGTTTTTAGAAAAAAACAACTGTCATTGTTACTGCCCTTTGTTACCTCATCATCCAACTCTGTCCGCTTATCCGTCTCTTTTTCTTTCTCTCCCTGTCTCCCTTTCTCTCCGGCCTTCGTTCGCTGACCCCCCCCCCCTCCTCTCTCTCTCTCTCTCTCTCTCTCTCTCTCTCGCCATCGCTTCAATATATTTATAGGTACCAGTGAAGTTACTCTTTTTTAAAAAAACATTTCTGTATCCAACTCTGTTGTCTGTGACTTGTTCCTATCTCCTTCGCCCCCCCTCTACCCCGACCCCCGTTCT
>CM031615.1:1793406-1808406 GCA_018398815.1 Conus ventricosus
GTCCAGAAGGAAACATGTTATTTCCCCATTTTTTAAACCCCTTTTTTCCTCTTATAGGGGGGGGGGGGGGGGAGGGGGGGGGGGGGGGGGGGGGGGGTGGGGGGGGGGGGGAAAGGGAGGCAGTGGCCCCGCCTCTCCCCCAAACCCCAACAAAAACCCAAAACCCACACACCCGCCCCCCCGCCACCAAAGGGCTGGGCCCCCCTCCCTTCTACCCTTCGGTTCCTTTTCCTCTTCTCTTTCCTCTCTTCTCCCCTTTGTTCTCTCTTTCTTTTTCTTTCTCTCTTTTCCTTCCTTTTCCTTTCTTTTCTCTTCTTTCCTCTGTCTCTCCTCCCTTCTCTCTCTTTCCCCTCTCCCCCCCACGTTTGTTTTTTTTTGGGGGTTGGGGGGGTGGTTTTTTTGTTGTTGGGAGCCGGGGGGAGATTTTGCTTATACTCTTTTTTCCCGTCCCCTTTTCCCATTTTGTTTTTCCCCCAGCCTTTTTTTACCCCCCCTTTTTTCTCTTCCCCCTTTCCCCCTTTCTCTCACACCTTTTCCCCTTCTCCCTCACCTTTCCCCCTTTGCCCTCCTCCTCCTTTCTCCTCCCCTCCTCCCCCTCCCCCCCTCCCCCCTTCCCCCCCCCCTCCTCTCCCTTTTTTACCAGTTTACAATTAAAATTGTCCAAAAATCCCTCCAAATGGTCGCTTTGGAATAGCTGAAAAAAGTAGAGACAAAAAATGCCCCCAAAACAACAAGAAATTTTAAATATTTCTTTCAGA
This sequence comes from Conus ventricosus, assembly GCA_018398815.1. Taxonomy (NCBI): domain Eukaryota; kingdom Metazoa; phylum Mollusca; class Gastropoda; order Neogastropoda; family Conidae; genus Conus; species Conus ventricosus. The sequence continues at coordinate 1,794,165 of CM031615.1, forward strand.
TCGTGGTATCTTCATCGGTAAGCCCGAAATAGGCAGAAAAGTTTGCTGAGAACAGAAAAAAAGGGAAAAAGACCCATCGTAGAGATGGAAATGAAGGATTGTGGAATAAGTTTTACCCTCTGTTAATTTAAAAGTGGTGGGCGATACTGGAAAATGCGACGCACACATTCTACGGCTTTCGACGAATGATGTGAATTTCCCCAAGACTTGCTGCTTGATCTCACGTTCAGTACACAGGGGATGTTTCCTGTGCTTTTACTTTCCGTCCAAACCCATCCCTCTTTCCAGTTTGGGGGACATTTTTACGTGAATGGAAAGGGGTGGGAAAAGGGGGGGAGATGGGAGGGGGTAAACGGATGTTTATTTCTCTTTTGAAAATGGATTGTCCCCGATTTGATTTTCTTTTTCTTTCTTTCTTTTTTTATGATGGTTGATGAAAAAAAAGCAATTGTTGTTTTTTAATTTTTCCCATCCAAAAAAAAATTTTTTGACTTGATTGACTGACTTGCTTGACACACACACAACAACACAACACAAAAAAACACACACAAACACAAAACACACCACCATACAAACACACACACCACACAACACACACACATGCCCACCGTTTTAGAATTGTTCCTCTTTTTGGGGTGGAAAGGGAGGGAGCGGGGGGGGGGGAAACGGGGTCAACTGGGGGGGGGGGGGGGGGTGTTTGGTAGGGGGAAACATTTTGACTTTCCCCCGATCTTTTTGTTTTGGGCACTAAAGTTGTTTTCATTTCCCTGACACCCTTTTGGGAAAAAAAAAAAGTGTGCGGTCTCCTTTTTTTAAATTAACAAAATCGCACTCCCCAATGCTTGCAATGGTCCTTACTTTCTCCTGCGGGGGGGTTTTTTTTAGCCTCTTGAAAGCCACTTGAAAATGGCCTTTCCCTGCAGTGGGTTTCTCCCCTCTTCAAACTGGCCAGCTTGCCATGGTCACTTCTCTCTGCAGGGGGTTTTTCTCAGCTCTTGCACGGGGCCAGTTTGCCTGGTCACTTCTCCCTGCGGGGGGTTTTGTCAGCCCTTGAAATGACCAATGTTGCAATGGTCATTCTCTCCGCGGGGGTTTTCCCTCTTGCACGACCGTTGCAATGGTCCTTACTTCCCCCCTTCAGGGGGTTTCTCGCCCCTTCCCTTCATGGAGTACGCAGGGTGTTTCCCATAATTTGGGAGATGCCCCCAAAATTGGTATTGGGCGGAGTTCTTGCATCTCCGGAATTTTGGGGCAGGCCAAAGTTCTTAAAACAAAGTTTTGGCCCCAGCCTTGGTCGAGAGGTCAGGACACCCCCCCCAATACATTCTGGGTCCGACGAAATGTCCACGGGCCCCCCACCCTTTTTTAGTTTTTTGGCCTTATTTTGGGGGACTTTTGTATTCCTTGGGTGGAAGGGTTTCGTTCCCCAGCTTTTTTTGTTTTCGGTGTGATTTGCAGGCGGAGCTTGGTTTAATTGGGTTTTTTCCCTTTGACCTTTTTTCCAGAGTCTTTGGGCATTTTTAACGTAAAGGTCTTGTATTTCCTACGTTTGTTTTTTTGTTTTTTTTTTTGCGGTTTGTGCTGGCTTCCTGGAAGGCGTTTTGGTTAAACTGTTTTTTTAAATTTGGAGACGTTTCAGTCGTAACGTGTTGCTATGTGCTGTTCTCTCCAACAGAAAAAAAGGGTGGAACAATTTTTTTAAAAGTTCTCAATGGCCCCCCTCCAGTTTTTTTGATCGCTAAAGAATCGTTCCTGCAGCTTTCGTCATTTCCAGAGGTCTTTACCATGCGTTAAGGGGGGCGTTTGCTTGTTTCTCCCCTGGAAAACCAATTTGAAACCCCAAAAATTTCTCTCGGCCGTAGCCCAAAAGTGCTGCTTTCAAATCGCCGATTGGGGGCGCAGTTCATGTCGCCTTAATCAAACAAGAAGGAATTATCCCCCCCCCCCCCCCCCCCCCCTCCCCCCCCTTCGACTTTCGGGGTTTTTTTTTGATGTGCGCTTAGTCTGCTTTTCCTAATGTCACAATGAAATAGTATTATCTCCCTGTGTTCTTCTTCTCTTCCTCTTCTCTCTCTCTCTCTCTCTCTTCCTCTCTCTCTCTCTCTTTTCCTTCTCTCTCTCTCTCTCTCTCTTTCTCGTCCCCCATCCCCTCTCTCCCGGTCTCTTTCTTTCCGGGTCTTGTTCTGTCTCTTTTTGTCGTTGTGTCATGTGACGTAGCCTTTCATAAGGCATGTGAGCTCCATACATTAGTTAGTGATATGAACATTTCCCGTGCAAATTTTAAAGGGAAAATATTCATAGGCTTGCTATTGTACGGGCGTCCCAAAAAAATTGGGGGTATGACTCATTCAAAAAAACGAATGTGGTCTTGGGTGAAAGTGCCCATGATGTAGTTAAAAGGGGGCGGGTAAGGTAAGGTGCTGGAAATGTGTTTTGAACCTGAGTAGCACTCACTAGGAAAAGGGGGGGAAAGAGCGTTTTAACCCGCAGATGGCTAGGACTCGAACCTGTCAGGACGGTGGTCCTCGTTGTGCCCAGATTCCCAGGTGGCGTAGTTTTGGGGGGAAAGTAGGGGGGGAAAATTTAAAAAAGGGAAGGGGGAAAAAATTTTAATGTTAAATTTGAAAAGGGGTACTTACAGAACCTTTTCGGTTTCACCCCTTCACCCTTCCCCCCTTTACCCTTCGCCCTTCCCCTTCATCTTTACCCGTGAGGTGGTTGAAGATGGCCATGGTGTGGGGAACCACCGGTGTTCACCCCAGCCAGTACCAATCCGGGAGAGGAGTTAAAGCTGAATTTGCAAAAACAGAAAAGCGCGGAAGAGAAGTCGAGACGTATTCCAGGACGGGGAGTTCGAGGGGGCATATATTGTTCAAGGCAGGGTTGAGAAACGGGGAAAACTTTTTATTGAGGCAGGAGGTCCTCAGTGATTACGGGATTTATGTATTTCCTGGTCCAAATTTTTGGGGATAAGGGGAAATGTAAAGGGGCCTTTTGCTTTATGAAGGGAACTGTTATTTTTCTTCAGTGTAAAGGATTTTCGTGTAAAAGACTATTTTTTCTTCGTGTAAAGAGAGAAAATGGGAAAGTTTTGTTGTTTTCTGGGGTGTGAGGAGAGATCATTGTGGGGATTTTTTTGTCTCCAGTGGGGAGAGAGAACAGGTGAAAAATTGTTTAAAGTTGTTGTGTGTTTAGTAAAGTGTTTTCCCTGAAGGAGGGGGAGGAAAAAAAAACATTCGTTGTGCTCCTTTGGGGGTTTTGGGGAAAAAGATTGGTTGGTAGGAGTAATGCTGTCTGAGGGGTATGAAAAAGAGTGCAGTTTCAGGGTGACCCGCTCCGCTTCCCCGGCGTACTCCCGTTTGTTTCCCCGGGAAAGAAAAGAAAAAAAAAAAAGAAAGTTCTTTTGTGCCTTGGGGGTTTAAAAAAAAAAAGTTTGTCCCCTAAAGGGTTTGGGAAGAAAAAAAAAAGGAAAGGTTTCTTTTTTGTAACCTGGGAATTTCTTTTTTGTGCCCTCGGGGTTTTTTGGGGGAAAAGGAAAAAAAAAAAGAAAGTTAATTATTTATTGTTTTAAAATTTTTGCATTTTTGTGTGTGTTCTATTCTATTGGTTTGGGTGGTTGACATTTCTTTTGGTTGCTCTACTCCGTTAAGGGTTTTTTTTTTTTTGGTTTTAGGATTTCTTTTTGACCCTTCCCCCCCTCAGGACCGAAGCCTCAATTCTCTTGCTCGAACCTGGCAGAAAGGGGGGCGGGGCGTTGAGGAATGTGTCCTTCCCCTAGGGTTTTGAATTTTTTGCCCTTTTTTCCCAGGATGATACCCAACCTCTTCCTGGTTTTTGCAGGGGGACATGGCTTTGGGGGAGTCAATAGTCCCCCTTCTCTAATATCTTTTTTCTTTCGTTTCCTTTTGTTTCAGTTTTTTTTTCCCCTTCCCCCCTAAGTGTGGGATCAACTTTCCCCGTCCTAGTTGTTGGTGGGGGAAGTTGTTTTTTACCGCTTGCCAAAAAAAATTTTCTTTTGATCATTTTTTTTCGGGGTGTGGTGCGGATTTTCTTTGGTTTGGGTGGGATTGCATTTTTTGATTGTTGTTTAGTATTTGGTATTATTACGTAGTTGTGTAATTGTGCGTGATTTTTTTTTCCCTCTCCGTTTCCCGGGGGGACAGTGACCAAGGGTGCTGTCTGTGGCTTTTTTTTGCTTTCTGTTTTCCTTTTATGTTCGGTCCGTGTACCTTTATTTCCCTTTTCACCCCTTTTTAAAAAACCTTTTAAAACCTTCTCCTCAATAGGCCCCTATCTAGTTTTTTTTTTAAAAATTTTCATTTTTAGGTAGGATTTCCTAGTTTGTGTTTTTTCCCCTTTTTTTTAATTGTTTGTGTTTCCCATTTTTTTTTGTAATTTAATTCTTTTTTTGTATAAGGGGTAATTTGTTTTAAAAATTCGTTTAAAATTAATAAGAGAAAGACTGACAACAAGAACTTTGGGGAACTAAAACTTTAAAAAGAATTTTTTCCAAAAAACTTTTTTGTTTATTTTTTTTCTTAGGAAAAACGTTTTGCATTAAAAATTCATTTTGATTTGAAAATTTAAAATTGTAAATTGCAAATTATTTTTGGAAAAATACATTCTTGGATTTATTTCCCTGTTTAAGTAAGCTTTTTTTTGTTCCCCGGGAAAAATTGAATTCTGTATTTGTATATCATTTTTGGTTTTGTGAAACAAAATATCATCTTATTCCCCTTTTTGTTTTTTTCATACTTTAGATTTTTTTGGTGTTTATATTTGACGATTTTTTTGGATGATTTTGAAAATTTTGTTAAAAAAGCGGAACGTTTGGGGTTTTGGGGAAAAAAAAAATTCTAACTTGTCAACTGCACAGATAGGGCGGGCAGGCTAAGAGAGAGAGAAGAAAATAAACAGGGGGGAAAGCTGAAGCTGAAGGAAAAAAAAACTACAGAGGGAAGCTGAAGAGAATAAACTACAGAGGAAGTGAAAAAAAATAAATAAGGGGGAAGCTAATTGAAAAAAAAAGATTACAGGGGAAGTAAAGCAAAGAAAATAGCAACAGAGGGAATTTAAGTTAAAAACAGTTAAAATTAGAACCCGATGTAAAGATTAGAAGTTCAGGATCGAGAGAACCCCCCCCGTCGGTTCCCACCCATGCCTCAACCAAAAGCGGCTAATTCAAAGTTGCCACCTTTTGAGGAAAAAAAACGGATGACATTGATGTTTTTTTTTCCCGATTTGAAATACGAAACGTCTTGTGGTTCCCCCAAAGGGAAAAGGGGACATTGTATATTGCGTCGTTTTTAAAAGGGTAGCGCTTAAACACTTTTCCACTCATTGCAGCGAAACAAATTTAACTTGGGATCATTTAAAAAGAGAACTCCCAAAAATTTTCAATGTTTGTGTGTTTTCAAAAGTTTCCTTTCGGGGCCCCCTGAAAAGGAAATCTTTTTCCATCGTTTTGATCCGTTGAGTTTGTTTGGATCGATGGATCGATTTGTCTAAACGAACAAAATTTTTAAATACGCGAGATCCCTTCTTAGAGAACAATTTTTCCCAAGGGAAGAAAAGATCGGCCACTTTCCTTAAAGAAAGGCAATTTGAAACGTGGAGGAAAATGTGTCGATGGTGTCATATTGTATCGCTCCCCCAGAAAGGGGTGGCTTGGAAAGGAGAATTTTTCTTGAGCTCGCGTCATTCTACCCCATCGGGAAGGGGAAGTTACGGAAAAGGAAATGGGGTCATTTTTGGTCCCCAAGGATTACCTACCCTAGGAACGGACAGGGATCTTTCCGCGGTTCGAGTGACTTTCGTCAATCCCAGTACTCCCGCCGGAAAAAGACCCTTTTACCCTCAGCAAACTTTCCGGGGGTTGGAAACGCCCCCCGGACCTTTGGGCCTTTTCGGGACAAAACAAAGTTCACAAAATCGTCGGCTCCCGATCAGACAATGCGATTTTTCTTTTGTGATGGCAAGTTCCATTGAAAAAAATTTCCTTTCAAACCCAAAAGATTCAAAACCCGCATTAGTCTCCACTGATTGTGAAGAAGGCCTTGTTTTGGCACTAATCAATTGTTGTGGACTGGTGTTAGAAAAAAGGGGCCATAATGGATTGCGGTTCGGTTTTTTGGGGACATGGGTGCACAGTGGTGTCGGAAAATTTTGTCCCTTTAAAACCAGTATCTCCCTGTCCCAAAAATGTAGGTCTTTTTGGGGGCAGATTGAAAAAGTTTTCCCTGGCGGAAAATTTTTCAGTCGATACCCGTATCCCGGTTTTCTTTCCCCCCTGTGTTATTTATAACCCGTCTGCGATTTTTCTTGGGCAATTTTCCGGTGCGTCAGTACTGGTGGTGTGGAGGATCGTTTGTTTCCTTGCTTGGGTACTAGATCAACGTTAGGCAGGGAAAAGGGACAAAAGCCCCTAAAAAAGTCTCAAAATGGTGAATCAGATTTACCCAATGATTTAAAAAAAATGCAGGGAAAAAAGAGACCTGACGACAAATACTTTTGTGCTAAAAAGACGTCAGCCCTACAAAAGGGCAAACCAAGAAAAATATCTGACTTTTAAAGGGGTGACCGACAGGACCGAAAGTTTTGGTTCCAAACACTTAGAGAAAAACATACTGACAGGGTCTGTTTCATTTTTCGCTGGGCATGCGGAATCAAAAGAACTTTAAAGAGGTTTCTTGATTCTTTTTTTTGGGCCCGGGGGTCACAAAGGAAGTTTCGAAAACTGGTCATGTGACTCTGCCAAAAGGGGGATTCAGAAAGGTCGCCCCTGTGCACCTTTGCCAAAAAGCCCTTTTCCCTTCCTTTTTGGAAGGGAGCTATTGACTTGTTGGACCGCACCACTGTTTTTCGGGGGTATCGCTAATTTGACTTGGTGATACGCAAAAAGGTATCCAGAAGCGTTCCCCTGAAGAAAATTTATACAGTATCTGTCGCTGAAGCCTTACTTGCAAATTTTTTCCAGGGGGTTTCCAGAGAAAATTTTCTCGGATTGTGGAAAGCAATTCATTTTGATTCTGAGAGAAATTTACGCTGTTGTCAATTCTTCCATTTTAAAAACGCCATTCACCCCCTGTTTTTGGTTTAAATTTAATGGAACGTTAAAGTCCCTGTGAGAAAGGTTGCAAAGGCAAGGCCCAGGAATGGGAGTTTCGTACCCGGTTTTCTTTTTGTACAGGGAAATGCCGAACGAAAAACTGGGTTCTTCCCTTTGAGTTCTTTTCGGGCCTTTCCCAAGGGGGGCCCTTTTGGATCATTGTGACACAAGGACGGAAAAAAGGAAATATGACAGTTAAATGTTTTCCAATCGTTTATGAAAAAAGATAATCGTTTGAAAGGGTGCATTGAGCTTTTCAACAGTCAGCTGTGGAAAACTGATGTTAAGGTCTTTGCAACAGAAAAGCAAAAGGGATTTTCCCTTTAGGTTGGAGATAAAAACCTTTTGCTCTAAGGAAAAAACAAGCTTCGTGTTTTGTGGAAGGGTCCTTTTCAGGTGGTCGAAAACTTTCGAAATAAATTAAAGATCAAAATGGAAACATGGAAGGTATTTCATTTGAAAAAGTTGAAGAAGTATGTTGAAGTCAAAAATTCCACAACAGTGTTGAGTGGGTTGTCCCGTGTCGAAATGATGTCAAATGACAGACATTACAGGATGAATTTTACCAAAATTTTCCGGGAAGTCAAAAAATTATGAAAAAAAGAAATGTAGGAGTTAACATCTACCCGTCGATGATTTTGTACCCTTCCTATTCTGTTACAAAGGTGAAACCTTGAGGTGTGGTTCGTCGTGTTTTTTTTTACAATCAAAACAGAAAGCTCAAGACATTTTGAAAAAACTTTAGGATGTGTTGACGGATCCCCAGTACGTAAAAAGGGTTTTGAACCCATAGTTTCAGTTTTTTTTCTGAAATACCGTGCGAACCAGACCCTTTACCCCCTCCATTTGCAAAAAAAAAAAAAGGGTTTTCGAGAGAGTGTTGGTATTGTTGGCAGTTAAAGTTCGCCGGTTCTTGACTGGGAAAGTTCGTTTTCAGACTGACCATTTGGCCCCTGACGTTCTTGAAATCGCAAAACTAAAAACGCGGGTTTTTAAGATGGGCTTTGGATGCAGGGAAATTCCCGTTTTAATTGAACCAATTTCGGGAACACAAAAAAGTCATGGCAGATTTTTTTGTCAGGCGTGAAATTTTTATGGACAAAAGTAACGCTTCAAGGAAAGAAAATTTTCTTTTTTTGTCTTTTTTAAAAGATTACGGGTGTGATCACTTTTTACGGGGATTGTTGTATGCGATTTAAATCAAGTGGATTTATGATAAATTTTCTTATTGAAGTGCTATAGTTTTGAAGCAAAAGCTATTGATGTTGATGTATACATATTTATTCTTTGGTAAACAAAGGAAAAACAAGCTATTTTGCTAATTTGTTTTGAAGTTTAATCTTTTTGTTGTTGATGAGCAAATAACTTTTGAAATGTTTAAAAAACTTTTTTATTGGCAATGAAAAAAACCCAATTGTTTTCATTTTTCATTTTCACAAAGGGAGATGTGATTTTTAGTGGCTATAAATTCATGGGGGAAAAAAAATTATGTTTAAACTATGTTTTTTTGTTTTCATGTCTATGAAAACATTTTCCTTTGGGAAAAATTTCATTTTTTGGGGTTTTGAAACAAGATGTAGACAAAAAATCAAGGGAAAATTTTGTTTTTACTTTAAAGTATGAACCAATTTGTGCTTTGATTTTTGATATCCCTAATTGTTTATCATGTATTGTGAAAGTTCTTTGGATTGGTGATCAATTATGATGTTTTTTTTAGAAAAATTTTAAATTGAACTGTATTTTGGTACTGGTGATTGATTTTTTCTTATTATTAATTTTTGGGGATCATGGCGATGGTTACACATTTTGGATTTAGGTGAAGATGTGTTTAAAATCAAGTTGTATATCCCTTTTAAAAAAAAAAAATTTTCTGGGGAAAAATTTTTTTATCCCAGGTGGGGGGGGTCATGTGACGTGCCCCCACACAAGGCAGTGACGCCCCCAGAGTTAGTATAGTTATTTCCCCGTGCCCCAAATTTTTTTGGAAAAATATTTTTTAAAAGGCTTTATAGTTTAGCGGGGGCCCCAAAAATTGTGAGTATGACTCATTCAAGAAACAATGGGTTTATTGGGGAAAGTGACCCCTGGTGATAGTTTAACAGGGTGGAAAGGGAAGGTTGTGTCATGTGTTTTTGAACCTGGTATGCATCATAGGGAAGGGGGGGAAAAAGTCAGTTTTAAAACCCCCCAAGTGGCCCCAGAGTCGAACCCCGCAGGACGGTGGTCCCCGTTGCTGACCAGTCATTACCGGGGGAGCGATAGATAGTTTGGGGAAACTACAGGGGGGAAAATTAAAAAAGAGAGAAAAAATTCATATTTGAAATTTAAAGCAGGTTATTTCCAACCTTATTCGGTTTCAGCCTTAAACCCCCTTTACCCTTTTCCCCTTGCCCTTCACCCCTTTATCTTTTACCCCCTGGGTGGTTGAAGATGGGCCCTGGGGGTGGGGAAACCCGGTATTCAGCCCCAAATACCAAATCCAGGGAGAGGATTGAAGCTCGTCATTTCGCAAGGACAGAAGAAGTCGCGGAAGAGAAACGAGACCGTATTCCAGGACGGGGGAAATTCGGGGGGGCAGTTATTTTCTCGGGAGGGGAAATTTAAAAGCAGGGAAGCTTTTTACTTGAGGCAGGCAGGTCCTCAGTGATTACGGGAGTTAGTTTCTCCTGGTCCGGAAATTTTGGGATAACGGAATGTGAAGGCCATAGTTTTGAAGCGGGAACTAGATTATTTTTCTCTGTGTAAAGAGAGATACAAGGTGAAGCTATTTTTTTTCTTTAGTGTAAAGAGAGATCATGTGTGAAGATTGATTTTTCTTCGGTGTGAGGAAGGGAAATTTGGGGTTTATTTTTTTTCTCAGTGCGGAGAGGATCAGGGTAAAATTGTTTTAAAATGTTTTTTGTGATTGTAAAGTGTTTTTCCTGAAGGAGAGGGGGGGGAAGAAAACATTTGGTAGTGTCCTTTTGGGTGATTGGAAAGAGCGTGTGCGTATGGGTTAAAAGCTGTATGATGCGGGTTTTTCAAGGTGACGGTGACAGCGTTGTCTGTCTGTCTGTCTGTCTGTCTCTTCCTTTTCTTCTCTCTCCCCTCTCTCTCTCTTCTCTCTCTTTTTCTCTTCTCTCTGTTTTCATCTCTTCTCATCTTGTTCTTTTCCGGGTTTTGTCTCTGTCTCTTCTGTTGTCGTCTGTCTGTCTCTTCTCTTCTCTCTCTCTCTCTCTCTCTCTTTTCTTTCCCCGTTCTCCTCTCTCTCCGTCTCTGTGTCTCTTTCTCGGTCTCTGTTTTTTTTGTCTTCTCTGTCTGCTGCGTTGTCTTTGTTTTCTCTCTCTCTCTCTTCTCTTCTCCTTCTCCCCTCCCCTTCTTCTTCATTTAGTCTTTCCCCCCAATTTTCTTTGTTCTTCTCGTCCTTTTTCTTACAGCTATTTCTCTTTCCCTTCTCTCTCTCTCCTTCCTCCTTTTCTCTCTCTCTCTCTTGGGTTAAAGTGTTTTTTTGGGGCACTGCGCTAAACCGACTTTCTTTTCCCCCTTTTGTCTCCCCAAATTTTTGCTCAGTAAATTTTATAAAGCCGTTCTTTTCACTTTGTGTTTTAATTTGCGTTCGGCCTTCATTTAAATTAACTGCGGTTCTTTTCACTTTGTGTTTTGAATAAATTGCGCTCGGTCACTTCATGACTAGCTTTTTTTTCATCCCGTCTGATTCTTATTTGTTGTGTGGTTCCCTTTATATCTATTTTTTCTCTTTTTTGTCTCAGACGTCAGGTTTTTTTCATACTTAAATTGTTTTCTTCCCCTTTTGTCCCAGTTGTTTTTTTCTCTTCTTCTCTCTCTCTCTCTCTCTCTCTCTCTTCTCTCTTCCCCTTGTCTGCTCTCTCTCTCTCCCCTCTTTCTTCTCTCTTCTCTCTTCTCTTTTCACTCTCTCGTCTGTCTCTCTCTCTCCCTTCCCCTCTCTCTTCCCCCCCCCCTCTCCCTCTCTCTCTGTCTTCTTTTCCCCCCCCCTTTTCCTCTTTTCTTCCCCTTGTCTCTTTCTTCTCTCCCCCCCCCCCCCTCTCTCTCTCTCTCCCTCCCCCCCTCTCTTTTTTTCTCTCTCCTGTTTGCCTCTCCTTCCCCCCCCCCCCTCTCTCTCTCTCTCTCTCTCTCTCTCTTCCTCTCTCTCTCTCTCCTCCCCCTCTCTCTTTCTTTTGTGGTCTTCCCCTTTTTGCGTCTCTAATTTTTTTTCCCTTTCTTCGTTAGCTAGCCTTTCTCTTTTACCTCTGGTTTTCCCGTTTACTCGTTCTGAGCCAAGCCTTTTCTCTTTTCCCTTAGCATTTTCTCTTCTCTCTCTCTTCTCTCTCTCTCTCTTTTCTCTCTTCTTCTTAGTTATTCTCTTTCGTCTCTCTGTGTCTGTCTTCTCTGTTTTCTGTCTCTTGTCTCTCGTTCTGTCTGTCGTCTGTCTCTCTCTCTCTCTCTCTCTTTTCTCTTCTTAGTTATTCTTCTCTGTCTCTATGTATCTGTCTTTCTGTCTCTCTATTTCTGTCTCTGTCTGTTTGTCTCGTCTCTCTCTTCTTCCATTCTTCTCTCTCTCTCTCCCCTTCTCTCTCTCTCTCTCTTCTCTCTCCCCGAAACTCTTTATTGCCTGCTCTTGTCTTTTCTTTTTTGTTGGGGAAAACATTCTGGTGTACTTTACACCCCCCCCCCCACCTTTTTTTTTCCCTCTTTTGCTCGTCGTGTGTGTGTGTGTTGTGTTGTGTGTGTGGGTGCGGGTGCTGCGGCGTGCGTGGTGCGTGGTGCGTGCGTGCGTGCGTCGCGCGCGCGCGCGCCGACTGCCTGTTCCACGTTAGTGTAGTGCAAGTGTTTATACACGGTTGAGCACAATTGATTCCAGGGATTTGCTGAACAAATGCATAAAAAGAAACCCCGAACTCATGAGGAAAAAAAAACCCCAAAAAAACAAAAAAAAATCCAAGGTTACAGAGACTTTTAAAAAGCAAAGAAAGAAAGGGACAGTGCACACACTTCTTCCCAAAGGGAAAGGTCGAGGGGTGCTAAACTGACCCTTTTTCTGGAGGACGTTGTTCACCGTTATCCACCCTTCCTTTGTGCCCTGACACCCTCCAAGGGCTGAATAAGCATCAAGGTAGACGTCAGGCCCCCATTGGAGAGGAGAGAGAGAGAGAGAAAAGAGAGGAGAGAGAGGGGAGAGAGAGGGGAGAGGGGAGAGAGAGGAGAAAGAGAAGAGAGAGAGAAAGAGAGAGGGAGAGAGAAGGAGGGGAGGAGAGGGGAGGAGAGAGGGGGGGGAGAGGAGAGGATTTTATGTAGATCATATTTCTTTATAATTTTTAAACAATTTATCAGGTAGAGTTGGTGAAAAATCTCCCGGACTCAAATATTCCTCATAAGTTTGAAAATAAGGCTGAAAAAAAAAGGGATTGTCTGGAAGAAATTTTTTTTGAGAATAACTTTCCGAACGTTTTTGTTGGGAATAATGTTTGCACACACAGACTGAACTATGAATGCATGCTAATTGCACCATAAAAACTCCCATCTGCAACGTTTTTCCAACCCTCTTGTGTTCCTTCGTCTTTTTCTGTTGTCCTCTGTCGTCGTCTTTTGCTCTCTCCCCCTGTCTCTGTCTCTCTCTGTCTCTGTCTGTTGTTGTTGTCTTTGTCTGTTGTCTTCTCTCTCTCTCTCTTTCTCTCTCTCTCTCTCTTCTTTTCTCTCTCTCTTCTCTGCCCGTCTGCTCGTCTTACATTTTTTTTTTACGGGTTTTTTTCTGAATTCAACCAGTGTTTTATTAATGTCCATTACAATTTTGTTTACATCCCCTTTCTTTTGTAACATTTTGATTTGATATGTTATTTTAAAATATGTTTTTTTTTTTTTTTTTTAAATTAGATTAAAAACCCATAGAACAGCACTCCCGTAAGCGAGATTTGCCAAATTTGAACGGATCCCGGATGCGTTCTGTGATCTGGATCTTCGTCAGATTTAAGGTTTTTGTCCTTTGGCCACGTTTCGTCTTTCCCCTTTATGCATTGAAATCAGTCCCTAGGTTTTATTTCCCTTTTTTCTCTACCCACACAAACCAACAGACCTGGGCGTCAGCCCGAAGCTAGGTAATAAAAAAAACAAAACAAAAAGACAAGCAAAAGAAAAATGGGGTTTTAGATTTTTTGATTGGGGACTAAGGAAGATCCTAACGACCCCGCCCCCTTCAAGATTCGATGATAAAGGCAATGACACGCTCAAAATTTTTGCGCTTAAAAAACCCTTTAAACTTTTTTTACCTGCAGAATAAACGCGTGGTTGAAACAGAGGAAAAAAAGCCCCACCCCCCACAACCCCCAAAACACAAAAACACACACAAAAACCCACCACCCGGGGGCAGGCCGGGGGGGGGGGGCCCCCCCCCCCCCCCCCCCCCCCCCCAAGTTTTTTGGGGAGGGGCCCCCCCCCCCCCCCAAAAGGGGGGGGGGGGGGGGGTTTTGGGGGGGCAAAAAGGGGGGGGGGGGGGTGGGGGGGGGGGGGGGGACCCCGGAAAGGCCGCAGAACCCCCCCCCCCACCCCCCCCCCCCCCAACCCCCCCCCCCCCCCCCGCTTCCCACCCGCCCCCATCCCCCCCACCCCCCCCCCCCCCTTTTGTTAGCGGCCCCATTTCCAAAAACGCCCAAACGGCGAAGCAGAAACCCGCGAGCTCCCCAAGAACCCAAACCCTTGTTTTTTGCGGCACCTCCTCCATTATTTAGGGACTTCAAGGATGGTTTTCTTGAAATGCGAGCCCATTTTTTAGGGCTGCTAGGGTACCTTTCCGGAACCCCCGAACTCTTTTTAGGGGCCCCCATCCTTTCCCACCCTTCTCCCCTTTTTCCCCCCCCCCGGGGGCTTGTCTCGGGACCCTCTTTCCTTTTTCCCCAACCTTGTCTAGCGACCTGCGATGTCCATCTGTTTTAGGAACTGCCTCAGGTACGGCTTGTCTAAACGACCCTGCGATGCCCATCTTTTGAGGGACTGCCCCAGGGGACGGCTTGTAAGGCAATGGGTAAGGAACTGTGTTCTGACTTTGCGGGGCTGGCCCTTTTTAAGAGAAGGACCTGGGGAAGAAAAGAGAGAGAGGGTTAGGGAGGAGAAGGGGGAGATAGGGGATGGGGTGTTTTGAGGAGG
>CM031615.1:1820906-1823406 GCA_018398815.1 Conus ventricosus
TCTGGCAGCGGGCTCAGGGGGAGACTTTGTGAGGGAGAGGTAAGGCACTTTGGGCTTTGGCAGCGGGCTCAGGGGGAGACTGTGTGGGGAGAGGTAAGGCACTTTGGGCTTCTGGCAGCGGGCTCAGGGGGGAGACTGTGTGAGGGAGAGGTAAGGCACTTTGGGCTTCTGGCAGCGGGCTCAGGGGGAGACTGTGTGAGGGAGAGGTAAGGCACTTTGGGCTTCTGGCAGCGGGCTCAGGGGGAGACTGTGTGAGGGAGAGGTAAGGCACTTTGGGCTTCTGGCAGCGGGCTCAGGGGGAGACTGTGTGAGGGAGAGGTAAGGCACTTTGGGCTTCTGGCAGCGGGTCAGGGGGAGACTGTGTGAGGGAGAGGTAAGGCACTTTGGGCTTCTGGCAGCGGGCTCAGGGGGAGACTGTGTGAGGGGAGGTAAGGCACTTTGGGCTTCTGGCAGTGATGAAGGAGAGAGACAAGAGACAGATGAAGGCAGAGAGAAATTCAGGGCTCATGGGGAGATGTGTGAGGGAGAGGTAAGGCACTTTGGGCTTCTGGCAGCGGGCTCATGGGGAGACTTTGTCAGGGGGAGTAAGGCACTTTGGGCTTCTGGCAGCGCAGACTTAGCGGTCACTGTGGACTGGGAAAGATATCAAAGGCTCGAACACAAGCGGTCTGGGGTTCCGTCCCGGCAGGAGACAGGTTCGGCTGGGACAAAGGGTTATTGATGAATCGAACAATAATCGTAACGCCGTGTGCTCTTCTCGTCCATCATGTTTGGTTCAGTTCTCCCTTTACACGTCCTTCTTACCACCACACCCCCTCCCTCCGTCTCCTGACCCGCCGATCAGCACAATTCAACACTCACAAAGTTGTGCAGCCTCAGTTCAGTATGGACAAAAGAATGACACTTTTCTCTGTCTCTCTCTCTCTCTCTCTCTCTCTCTCTCTCTCTCTCTCTCTCTCTCTCTCTTCTCTCCAACACCACACACACACACACACACACACACACACACACACACACACACAGTCGACAAACAGTGCACCTTCTCCATCCACTTCTAACTCAAGGCCGACACAAACTTTCATTGTCCAGTTAACAACGCCCCCCCCCCCCCCCCCCCCAACAACGCACCATCCGACATCATCCTCCGCTGTTGGGGCCGAGTGGAGGCGAAGAATCGTGTCGATCTTTCTGTTGTTATCAGCCCAATGAAATTAGCGTCGGACTGACTGACAGTCAATGCTTGATACTCCAACCCCCCTCCCCCGTTTTATACGTACCGTCATGGCAGAAAGAAGTTCTTGTTCTGTGGGGGGGGGGGGGGGGGGGGGTACGAGAGGAAATCTCTCCCACACTCAGCTAAAGACCAATCGGAGGGAGTGTCAGTCACAGAGGGAATATTGAACAGCGGGGTGAGCTGTAGGTGTTATGGAGTTGGGAAACTGTGCAGGCAACCTGTTGAAGGGGGGGGGGGGGGGGGGGGGGGGGGGAGGAGGAATACTGAGCTGATCTACTATCAGCACATTGACCATGTGAAGGATTGAAAAAAAAAATGCTTGCAGCTCGAGACACACAAAAAAAGTTTTTATATTGACGCTTTTACAACTTATAGTTTGACGTCGCTTCTGCTGCGCTGAGTTTGTGACGTCAGTGACTGATGAAACGGTTTGTTAAAGTTTCTCGGTGATGTTTCCTCTTGTTTGTGATGAAACCGTTTGCTAGAGTTTCTCATGACGTTTTTCCTCTTGTTTGTGATGAAACCGTTTGTTAGAGTTTCTCAGTGACGTTTTTCCTTTGTTTCTGATGAAACCGTTTGTTAGAGTTTCTCAGTGACGTTTTTCCTTTGTTTCTGATGAAACCGTTTGCTAGAGTTTCTCAGTAACCTTTCCTCTTGTTTCTCTGGACTTGATCTTCAAGGTCAGTCAGTTGATCTACACTGCAGCATAACATTGGCAACAGTGTAGACACACACACACACACACACACCACACACACACACACACACACACACACACACACACACACACAACGCACGCACGCACGCACGCACGCACACACACACACACACACACACACACCTTTCACTTTATCTCTTACTCAGCTTTGGGAGATGGAGGAGTAGGGTAGGGTGGAAGGGTGGGGGGGGGGGGGGGGGTAGTTAAGGGGCAGGCTACTGTTGACTACTGGAATTTGTTTAGGTGGAAGAGATATTTGACGTCCTCCAATTATTTGAAGAAAAAAACAACTAATCTTGTCGCTGAAGTTGTTCCATTTTCTGACAGTCCTAGGGGAAAATTGAACGCTTTTCAAAGCTCACGAGTCGCTACAATATGAACACTGGAACTGCACGGAATGTTCATGGTCCTTACGAAGTGCTTGACGGCATTTTTGTCCACGTGGTCCTCTCCTACGACGGATGTTCTCAGCTGGTTGCCCTTCATCAGTGCAGCATGGGTGTTCGCCTTCAGATTTTCTCAGCTGGTTGCCCTTCATCAGTGCAGCA
>CM031615.1:1833406-1835906 GCA_018398815.1 Conus ventricosus
GTTCAAGAGGACACCTTTGGTTTGAGAGGGGGGGAGGGAGCCTAGGGTCTTGGCGGCTCAGACTTGGGGACACTCAGGACAGGGAATGATGACCAAGCTGTCATAAGAGGTATGATGCTGAACAGTAAAGTAGTGGGGGATAAACAAGTGCAGGTCAACAATTTTTCCATCATTGTAGTAATGACTTGGTCAAATTTGAAATTTTAAAAATGCAAACAAAATGGGAGGAAGAAATTAAAGATGAAAAACATCGGAAAATGCATATCATAAATATGAAAACCCTTGGATAGCTGCATGAAGGAACCATCTCAATCCCTCTCGAAAGCAGATCTACATGTATTGCCTACGTCCTAGGCCTTTCGTCCGCTGGATCGGACTCATCAGGAAGACATGACAGATTATGTTGGTGGTCTTGGCGTCAAATAGAGACACACCACAGTCCGTTATTCTGTGGTGTTCTCACCACCAAGGGTTCAAAAAAGAATCCAACAGCACCCCCAAGGCAGCCAGCGAAAGGTAGTAAATAAAACAAAACGAAAGTGTGGAGAGGAAAAAAAGTTGCTGAAAAACAAAACAAAAAAACATTATGCAAACAGTATAAAATGTAGGGGACAATCTTTGAGCCTACGCTTGAGGATCCATTTAAGCATGCAAGGGAGATCAAAAGATATGGAACAGTCTGAGTGGTCAGCTCTGCTGTTCAATAACCCAAGCATTGTCAGCGGCTAAGAATTGTGCAGAACATCCTTTACTTGGATCTCCTAAGAGATGCAATCGTCCACAGGCCGGGCAGAGGGCTGGAGGGGCTGGGATAAAGGGTTGCTGATCAATCCAACAATAGTTGTCTTTTTGTTTTGCCTTCTTCACCATCTTCCCATCTCTTCTCCCTTTCCGCGGCCCACTCCCCCTGCCCCCCCCCCCCCACCCCCTCCCACCAACCGACACTCACAAATCTTTGCAACCTCACTTCAGTATTGATGGAAGAATGTCGACAAATTATATATATATATTTTTTCTTCTCTGCTTACTTTGTTAGGCCTTCGTCATTCTACATAATTATTATTATCCAGCGGTGCAATACCCACTCCCAAACTTCCGGCCTGTGCAGTTAGGAGCAATGAGCATTTTCAAGCTGTTTCTTTGAAGGTATGTCACACACTTCTCTGTCATTCTACACATTACCCAGCGGTACAATACCCAATGCAAATCGTCCAGCCTATGCACGTAGAAGGAATGAGCATGCTCAAGATATTTCTTTGAAGGTATGTCACACACTGTTAATACCCATGGCAACAATGCAACACATTCGAGCCATTGCGCTGCACTGCCAAACTGCTTGACAGATGGAAGTCGACCGAAAATCCCCCACTTGATATTCCCACAGCTGGATACTCTGCCTGTTTGATATACCCCCCACCCCTAGTCAATACTCCTCCTACTTAATGCTGCTTGGGACTCCCCCTGTCCAGTAATTATCCCCCCTGCTCGATATTCCCCTGCCCACAATGGGAAGCTTTGGCTCTAGTAAGTGGCGGGGGGAAAGGGGTGGGGGTGGGGGTATGAACAAATAGTCTCAATACCACGGCTACAGGACATGTACGCGCTACATACACATAGACACACATGCCGTATGCAAGTAGAAGAGTATCAGGCAGGGGAAGTATCATACGTGAGGAGTATGCAGCAGGTGTTGGGGTGTATGGACATGGGATCTATCGATCAAGGGGAATATTGAACTGACGCCTGGCAGACACGCAATTTTAATGATCAGTTATGAGATCCACATGCTTCGTTTTGGTACATGTCTTTTCTTTTTTTTTTTTAATATCATGCCTCACAGGTTAAGTGCTAATGGAATTTATTGATCCAAAAACAAACAAACAAACACAACAAAAAAGATTTGTCATGTTAAGAATTGAAGATAACCTTGTCAAGGTCTCGTCTGGTGTTTGAGAGTCAAGCGAGGTGAAGCCACGTGTTTACTAGCAGAGCTATTCATTGGCCGGTGATGCAAAATGCAAGGAATAATATTTCAGCATAACAGAGGCTGTTGTGAAAGAAGGAGTTGTTCAAGCGTGAATTGGCTTCAAACCTGTAATTCACGAACTTGAAGGGAAATGTTATGCAACTCTCGAATGACATCTCCTCTCTCTCTCTCTCTCTCTCTCTCTCTCTCTCTCTCTCTCTCTCTCTCTCTCTCTCTCTCTCTCTCTCTGCCGGTCTGTCTGTTTGTCTGTCTGGCACAGCCAACCAACCCTGAGAGGATGGAAAAGGGGAAATTCTGAGGCACACATCCTGATAACGACGATCACCGCATCGTTCAACAAATGTAGTGCACTCGCCACGTGATGCAACTCTATACGTTAATAGTTAGAATAGAAAAAAAAAGCTCAAGCCTCAACTAAGACAAGCCCATGTTTGAACTCGATAACCAATGGCAGCATTAGGTGAGGAAAACAAGGTGACTGCCTTTGATACCATTTACTGTACATACAATGAA
>CM031615.1:1848406-1850906 GCA_018398815.1 Conus ventricosus
TCGGTTTATAGTCTCATTCGAAGGACTGTATGGGAAATGGAGTCAGAACCAATGTTAACTCCGAGGGAAAAATCCCCCTGTACCGAAACGCCCCGGCGGAGGTTCGAACCCGCAACCCCAGGATCACCAAGATTACGAGTCAGGCGCTCTACCAACTGAGCTATTCCGGCTCCCAACAACCTTGGAGACGATGGAAAAGGGTAAGTTACCACGGCACACATCCCAGTAATGGCGTTGAACAGGTCGTTCGACATATATCCAAAGCTCTGGAGATACATTGGGCCTCACGTATCCCTAACAGTTAACAGTCGGAATGGAGGAAGTTGAAGTGTCTTCGCAAGACAGGCTTGTGTGTTATACTTCCCGGCCATTGGCATAGGGGGGAAGCGAGAGGCAACGAGAATGTTTTCCCTGAATAATGACCCATTTTGAAGAACACAACAGAGCCATTAAGATTCTGCCTTGCTCCCTTGCAGAAAATCTCTGCTGACATTTCCTCCACTCGCGAAAGTCACTGAAAAAGGAAAACGCAAAAAGTACATTGATCTCTCTCTCTCTCTCTCTCTCTCTCTCTCTCTCTCTCTCTCTCTCTCTCTCTCTCTCTCTCTCTCTCTCTCTGTCGGTTTGTTTGTCAATCTGTCAGTCTCTGTCTGTCTGTCTGTCTCTTTATCTATTAGTAAATGTACATTCACTCACACACATACACACATATCTATCTATCTATCTATCTATCTATCTGTCTATCTATCTATCTATCTATCTATCTATCTATCTATCTATCTATCTATCTCTATCTATCTATCTATCTATCTCTGTCCGTCTGTCTGCCTGTTTGTCTTTCTGTCTGTCTGTCTGTCTGTCTGTCTCACTCTGTCTCGCTATTTCTGTCTGACAGACAGATAATGACAGCCACAGAAAACAGCTGTAAGCCTACACTTTCTTTCAGCCACAGACACTGAACACTGGCACCGTTCCTCTCAACATGTACTCTCCATCTGCCTGGAGGGGAGGGGGCAAACACTCTCCATCTGCCTGGAGGGGAGGGGGCAAACACTGTCCATCTGCCTGGAGGGGAGGGGGCAAACACTGTCCATCTGCCTGGAGGGGATGGGGGCAAACACTGTCCATCTGCATGGAGGGGAGGGGGCAAACACTGTCCATCTGCCTGGAGGGGATGGGGGCAAACACTGTCCATCTGCCTGGAGGGGATGGGGGCAAACCTCTCCATCTGCCTGGAGGGGAGGGGGGCAAACACTCTCCATCTGCCTGGAGGGGATGGGGGCAAACACTCTCCATCTGCCTGGAGGGGAGGGGGCAAACACTCTCCATCTGCCTGGAGGGGATGGGGGCAAACACTCTCCATCTGCCTGGGGGGGATGGGGGCAAACACTCTCCATCTGCCTGGAGGGGAGGGGGCAAACACTCTCCATCTGCCTGGAGGGGAGGGGGCAAACACTCTCCACCTGCCTGGAGGGGAGGGGGCAAACACTGTCCACGCCATGTGCAGAAACGTGCGTGTTCCATTCAGACAGTCGATGGTAACTTTATCATTGTTGCCGCTGTAGGAGTGGAACATCAGCAGCACTGGCCACACTTTGTGCAATGCAGACAGTTGCAAGGCAGCTCGTGTTATTAGAGAATGTGAGACGGAATGAGAAGGTATTCCTCGTATGAAGGTCCACAGAACATACAGTCGTTGTGTCTACATGTGCTGGGGCTCCACTAACCCACTTCGTATTGCCACTGAGATTGCTCTGCTCCCCGGGGTTTATTCCCAGCCATGTAGAGTTGATGTGCCTCCCCGCAACCCTCCCCCACCCCCCTCCTCGCACCCCAATCCTCCTCCTACCCCCCCCCCCCCCCCCCACACACACACACTTTCTCTCTTTTATGCATCAACATACTCGCCTACTTTCGTTTTCTCTAAAATTTGCGAAGGAGACAGTCAAATCACGTGACAATTATGTTGTCTTTCTTTACTCATTTCTTTCCATTCTTTCCCTTTCCTTTTCTCCACTCCCACACCTATTCTCCCTCTTATTGTCTCTTCCCCTTTCTCTCTCTCTCTCTCTCTCTCTCTCTCTCTCTCTCTCACTCACACACACACACACACACACACACACACACACACACACACACACACACACACACACACACACACACACACACACACACACACACACACAGAGACCCGACAGATGAAAAGAGCTACAGAACATAACTGTAAGTCTACGCTCTCTCTCTTAAACCACAGACATGACATTAAAACAGTGGTACCTGTCCTCTCAATACATACACACTCTCCATCTGCCTGGAGGGAGGTGCTAACACTCACAACAGTGGAACCTTTCCTCTCAATACATACACACTCTCCATCTGCCTGGAGGGAGGGGGCTAACACTCACAACAGTGGAACCTTTCCTCTCAATACATACATACTCTCCATCTGCCTGGAGGGAGGGGCTAACACTCACAACAGTGGAACCTGTCCTCTCAATAC
>CM031615.1:1858406-1866369 GCA_018398815.1 Conus ventricosus
GGACGGAGAGAGGTGAAGATCTTGAGGCACACATACATCCCTGTAACGACTATGAAAAGTCGTTCAGAAAATCCCTAAGGGTTTTATGAGATGTAATGCAGCAGGTATGTGTACGCGCTAATAGTCTGGAGTAAGGAAGCTGAAAGTCGCAAGTGTCGACTGTCATGGTCAAAAATAGAACAACCAAGTCGTGGTCCAGGTTGTTTGGACATAAGCTCTAACTCAAATATTCTGGGCGCCACATAGACGGGCCCATGGTTCGGATCCAGCCAATTAAGCATAGGGGAGAGGTCCACAGAGACGGTCTGTCGGCTAGACGGACTAAGCAGCTTTGACCGACGCCTCGATGTCTAGCGAGACGAGTCGTAGCGCCTGGCTCAGGCTCATCTAGCCAATTTGTGGAACAGCGCCATTGTTAGTCGGACGTCGCAGGTTAAAAGCAGGAAAGGGAGAGGGAGAAGGTAGTGTGTGGTGGGGGTGAAATCCTAGCTAATCAATTAAATGACCAATTGACCACCACAGAGAGTAAGGCGTGTAGGCGTGACTGTCATGATTTGAATATCCAATGGAATTAGAGGGAGATAACTTCGGGTATCAGGGTAAAAATACTGACCATGGTACGCGCCCTTTTTTGACAGATCGGAACGGAATAAAGAATGATGTGAGAGTGAGAGAACGGCAGAACAGGGAGAACGAACTAAGAGAGACAGAGAGAGTTCTGGGGTGTAGTCACTGCAGAGAAAGGCAGAAGAAGATGATAAGGAGTGAAGTATTGAGCATTAGCACCAGATATAGTCTGCAAAGGGAGGACTAAAGAGAGATGTGGAAAGAGAGAGTTTGCTAACTATGAAGAAGAAAAAGAAAGAAAAAAAAGGAAAGAGAAGCAACCATGTCCATTTTAATAGAGCAGACTAGGATAGAGAGAGAGAGAGTGCACATGCTTAATGCAGGAAGAAAGAAAAGGAGAACAGACGATGTGATAGTCACTGTTCTATCTTCACTGGGTTCGACCTCATACTTGGCCAGCGTCCACTTTCAATCGACAGACCAACGCCAGTCCAACAGTCTCACCTACCAGGGGCGGCCAGCAGACCAAGACCAGTGCCAGCAGTTGTGTCGTGCTTGTGAAAGTGACAGTGAAAAAAAGAAAAAAAAAGAAAAAGAAAAAGACATATTCTGAATAGTTTAGATCACCTGGCCAGGGAAAGTAGAAATCTATTTATACCTGGGTTAGTTAATGATGTTTTCGATAAATGATTTTGTGAAAGTTCAGGAAAGAGAGAATGTTTTATTTTCCTTGATTCATATGCATTGATGTTTCGTTCTATGAACATGATATAAAGTTATAGACTGTACTATGTTTGATGTGACCGAATGCAATGATATATGAAATGAGATCGTAAGCAACTGTGAGAGTGTTGGCTGTGGCGCTAGTCCTTCCCCATCGCCATCACCCGAGGGTGACAATTTATTGGCGAGCCTGCAGGAATATTCTGGCCCATTTATTAGTATTTACAACTTCTCATGAGGAGGGAAGCTGGTGGGATTCAAGTATTTAATCCTAAGACAAGGGGTTGTCTACTGTATGTTCCCAAGATAGTTAAATACTAGCGTGGCATTGCTTCCCAAGATATTAATACTAGGCTTGGCATTTCAGCCCCAGAGTAACTTATTTCCACAGATTGCCTATAATTCGCTCTCATAGTGGGTCAGCCAGGCGCTGGGCGTCCTTATAAAAACAAACTACATTGTCCCAAGCTAATATGATCATTTCATAGATTGTGCAATTACGTCCACATCGTGTCGTAACCACCAGATTGGCTGTCGAAGTTATATAAAAACTTGTTCAAAAGAAAAAGAGATATAATGGCGGACGAAAAGAACAACCCCTATTGAACAACTTGTGAGCGTCGCTCGTGGATTTTAGGCTACACAGGAGTTGATTGCGTCATTTTGAAAACCAACAAAAGATGGAAAGGGATGAACGCGCGAAAGACGACTGTCGCAGTAGAAAGCGCAGAAATAGAAAAATTTAAGGATTCGGCTTAACAATGATAAAGAAAACGCAGAAACAGAAAGAATGAAGCAGAACGGCAAGATTTAAAGGTTTCAATTAGAGTTAGAGAAAAGTGAAAATGACAAAGGGAGACCACCGAGGATGGTGATCAGAATTTCCAGTGACTCCTGTGCGCAGCTATGCCCCGACCCCATTGCCCAAATTCTCTGAAGGAAACCGAATTCGATTGTTGCATACATCAGTCCGTTTCGGAAACGTTTGCGACCATCAGGGTTGGCCTCCAGAAGAGTGGGCAGTCATTTTGTCAGCGTTACTGATGGGTACGGCATTAACAAATTTTTCACAGCGTGCTACCAGCAGAACAACAGTCTGATTTCGGCGCTGGGAAGGAATCGTTGATGAAAGGATTTGACTCACTGAGAGGGTTCAGAAGAAATTTCGATCAGCTAAATACAATCAGGATGAGACGTACACTCAGTTTGGTGTCAACGTTTGGATCACTATTTTGAGAAGTGGTTAGAGTTGAGCGTACGAAAAAGGATTCGCTAGTTGAAGAGTTAGTTAATAAGGAACAGATTTTGTCATGTTGCGGCCCTGAGTAAAAACCATACCATTGGAAAAGAGACAGCCAGAGACAGCAGGGGTAGTTGTTGAAGTTCGCAGAGGTGTATACTGAGAGCACGTTTGGGCACGAAGGAGCAGGAGAAACAGGTGCTAGGCACAGGTGAGACAAGAGAGCACAGGAGACTAGGGAGTTTTCTGCAAAGTCTGCAAACCCATGTGGGGGCAGAAGGTAGGGCAAAGGGGACATTAGGTGTTTCATTTGTCACAAGAAGGGACATGTTGCGAGGGATGTCGCATGAGGTTCCAGAAGGCAGCAGCCTTGCAAGAGGTGGATAAGGGTCGTCAAGGAAACGACCTGCATGGAACCAAAGTGATTCGTCTGAAGAGGTGGAGTGCAAGCCAATTGCTAGCACTGGACAGCAGTCAGTTCAGGGATGGAGGGCAACTAGGCCTGAGTGGTTTCGGTAACCAGTGGAAGAAGGGTGGATTGGCAACAGAGGGTGGAAAGTGTTACGAGACACTGTTGTTCATGAGGTTGTATCGAACAACGCAGGTCAGAAAGGGGATTTGACAGGCAACTCCAGACCTTAAACTCTAATCGATGCACAGTAGGGAGTTTCCAGTTGCTAAGATAGAAGTACGAACCCCTTACTTCTCAGGCAGTGTCTGCGTAGTGATGAGAAACCCCTTCAATGATTGATCCATTGGAAATATTCCCAGGGGCAAGTGATCCAAGGGGATCCTGATTGTTGACTGCTCAGGGGCAGCAGTTCAAACACGGAGCAAGAAGGAGGAAAAGGTTGAGAAACCGTTGTAGTCGTTCCAGCAAGGAATCAGGCTAGATGTGTCGCCTATGAGATTAGGGAGGCAGAGCGCAGGAACAAGACCCCTTCCTCGTGAAGTCAAGGGAGTTTGGAAAGAGGGTGGGTAGAAACGAGGAGGTTAGAGGAGGTGAACTAATTTCTTGTGAAGGCGGGCTTTGTACCGAGTGTTCACCAAGGGAAGACAGGTAAGGTGACTCACTCAGGTAGAGGTACCGAGCAGGTTATCGTGACACAGTCATGTCAGTGGTCACGAGACGCTCATGCGTCCAGCTCGGCACCAGCAAAACAGCTGACCGAATCATTTGGTGACTTTCATGCCAGGAGCAATGGCAGACATAAAACCGTTTCTGCATGTCATGTGAAGTGGTCAAAGATCAGCCCACAAGAGGGGTGAAGAGGAAGGCACCTCTTAAACACATCCCCCTTTAATTGACACATCCGTTCAGGAGAGTGGCTGTGATTTGATTGGCCCAATCTCGCCTGTTCCAAAAGGTGGGAAACAGGATGAGACATGTAAGGTTGCAAGGAAAGTTTGCAGGAGGCTAGGGTCGGCCAGAAGAAGCAATAAGACAGGAAGGTGAGAAGCAAGCCTCAAGGCGGAGATCAAGTCCTGTACTGCTTCCCACGTGTCGGGTCACAACAAGCTGCTGATGCTTGGAAAGACATTCACCATCAAAGAAAGGGTCGTCGGGAATACCGAATTGATGTGAATAGTAAAGTACTAAAACTTTTCCATTGCGAATTTTCTCTCCCAAATATATTCAGAGCCGTGAAGACCACAGACAACATAAGCGCAGGCAGCAATCATTGATGAGGTGAAAGAGACCCAGCAGGAAGAAGGGGAGATTGTTGCCTAAGTTACCAGAAGAGTCAGACAGGGATGTTCACAGTATGAAGGGCTAGACAGTAGAGTTCTAGTTTTGGTTGTCGGAGCGACTAAAAGCAGCCAGAAAGGGAAAGGTGGAGAAGAATGATGAATTCAGAGAGACCAAAACGCAAAACAGAAGTCAGGACTGCTAGGTTTTTATTGTTCTATAGGGAGTTTTTTCCAAATTTCGCAGCAATCACGAGGTCCCTCAGTGATTTGGTCAAGGCAGGGAAAACCGCAGTGGTCGATGGTCAGAACGCATGCAGAGGCAAGCACTGCCGACAGTGTTGGAAGAACTAGTCCCGTCCCATCTTGAAGCTACAGATATTCCAAACCATTTTTGTTGGGCGACAGGATGCATCAGTGAGGGATAGGTCAGTATTGTTTACAGGAGATAAGGTTCGAGTTTCCCTTGTGAGCTATCTAAGCAGTAAGTGTGACAAAGTGTGAGAAAGGAACCAACGGTGGAGAAGGAGTGTTTAGTCTGTTGGTGGGCCGTGCAGAAGTTCCACAAATACTTGTATGGGAAAGAGTTCCGTGATAGAGACTGATCATGCAACCACTCAAATTCTGCAGGAGCTCAGTTTGAAAAACACAGAGGTGCTGCGTTGGGCATGGCATTGCAAAGCCCAACAGGTATCGCAGTGCAGTATATTCCCACGTACACAGAATGACGGAGCTGACATATTTAAGTCGTGGTAATCTAGGCAAGCTGCAACTCAGAGGAAGTCAGTCATATCCGGGGTGCTTTGTTGATAGTATGTGTTGATTCAGTTATGTTGATGGATATGGGTTCATTCCCAGTTGGCTATGGTTCATATTCTTTGTGTGAGACTTGTTCATATTTTCTTTGTGAGACTTGTTCATGTGAATGTAGTTATGCTTGGAGCATACAGTCGCTTGGGTAGTGATACATTATTTGCAATAAGTGAGGAGGGAGATTCCTCATGAAGTGTCATGGATCGTGATCATACTATATTGTGCTTTTCATAGAATTGTGAAGAGAAGATGTGGCAAATCCGCAAGTAGGGGAATTGCATAGGTGCGCACAGAGGTCGTTATAAAATGAGTCGAAATAACCAAGAGCGCACGTCAATGATAACTCATTGGAGTGGTATTCACTAATGATATATTTTATAATTTATAAACCGTTGGTTGTAAAGTATTTTTTCAAACTTTGCACGTGTAGCTGGGTGTCAGCAAATTCGGTTGTTGTTTTTTTTTGTACCGTGGTTTTGAGACGATGCGGTGCATAGTCTTTTGCAAGGGGGAAATTGTCACGGTCAAAAATGGAAACAACCAAGTCGTGGTCCAGGTTGTTTGGACATAAGCTCTAACTCAAATATTCTGGGCGCCACGTAGACGGGCCCATGGTTCGGATCCAGCCAATTAAGCATAGGGGAGAGCTCCACAGAGACGTCTGTCCGGCTAGACAGACTAAGCAGCTTTGACCGACGCCTCGATGTCTAGCGAGACGAGTCGTAGCGCCTGGCTCAGGCTCATCTAGCCAATTTGTGGAACCAGCGCCATTGTTAGTCGGACGTCGCAGGTTAAAGCAGGAAAGGGGAGAGGGAGAAGGTAGTGTGTGGTGGGGGTGAAATCTAGCTAATCAATTAAATGACCAATTGACCACCACAGAGAGTAAGACGTGGGAGGGGTGACTGTCATGATTTGAATATCCAATGGAATTAGAGGGAGATAACTTCGGGTACAGGGGTAAAAATACTGACCAATGGTACTCGCCCTTTTTGGACAGATCGGAACGGAATAAGAAGATGTGAGAGGGAGAGAAACGGGAGAAACGAGGGGGAGAACGAACAGGGAGACAGAGAGAGAGAGAGAGTTCTGGGTGTAGTCTCTGCAGAGAAAGGCAGAGAGATGAGAGAGTGAAGTTTGAGCATTAGCACCAGATATAGTCTGCAAAGGAGGGCTAAAGAAAAGATGGAAAGAGAGAGTTCTAACTAATGAAGAGAAAAAGAAAGAAAAGAAAAGGAAAAGAAAAGCAACCATGTCCATTTAATAGAGCAACTAGGAGAGAGAGAGAGAGTGCAATGCGTTAATGCAGGAAGAAAGAAAGGAAACAGATCGATGTTGATAGTCACTGTTCTATCTGAACCGGGGTTCGACCTCATACTTGGCCAGCGCCACTTTCATCGCAGTCCAACCTGACCAACGCCAGCAGTCCAGCCTGACCGTGCCAGCAGTCCAACTTGACCGGTGCAAGCAGACCAACACCAGTGCCAGCAGTTGTGTCGTGTTGTGAAAGTGACAGTGAGAAAAAAAAAAAGAAAAGAAAAAGACAGTGATTCGTGAATAGTTAAGATCACCTGGCCAGGTAAAGTAGAAATCTATTTATACCCGGGTTAGTTAGTGATGTTTTAGATAAATGATTTTTGTGAAGATCAGGAAAGAGAGAATGTTTTATTCCATTTGATTCCATATGCATTGATTTTTCGTTCTATGATCATGTGTAGTAAAGTTATAGACTTTACTAGTGGTTTGATGTGACGAATGCATGATATATGAATGAGATTGTAAGCAAGCTGTGAGTGTGTTTGGGCTGTGCGCTAGTCCTTCCTCCATCGACATCACCCGAGGTTGACACAGATCATCGTCCCTTGACGTACCTGCGAACGTCAAACTTTAAGAACTCAAGAATTATGAGATGGGCGTTGTCGTTGCAGAGTTCTCGTTTGAAGTCCAGCCAGTTCCTGGTTCGGCGAATGTTTTCGCTGACCTTCTCCCTGCTCATGTGAGAATCAATTGATCCCTTAGGAAGTGAGTTTCCTTGTGTGAACTGCAGTTTTATGAAGCTGTTTTGATGTATGATTTCTGGGTTTGTGTATTCTGCTGTTTGTTTACTTCTTTTTTTCAAAAAAACAATTCGGTCATTGTTTTTTTTCTTGAGGGGAGTATTGTGACGTCAACGTAAATTATGACGTCAACTTAAAATGACATAGATAACTACATGACGAAAATAAGAGGAGACAAGAAAAGAGAGCAAGAACTAACGGCCGAGGCTTTAGTATCCAATCTAATTTATTTTGTTTTAATCATTGTTTTCTCCGTAGTGTTACTATGTGGAGAGGCTGACTTTCAAGTCAGTAGTATATTGAAGTTAATTGTGTATGTGGGATACTTTTGATGACGGTACCAGCGGAATATGTACCAGAAAATTTATTTGTTATAAAATTGTTGTGAAGGCTGTGTCGCCGAGAGTGACTTAAAACTCCTGTAAGAATATTTATGTGCTCTAATTGTACCACCGCATGTGTATCGGTGGGCTGAATTTATTGATGTGAACACTGTAGTATCAATACACGGAGAAGTTAATATTTGTTTTAGATCAACGGTACGTCGAATCGAAGTTTATTGTGTTTCTATGAGACTGGTGAAATTGTGTTCTCCGGGGATTCAATATTGATTGCTGTGCCTTGTGAATCTGCAGTTCTTCTATGGTTTACTGTGCTTTATGAATCTTCAGTTCTTCATCTGTGGATTGCTGTGTTTTATGAATCTGCGGTTCTTCTCTATGGTTTACAGTGCTTTATGAATCTACGGTTCTTCTTCTGTGGATTACTGTGCTTTATGAATCTGCGGTTCTTCTGCTATGGATTATTGTGCCTTGTAAATTTGCGGTTCTTCTTCTGAATAGTTCGACGTGATAATGTGCTTGCTGTGTTTATGCCC
>CM031615.1:1874869-1879869 GCA_018398815.1 Conus ventricosus
ATGCAATCCATTGATTGAAATATGTGAAACATTTAGGTTGACATTGTTCCTAGTCTGCAATCCATTAATTGAAATAGGTGAAACATTCAGGGTGACATTGTTCCTAGCCTGCAATCCATTGATTGAAATAGGTGAAACATTTAGGGTGACATTGTTCCTAGCCTGCAATCCATTGACTGAAATAGGTGAAACATTTAGGGTGACATTCAAGGGCAATCACATAAACACAATGTCCAGAACTTTGAGGAAGTGAGGTGAATGATCCAATAGCAACGGTATCTTTGTGTTGTAATATTGTGTGTGTGCGTGTGTGTGTGTGTGTGTGTGTGTGTGTGTGTGTGTGTGTATGTGCGTGAGTGTGCACGCATGCAAGCACACATGGAAGTGCGCATGTGTGGATCTTCTCACGTGTGGCTTTTTGGCTAAGTGATAGATCGCCTGCCCATGGGAAAACGGACATGCATTGATTACTCCATGTCTGTCACAGCTTTCCCCCTTAGGATCTCTTTCATTAGCACTAACCCTTGTCATTTTCAATGACAGCAGCGACATGACGTCTAGAGCGACACCACACATCGCTGCCGCCAATGACCAGTCACTGACCGCCCATGAATGGACTTTCGCCTGTCTTGTCGGGCTCTGTCGTCGTCCAGAGGAGACGATAAACTGTGGTCCTTTTGACCAGCCTGCTCTTGCTGCATGTAGAAAGGAATGGACACGAACTAGGGAAATGTCCGGGAGGAAAATTCTGTCAGCTCTGAGAGATAAAGAGAACTGTGCGCAAACAGAACAGAGAATTTGGTTTTTAAAAGGTGGTGAGGGTTTACTGTAGTGACTCACTATCATCAGGGGAGATCAGCTCGAACTTCTCTACAAAGAAACCTGTCGTGACGATGAAATGATACAAACATATATACAGAACAGCAACAACAACAACAAGAATTACAAAACAAACACCTCAGTATCTAATCTAAGTGAGATACACAGGAGCACACAAACCAAAGTGAAAGGTGACGCCTACCTAACACACAAAACGACACGGACAAGTAAGGTGTCGACAAATGCATCTCCTTCAAACGTTACAAACAATGCATCTCCTTCAAACGTTACAAACAATGCATCTCCTTCAAACGTTACAAACAATGCATCTCCTACAAACGTTACAAACAATGCACCTCCTACAAACGTCACAAACAATGCACCTCCTACAAACGTCACAAACAATGCACCTCCTACAAACGTCACAAACAATGCACCTCCTACAAACGTCACAAACAATGCACCTCCTACAAACGTCACAAACAATGCACCTCCTACAAACGTCACAAACAATGCATCTCCTACAAACGTTACAAACAATGCATCTCCTGCAAACGTTACAAACAATGCATCTCCTTCAAACGTTACAAACAATTCACCTCCTACAAACGTTACAAACAATGATTCTCACGCTGACTGCGATCAGGGATGTTTTGTTTTGTACCATTTTTTTTAATGTCTACTGTGTGAAACGTCTGACTAAAATGTATTCGTCGATATTTCACTGGTTTGTATGGCAATGTACATCAGAGAAGAGTTTCTGACCTCCCCTTGTTTTGTCTGCTCGTTCGTGTTTTGTCTTCTTTTCTGTGATGCTGAAACCAGTTTGGTATTATTTTGATTTTATGATCTATTAGACAACAAAAAGAAGGGAGCCAAAAAGAGAATTAGTCAAAGGAACTAGCCCATTACAAAGGAACTAGCCAATTACAAAGGAACTAGCCAATTACAAAGGAACTAGCCAATTACAATTTTGTCATTTGTTTCTTCCTTCGTTTGACGGCCTGTTGGTTCTGAATTTGTTTTTGTTTTGGTTTCTGCCTGCAGCGAGCCCCATTTTGAAACTAACTAAAAGAAATCAACTATACACGTTCCCTTTTCTGAAATGAGTGGACCAAACTCACAGTGTGTTTTCCAAACTTTGTTGCAAATGCTGCGCATTCGTGGCACGCAAAAAACGAAACTCATTCTGCAACATTCCCGAAGGATTTAAGCCGAAGCGTTCTCGACCAATGCCACTCAGAACATTTTATAACCCACAGGCAAATTGTTGGCAAAATGGACTTTCTCAAGTCGGCAGACGAAGGCCGCACCAAAATAGAACGTTTGTTGCCACGGCCTATTTGTCTGTGAAAATTTCCCCAGGGAGGGAAAGTCTCCACAGTCGAACAGAATCCTATTGTGTCTATTGTCTAGGTGGGGAAGGGTCATCGTGTTCGGCTAGGGAGCTGATGGTTTGAGTTCCAACTATTCCTAGCGTCAAATTGTTACAGCTTCAAATTCCTTTTCTGTCCAGTCTGGCAGTGAATGGATACCTGATACATTTTAAGGAAAGATTAAGGCGGGTGAATAAGAGATTTTGGACTCAACTCTCATAAGAGACAGTGAATCTCTAACAGTCCCCTGCCCTGAGCGACTGTTAAGCCGAAGGACCACTAGGGGAGAGATTTCACATTTGATGTTTAACCCATTGTCTACCGGGGAAGAACACCAGTGAGACTGAATGTCTGGTGGATTAGAGAGAGCAGTCTATTCACTTTCTTGTTGTCTCGTTCTCCATGCCCCCCCCCGCACTCCCCTCCCCCTCACCTACTGCCTCAGTTCCTGATGGCATCGTTTCCAGACTGATCATTCTAGCCTCCAAATACAAAACCACACCTGTTGTAGCACAGTCTAGCACCACTGAGAGCGGTCAAGATCAGGTCGTTCTTAAACTAACCCATCAAAACAAAGACACTGCGCTGCTGCTGAGTCACTTTGGTGATGCTCAGTGATGCCAGTTCGGATTCAACATTTGACAGGATGCACCTGATAAGCCCTGAGTATAGATCATGGTTGCATGGTCATAGTGTCAGTGTGGGTCAAGCAGCCCTCTCCGCTCGATGCTACTATGTGACTCCAACAACGGTCGCCCTGAACTACCCGATATCAATGACCTTGATGCCAACTCACCATGGGATGGATGTGGAAAGAAAAAAAAAAACGAAAATTGAGATCATCATAAGAACAGAGTATGAAGGGGCACGTAATTTAAGACTTTCTTTTGACAATAATGATAAAAATGATGCTGTGGGATTACATGTCAGGGCTGTTCTCCACGCTTTCTTATATATATATATATATATACAACAAACTAATAAATTCCAAGGGTAAGTACCACGCACCGTTCCAGCAACTTACAGAGCAGCTTGGTGTTGCAATGACTGCAAGTAATATTGAATTATAAACAAAGTTTGCTCTTATGTCTTAGATTGACGAAATAGGGGGAAATAAGCATTCATATCTGCAGTGGTAGATGATTCTGCCTAACTGGATGAATGGAGAAAAATAAAATAAATGCTTCTCAAAATAAGCCTTCAGCAAGCTTATAGTCTCCAAGGGGAGACATCCTCCAATAGTGAGGGAAACTCACTAACATATAACTCCTGGTCATATAACCGATATTTCGAAACCTTGTTGTTTTTCCTCAGTGACCGCGGAAAGTGGTAATTTGACTCCTCTGCCTTTTCAGTTTTAAGAAGAATGCAATCCCAGAAAAGGCTGGTGTGCAATACCGTAGTATATTTGTTGAGTTTTCAAAAAACCAACCAAAGGTGCCACCTAAGAAGCAAAAGAAAATCATGAAAGAGCAAAACAAGCTACATTTTCTTGTGAAAAGTAAAAAATATAAAAAGATATCCTCTTAAGACACAAGTGCTGAGGGTCAGTTCTTGGAATGAATCCGCAAGGGACTAAAATACAACAAACTAATAAATTCCAAGGATAAGTACCACGCACCGTTCCAGCAACGTACAGAGCAGCTTGGTGTTGCAATGACTGCAAGAAATATTGAATTATAAACAAAGCTTGCTCTTATGTCTTAGATAGACTATAAGCTTGCTGAAGGCTCATTTTTAGAAGCATTTATTTTATTTTTCTCCATTCACCCACTCAAGCACATACTGTTAGTTAGGCAGAATCATCTACCACTGCAGATATGAATGCTTATTTTCCCCTATTTCGTCAATCTAAGACATAAGAGCAAGCTTTGTTTACAATTCAATATATATATATATATATATATATATATATATATATATATATATATTATATGTGTGTGTGTGTGTGTGTGTGTGTGTGTGTGTGTGTGTGTGTATTCCTACATCAAGCAGTTCCGGGAGTTACAGACACATGCAGTGCTGGGTGGTAAAACGAAGAGAGTGGTCCAGTTCTAATACGTGTGTAAGTGCATCTGTCACTTCTCTGAAACGCCCCTTAGCTACCAGGCTACATACACACACACACACACTCACGCATATATGCACATGTGCACACACACACACACACACACACACACACACACATGTGCGCGGGCTGCGCATACACACACACACACGCTCTCTCACTTGCATTCTCTCTCTCTCTCTCTCTCTCTCTCTCTCTCTCTCTCTCTCTCTCTCTCTCTCTCCCTATCTCTATTTCTCTCTCTCTCTCTCTCTCTCTCCCTATCTCTCTATTTCTCTCTCTCTCTCTCTCTCTCTCTCTCTCTCTCCACGCCTTTTGTGTGTTGGAATGAATCACACAATCAAGTACAGGGTGCAGTAGGCACAAGAGACAGCGCTGAAAGCAGGAGTGGCTTCGATTAACAATAATCGCCGTGTCCAGCAAACCATGTAGTATGACCGTCACGCCTGAATGAAAGAGCAGGATTCACTAGCGAGACATCAAGCGTGACTATGTCTGATGGGGTTTTTGTTTTGTTTGTTGTTTTGCTTGTTTGCCTTTATCAGCATCCAGAGGTCATCAAATATCATTTAACTCATCAAACATATACAATCTCTGCCACAATACATATGAATTGGAACTAGATGAAGACTTTTTTCTGAGGTACACAAACATGCTGTCTTCCCTGAGATGATTCAGTGTGAACTTTTCCCGTAAGATAAATCAACACCTCTCTCTCTCTCTCTCTCTCTCTCTCT
>CM031615.1:1897369-1902369 GCA_018398815.1 Conus ventricosus
GGGCGGGGGGGGTTTAAGGGGAAAAAAAACCAGAAGGGGGGCAACGATTTGGCCCAAATTTATTAAACTGTAGTTACCATTAGGGTATTAATTTGCGTTTAAATTCCCTTAGTAAAAAAAAAAAAGATACCCAATGGACCTTACAAAATTTTTCACTTTTTTTTTATTTTTTCAAACATAAAAACTTAAAAATGTTCATGTTTCTTTTTAGGGAATATTTAAATTTTCCTCTGCGCGCGTGTGTGGTTGGGGTGTGTGTGTTGGTGTGTTGGGGGTGTGTTGTGTGTGTGTGTGGGGTGTTGTGTGTGCGTGCGTGCTGTGTGTGTTTGTGGTGTGTTGTGTGGTGTGTGTGGGGTTTTGGTGCATGCGTGCGGTGTGTGGGTTTTTGGTTTTGGGGGTGTGTGTGTGTGTTGTTGTGTGTGTTTTGTGTGTTTGGGGTTTTTGTGCGCGTGCGTGCGTGCGTGCGTGCGTGCGTGTGTGTGTTGTGTGGTTGGGGTGTGGGGTGTGTGTGTGTTGTGTTTTTGTGTGTCGGTGTGGTGCTGTGTGCGTGCGTGCAGCGTGCGTGTGCGCGTGGTGCGTGGGGCGTGCTGCGTGTGTGTGTGTTTGGGGTTTTGGGGTGTGTGCGCCGGCCGGGGGCGGGGTGCGCGATTGCCCAAAAACTAGAGCTTTTCTGCGTGC
Source organism: Conus ventricosus (assembly GCA_018398815.1). Classification (NCBI taxonomy): domain Eukaryota; kingdom Metazoa; phylum Mollusca; class Gastropoda; order Neogastropoda; family Conidae; genus Conus; species Conus ventricosus. The sequence goes on from CM031615.1 coordinate 1,898,048, forward strand.
ATTAAGCGAGCATGTTTGTTTGTTATGGTGTGTGTGTGTGTTTTTGTGTGTGTTTTGTGTTGTGTGAGAGAGAGAGGGGAATAGAGAGAGGAGAGAGAGAGGAAAAAGCCCGACAGCAGACAGAAGACAGAGACACAGGACACAAAAAAGAGAGAGAGAGATATTTGTACATGCGGGGAACAAACCGAAGCTTACATGCAACTAAGCAGCACTTTCCTTCATTGTTTTCTTTTTGGCCCCAATGCCAAGGGGTGGAAAGGTGATGTTTTAGGCCCATTTCTCTCCCTTTGCGCCAACACATCTTGGATGCAGACCGGGCCAACACTCACTTGGGCTGAAAGAAATATAAAAAAGATAACATTAACAAAAAAAAAAGATAAAAGGGTTCTCCTCCTCCCTATTTTTCCTCCTCTCCCCGGGGTGTCTGTGTCTGTGTCTCTCTCTGTCCCCCACAACAAACATACAACATACATCATACATAAAACATACATCATACTAATACATCAACAAATACACACGTGCTCTTAAAAAATTAGCTTTGAATATTCTTTCTGTCACAACCAAAATTATAAAAAGTCAAGGGTCTCCCCATCAAAGTGTCGATGTTGACTTTCCCTTTTCCTGCAATGGGTTTTCCCATCAAAGCACACCTATTAAAATTAAACAATTTTTGGGAAGGGAAAAAAAAACACAACCCCAAAAAAACACCCCCCCCCCCCCCCCCCCCAAAAAAAAAAAAAAAAAACAAAAAAAAAAAAATCAAACCATATTCTGCACCTACTCCCCTTTTTCCCATCCCCACTCCTTCTACAAAAAATACACCGCCCGGTTTAACGACCCTATAAAAAAAAAATTTCCCTCCTATACCACAAGGAAAAAAAAGAAAACAACCCAGATTTGAACCCCCCAAAAACAAATTTTTGAAGGGACCTTAGAGGACCACAACCCTGCCAAAGCTGAATGGTTTCCCTTGGGCCACTGTCTCATCCGGGTTGAACTACGGATCCGCGTCTAAATGAAGGTTTTTTGTTTTGGGCCAAAACCTTTCCAATAGGTTTGGCTAAACGATAGAAGTTGTGTGCATTTTGTGAAGGAAAACTTTTTTCAACGAGCCTAACCCGCGCAATAGGGCCCCCTAACAATTTGTGGCCCTGTTCATGTCCATGTTATCACCCCCTCAAGTTTGGTTAAAAATCAAAAAATTTTTTCTGAGATAATTACATGCTTACCAATGTAGGGAAGAAAATTTTCTTGGGGGTGGGGGGTGGGGGGGGGGCGGGGGGGGTGGGGGGTGGGGGGGCAGTTCATAATTCAAGTTTCTTTTTTGTTTTTCTGTTCCTTTTTTTTTAGCCGATAACCCAAGAAAAAAAACATGGTTTTTCAAAAAGTTAAATTTTAAACCCAACAAGTCACAGGCGAAATGGACCATCTGGGCTTTCAGATCACACGTTTTTTTTTCCAAATTTTCAAAACAAAACATTAAAAAAAAAACAACCACTTTTTACCCAGGAGCATGAAACATCACCATTGGACGGGAAAATACTTTTTAAAAATGCTTTTCCTTCATAAGGAACCCCACAGTTTCCATATGTAATAACCCAAAAAGTACACACTTCAGAAAAAAAAAAAATTTGTGCACCTGTAATCCCTTCATGCTCTCTAAACCCCACACATTCATTACACTTCGACACTTTGGTAGCTACAGAAATATATTTATGACAACTGCATAAAAAAATAAGAATTTGACCCCCAAAAATGCTTGATCCCCCCAAAAAACAGTGATCGTGTTCAAAACCGGGATCGCGGGAACTGAGATAGGACAAATCAAATCCGTATAAAACTCTACCCAATAAAACGAAGGGCGGTCTAAAAAGCAACTGCAAAAAAAAAGGCCCCAAACGTTCCCGAAACGAGTTTATTCCCTAAAAAAAAAAAAGGCAGTATGATTTTAAAATGGTCAAACTCTTGTCGGAAGTAGGCATCCGACACGCCTTCAAGCGATGTGAACAGTGTCGGAAACCCGCTTCCGACAAGACTCGATAAGTATTCATTTGATGTGATAAAGATGTGGTCCCCAGTTCGCCATAGTGTCGCCCCCCTGACGTTCATGACCATTGATTCAGAATCATGATGTCAACAAAGTTGACCACTATCAAACAAAACAACGAGAAAAAGAACAACAGCCAGACAGTCCACTACCCAAACAGGCATCCCACCTCTCCTCCCCCCATCCCCTCCCCTTTATGTTTTTCTGGCTGATTCTTTTCCGATGAGTAGAATCTTAAGGACAGCTCTGCCACTAGTGATCCAGAACTCCTTTCTCTTCATGGTCCTAATTCAGCCAGTACAGTCCCCTCTTAGATCCAGAACTCCCTTCCCTTCATGGTCCTAATTCAGCCACTACAGCCCTCTCTTAGATCCAGAACTCCTTTCCCTTCATGATCCTAATTCAGCCACTACAGCCCTCTCTTAGATCCAGAACTCCTTTCCTCTCATGGTACTAATTCAGCCACTACAGCCCTCTCTTAGATCCAGAACTCCTTTCCCTTCATGATCCTAATTCAGCCACTACAGGTCTCTCTTAGATCCAGAACTCCTTTCCCTTCATGATCCTAATTCAGCCACTACGGGTCTCTCTTAGATCCAGAACTCCTTTCCCTTCATGATCCTAATTCAGCCACTACAGGTCTCTCTTAGATCCAGAACTCCTTTCCCTTCATGATCCTAATTCAGCCACTACAGGTCTCTCTTAGATCCAGAACTCCTTTCCCTTCATGATCCTAATTCAGTCAGTGCAGCCCTCTCTTAGCCAGGGCCATCAAGAGCAGAAAGTGACCAGTTTACAGCCGTCTGTCTCTGCAGTCTGCTCCGCTGTTAGTGGACACACAAAGAAAGGAACCGTTCTCCTTTGTGAGAAATAGATACATTGCAAGGGATGGAGGAGGAGGGGAGTAGCGAGAGAGTGAAGCATCACAATGGAGGACATGAAATACACGCGCGCACGCACGCACGCACGCACGCACGCACGCACGCACGCACGCACGCACCACACACACACACACACACACACACACACACACACACACATAGATATAAAACGCGCACACACACACACACACACACACACACACACACACGCACGCACGCACGCGCGCACACACCACACACACACACACACACACACACACACACACACACACACACACACACACACACACACACACACACACACACACACACACATAGAAAGACGCATACAGTCACACATACGAAAATACAAAAAGTGTTCTCTCTCTCTGTGTCTCTGCCTCTCTCTGTCTCTCTCTCTCTCTCTCTCTCTCTCTCTCTCTCTCTCTCTCTCTCTCTCTCTCTCTCTCTCTCTCTCTCTCTCTCTCTCTCTCTCACACACACCACACACACACACACACACACACACACACACACACACACACACATCCACACACGCACGTATCGACACATATCAGAGAGGAGAGAGAGAGAGAGAGAGAGAGAGAGAGAGGAGAGAGAGAGAGAGAGAGAGAGAGGGGGGAGGGGGGAGGGATAGAGAATTAAATTGGAATTCTGTACCTTTAATTCTTTAATATTTGCCTACGTACACACTACAACAAAACAACAAAACGTTCTTTGTTTTCACACTCATCTCTGCAAGTTTGACAAATAATGTAATTCATTTGATTGTTCGTCAATAAAGCAAATCAGAGAGAGAGAGAGAGAGAGAGAGAGAGAGAGAGAGAGAGGAGGGGAGAGAGAGAGAGAGAGAGAAAAACTCGAAACTCGAAACCCGAAATCTTTAATGAGCGTGAATAGATAAGCTGGAAGCTATTTGACACTATGCCCTCAAAATGACAATAAATAAAAAGGAACAATTACATCGATTTGACAGAGAGAGAGAGAGAGAGAGAGAGAGGGGGGGGGGGGAAGAGCGAGCGAGAGAGAGAGAGAGAGAGAGGGGAGAGGAGAGAGAGAGAGAGAGAGAGAGAATTTCTAATGATGCTCAGATGAGTATCTTTTCCATGCTGTCACAGTCCATGTCGCTGGATATTTCAATCAAGTAGTATGCCTGCACGGCCTTTTTGTCACGTGAAAACGATCTCCCCTCAGGGACAATGCCCAGTGGAATTGTGAGGAATGCAGCGCACGTGTTGTTTAAAGAAAGCAGATACGGCGCATCGACGAAATTCAAGTCGGACTTGTTTGACCATTGCACACACCACAGCCAGAGTCCATGTTGACCTAAAACGATCACGTCCTGTTCCATTCAGTCGGGTGGACCAGCAGATCACATCACGAAGTAGACACTC
>CM031615.1:1907369-1912369 GCA_018398815.1 Conus ventricosus
TGCTGTTGTGGTTAAAAATGTACATAAGATCTTTTACATAGAACCATTGTGAGCCTGCAACAACACACACCTGGACACATACACGCATGCATCCAAGCCTGTGTGTGGTTTGACATGTGTGGGTTGTAACTATGTGACATCATTATTGTCTGCCCACGAGAAAATGGACGGACACTCATTTGTCCATGCCTTTCACGACTTGCCCCCTCAGGACGTCGTCCATTAGCACTAACCGATGTCCAGCTTCAATGGCAGCACGCGACAGGATGTCTTGAGTGACGCCAGCACCTCTCTGGTTCCACGGACCAGTCGCTGACCGCACTTAACCGACTTTTGGCCCGTCTTGTCTGGCTCTGTGGCACGTTGAAACGAGGCGATAAACCGTGGTTCTTTTGGCCAGAGTGCACTTGCCACGTGTAAACACCGCACAGAACATATGAAGGTTCCCATGAGAAAATTGTGTGCGGTTTGATAGCTGAACGGAAATAGGCACCAATAGAAGCAAAGAAACAACCAACATAGAAAAAAAAAGATAGGTGGCGTTTGTACTATGACCTCACGCTCTCATCAGCAGAGAGCAGCTCGAACTCTTTTCGAGAAAACCCTTTGTGCTGATGAAAATGATCCAAACAACAACAAACGCAGAAACCCATACAGCAACAGCAAGAACAATAACAGCAATTAAACACCCCCTGCGGTGCCCAGGTAGAATAAAAATGAATACACAAAAATAAAGCGCAGAGAGTGACAATTCCCGGATACACATACCACACGATGTCAAGCTTTCAGAAATGTCTTCGTCAGACGCTACAGTTTCATAATTTCCATGTGGAATATGATTAGAGAGCCATGATTTACTTATTTATTGATCTGTCTATCTCTTCATTTCTGTATGACTTTGTTTCGTTCTGTCCTTATTGTTCTTGAAACGTCTGATGAAACGCATTTGTCGACACCTTGCTCGTCTGTTCTGTGTTATGTATGAACTATGCGTTTCTTTTCACTTTGGTTCATTTAGATTTGGCCAGTCTTCTGTCATGCTTCCATCTGTTTCACTGCATCTGGTCTTCTGTAACGCTGCCATCTGTTTCATTGCATCTGGACTTCTGTAACGCTTCCATCTGTTTCATTGCATCTGGTCTTCTGTAACGCTGCCATCTGTGTCACTGCATCTGGTCTTCTGCAACGCTGCCATCTGTTTCACTGCATCTGGTGACACTATTCCAGGCAACAGACAGGAATCAACAATACAATTTCTCTTTTCTCTTGACATGAATGAACCTAACCCACAGTCTGTTTCCCAAACGTTGCTGCAAATGTTGCACACACATGGCACGCAATAACAGAACTCACCTGCAATAGTCCTAGAGGATTTACGCCAAGGCGTTGTTCTCGTCCGGTGCTGTTCAAGACAATTCAGAACCCCAAAACAAGTTAGTTGGCAAAATGGACTTTCTCAAGTCGGCAGACGAAGATCGCACCAACATAGAACGTTTTGTTGTCACGGCCTGTTTGTCTGTGCAAATTTCCTCAGGGGAGGGGGGGGGGGGGGGGGGGGGGGGGGGGGGGGGTGGGGGGGGAAAACTTCACATATAACAGCCCCTTTTACTGGGGTCTTTTTGTCTAGGCGGGAGGGGGGCGGGGGAGTCGGGGGGGAAAGGGGGGGGGGGGGGGGGGGGCCCATTTTCCAAAGGTGGGGGGTTTCACCCCTTTGGTGCGGACAGTTGGGGAGTTCCAACTATTTTTGGGCCCCGTCAGTTTTTTTACTCCCCTCAAAAGCCCCCTCGCCCTTCCCCCGGGGTAAATGGGTTTATGTTTAATTTTCAGGGAAAAACTTTAAATTTTTAAGGGGTTTTAAAATGAGACCCTGGACTTCCCCTTTCCCGGGAGAGAAAAAACCTTCTAAAAACCCCCAGTTCTTAATGACCATGAAGCCATGCGCCGTTGGGTTTTTTGGGGGGAAAAATTTTTTAACTTTGGAAAAATTTTTAAACCCTTTGCCCTTTTTTAAATTTGATCATAAAGGGCGATTTGAACGGGAAAACCCCCTGGTATTTTTGGGGGGAGCCCAGCGGTCAATTTTTCTTTTTTGCGGCCCTCACCCCTAAAATTGACCTCGGGGTTCCCCGTTTGCCCATTCCTTCCCGCCCCCCCGGGGCCCACTTTTCCCCCAAACAGCCCCCGCCACCCTGAGGGGGGCCCACACCCAGCCTCACGGCCCCAACACCCCCAAACCAAAACCCCCCCGGGCCCCGTAAACCCAAGATCGGGTGTCAAAAAACCCCCCCCCATAAAGGGGGGAGACACTGCATCCCTTGCGGGTTTAAATTTTTTTTTTGGTGTGTTGTTCAGCATTTTTTGCCTTTCTGATCCAAAAAGGGCAAAAACGGGCCCCCCTTTAACCCCCCTTTTGTCACTGACAACAACAGCAGATGTAAACGGGGGGGGGAGCATTGTTTTCCCCCCCTACGGGAGGGCTTTTTAACTTTAAACCCAGTGGCAGTTGCCGTGGGAAAAAAGAAAGAACCAAACCCATTCGGACCCCCGTCGTCTGTCCCCAATGGAGGGGGTGGGGGGGGGGGGAAGGAAATCGAAAATTGGGGGGGTCACGTGGGGTTTCGGGGGCCCCGAAAAAAGGCCCACAACCCCTTTGGGGAAAAAACCCGGGTTTTTTGGGTTATTGACAAAATAAAAAAAAAAAAAAAAAAAAAAAGGAAACGGGGGGGTTGGGAAAATTTTTTTTTTTTAAAAAAGGCCCCCCCCCCCCCCTTTGGGTACCTTTCCCCCCATCCCCTTACACCCCCAAAACAAACCCCACACACAAAAAAAAAAACAAAAACCACACACCCCACACAAACAAAAAACAAAACAAAAACGAAGAGAAAAAAAAAAAAGAGAGAGCCACAAACCACCACGGGGCTCCCCAAAAAACTTTTATTTTTTGGGGTTTGTCCCCCCAACCCCACCCCCCCCCAACCACAAAAACAAACAAAAACAACAAAAAAAAACCACCAACACCCAAAAACAAACAACAACACACAAAAAAAAAAAACAAGGGAAAAGGAAAAAGGAAAAAGAGCAAACCAAACAAAAAACAAACAAAACAAAAAAGGGGGGAAAAGGGGGGGGGGGAGGGGGGGGGGGAAAAAAGGGGAGAGGGAGAAAAGAGGGAGGGATAGGGGGGGGGGGGGAAAGAGACAGGGGAGCCCAAAAAGAGAAAACACACTAAAAACAACCCCAAATCCCTTCCCCTTTTTTCCCTCTTTCCCCCCCCCCCCCTCCCCCCTCCTCCTTTTATTTTTTTGTTTTTGGGTTGTGTTTTGGAATAAACGGGCCCTTGTGGGGTCCCAAGGGTTGATTTAAAATTTCTTTTCCCCGGGGGGGGTTTTTTTCCCCTTTCCCCCCCCCCCCAAAACCAAACGCCGGGGGGGAAAGGCCCGGGAAGACGGGGGCGGGCCCCCCCCCACCCCCCTTCTCCCCCTCCCCCTCCCCGGCCCCCCCCCCCGGACCCTCCCCTTTTTCCCACCTTCCCCCCCCACCCCCCTCCCCATCCCCCTTTTATTACCCCCCTTTTCTGGGGTTTTTTTGGGGGAACGGACTGAGACGGGCAGCCCCCCCCGGCCCCCCCCCCTCTCCCCCCCTCCCGCCCTCTCCCGCTCTCTCTCTTTTCTTCCTTCTTTTTTTTTCCTCTCCTCTCTCTCTCTCTCTCCTCTCTCCCCCTCTCCCCTCTCTCTCTCTCTCCTCCCCCAAAACGCCGTTGTGTTTTTGAAGGGACTGGCACGTAAGGGTCGGGTTTGCGGTCTCTTCCCTCTTTTCTCTCTCTCTCTTCGCTCTCCCCTCCCCCGCCTTTTCCTTTTCCTCTTTCTCTCTCCTCTCTTTCCCTTTTTCTCTCTCTCTTTTCCCCTCTCCTCTCTCTTTTTTCTCCCCTTTCTCTCTTCTCTCTCTCTCTCTCTCTCTTTCCCCTCCCCTCTCCTCTTCTCTCTCTCCCCTCTCTCTTTTCCCACCCCCTTTTGTGGGGTTGGAAGGGACGGGGCCACTGTGAAGTACAGGGTGCGGGCCTCTCTCCCCCCCTCTTCTCTCTCCCTCATTTTCTCCTCTTTTCCTCCTCTCGCCTCTCCTCTTCTTTTTTATTCTCTCCCTACCCCTCTCTCTCCTTCTTTTCTCTCTCTCTCTCTCTCTTCCCTCCCTCCCTTCTCTCCTTCTCTTCTCCCCTCTTCTTCTTCTACACCCCTTTTGTGTGTTGGAAGGACTGGACTGTGAAGTACGGGGAAAACGCCCTCTCTCTCCCCTCTCTCCTCTCTCTCTCTTCTTCTTCTTCTCCACCCCGGTTGGGTGTTGGAATGATGGCATGTGAAAAACAGGGTGCAGTCTCTTCTCTCTCTCTTTTCTCTCCTCTCTCTCTCCTCTTCTCTCTCTCTCTCGCTCTCTCTTCTCTCGGTTTCTCTCCCCTTTTTTCCTCTCTCTCTCTCTTCCCCTCTCTCCCCCTCTCCCCTCCTCTTTCTCCCCTCTCATCTCTCTCTTTTCCCCCTTTTTCCCAGCCTGTTGTGTTTTTGGAAATACTGGCACTGTAAAAGTACGGGGTTTTGCAGTCTCCCCTTCTTCTCTCTCTCTCTTCTCTCTCTCTCCTTTTCCTCCCCTCTCTCCCCTTCCCCTCTTTCTCTTCTCTCCCCGCCTGTTGTGGTTGGAATGACGGGCACTGTGAAAACAGGGTGCGTCTTCTCCTTTTCCCCTCTCTCTCTCTCCCTTTTCTCTCTCTCTTTTCCTCCCTCTTTTCTTTTCCTCTCTCTCTCCTCTCTTTCGGCTTCAGTTTTATGAAAGAACGAAAAAAAACAAAAAGCCGTAACTTTAAAATTTCTCGGAACCAGATTTGTCTCCCCCCCCCCCCCCGGCCCCCCCCCCCCCCCCCCGCCCTCTCTCTGTTTTCTCCCCAGGCAACTGCTTTCTGCTTTTAAAAAACCCAGGGGTCGAGGGGAAGGGGTTTTTTGGAAAAATAAAAAAAG
>CM031615.1:1924869-1937369 GCA_018398815.1 Conus ventricosus
AAAACATGTGATAAATTTACAAATCTTGTGCTTTTCCACAAAAATTAAAGTATCAGGTAAACTTTAAATTTCCCCTTGGTTTAATGTTGTACTAGGCACGTTTGAAACAATTTAAACTAAAACCTTTTTAATTTTTTAGTCTTTTTTTTTATGTATATTTTTGGAAGAAACGTTTTCCTTCTTGGGACTGTTGAGAGTTTTAAAGGGTTCCCATTTACAACAGCTTTTTTGGTTCAGTTTATTTTCTCCCAGTATTTTTTGTACATTTTTGGCCTTTGTTGATTGAAAATTTGTTCCTAAAAAAAAAAGTGATTCGTTTAAAATATTTATTTCCTTGTTTCGTAATATTATACTTTTTTAGAAATCGTTTTTTGGGCCGATGTAAACCCAGGAAAAAGTAACGAAGCAATGTTCCAATTATTTTTTCTTTAAAACCGCAAAAGCGCCAAATCTTCCTTTTTCATCAAAAAATTGTGCAAGATTGAAAATTCCTTTGTTTGTAAGCCTCTGGAAAAAATAAATTTTTTCCCCTATTTGGGAATTTCGTTATTGTAAAAAATCGGTCGGCAAGAAGTTAGGGGAAATTTCTTTGGTGTTAATTTATAATGAAAACTTTCCCTTTGCCTCAAAGGGGGGGGACCCCCTTCCAAAGTTATTGTTTTTTGAAAATAGAGCAAAATCAGGACCAAATTTTTTTAATAGAGGCCATTTTGGAATTTTTTTTCAACAAAAATTTTTCCATTTATGAGTTGTTTTTTCCGTTTTTCCAACCCAAAGCTTTAAAGATTTAAAACAAATATTTTTTAAGTCAGGAATCCCAAATTTTCCACCATTTTTAAAAATTTTTGGTAAAAATTTTGCGGCAAAATTTTTTTGCCCTTGTTTTTTCCAAAACAAATTTGGGTTAAAAGATGCTTTTGTTTTTGCCCTAAAAAAATTTATTTGGGGGGTTCCCGGAAAAAAGAAAACCAAAAATGAGTAATTTTGAAAGAAAAATTTGGGATTTTAGTATGGCAAAACTCTGCCAAGGGGAAAAGTTATTGGGTTTTCACCCATATTTTGAAAAAAATGCTTTATATTGTCAATTTTTTCCGAAAAATTTATTTTTAATACTTTTCTCTAAGATCGTTCGAAAACCCACATTCCAAGTTTTTTAAAATTTTTGATGGATCCCAGTCCTTTCCCCAAATTTTCCCATGAAAGGTTTTTAAATATTTTTCCCGGCTTCCCCCCAAAATAGCGTTTGTTTTGTTTTGGGTTCATATAAAGGGCCTGACACCCCAAAAAACCCGGGGCAAGAACATAAAAACATGTTTCAAAAGATTTTTAAACCCCCTGAAAGTAGGAATTCAGTTCTCAGCGATTGAGACAATTTGTATTCATTTGTTTTTTCCATGTTCCCGTAAAAAATATCGGTTTTCTTTCCCATTAGGCTAGCACCTCGGAAAACCAAAGTACAAACAAATAGGGGGAAACGGGTTCTCTTGTCTGCACCCTTTTTTTAATTCCCCCAATTGATCCCTTTCCAAAATTTTACAAAAAACAACAGGATTTTATATTGTTATAAAACACATTTATCCATCGCATTTTCTTCTTTGAAATAAAAAGCTTTTAATTTCCTTAAACATAAATTCCCATTTTAATTGAGTAAAAAAGTTTTTTAAAAATTTTATGTTCAGTAATAACCCGGGTTTAAATTGTGCTTATCAAAGTAGGTATTGTGTCATAGATTAATCTCAAATTTTCCCCTTGTTTTCTTTTTCTAAAAAAACCCCTGTTTGATTTCATTAATAACATGGGGTTTAGTACATTTTTAAAAACGATTACCCAATGCAAGACGACCCAAATTTTTATAAATGCCCTTTTAAAAATGTGGGGAGGCTCAATTCTTTATGTATTGTCTGGGCCCTTTTTCCCCTTTTTTTGGGGAATCCCGTAATGAAAACCTTCCCTTGTGCAAAAGTTATTTTCCCCCTTCTAAAAACTTGCATTTGGGCTCAAAACAAAAATTTTCCCCTATTTTTTTCCCAAAAAAACCCTTTAAAAAACTCTGCACAAAAAACCCTTGTGCCTGGCCCCTTTTATTATTTTTTAAATTTTTTTCGGGGCAAAATTTTTGTTTCTTTAGTGAAATTTTTCCCCTTCCCAAATTTCACTTGTCTGTTCATCCAACAGGGAAAACATTATTGACAAAAACTTTAATTTCACATTTTTGTACAAAATTTGGGTATAAAAATTAAAAAACTCTTTCCCTTTTGGGATAATGTCTTTAAATTCCTAAAATATTGTCTTGCTGGTCTACGGTCTTGGCTTTTTTACAAAACATAATGACGTTTTTCAAAAACTGCAAAAATAGCCACTTATTTCTCTCCGTCAGCTATCCTTTCGGGCCCCGGGCCCTAAATTAGTACCCCTATTTTTTTTCCCGTATCTTTTTAATTGTTTTTTTTTTTGATTCCATAGTCCAAAGTCTTTGGGTTTACTTTCTTTCAATTTTAAACTATTTCTACGAAAATCTTGTTCCAACCGTTTTTCTTCTTCTGTTGTTTTTTTTTTTTTTCATCGTAGCATTTGGATAGTTTTTGCCGTTTCTTATCAGTAGGAAAAATTTTAAAAAGTCCTCGGATGGAAAATGAATCTCTTGTAAAAATTTATTAATTTTTTGTGTTTATGGAAATATTCTTCTTTTTAACCTTTTTTTATTTTTTGCATTTATTTCATCTAGATATAGTTTTTCCTTCAAAAGAGATTTTATTGAACTTCCCAAAAAATGGGTTTTGTTTCACATTTTTTTAAATTTTTTTTTGGGGAGGATAGCGGGAGTTTATTGTTCTATATCCACAGTAATTTTCTGCTCATTTCAAAAGAAAAACCCTGAAACCGAGAGGGAAAGAAGTTTTTAACCCTTTCTTTCTGGGAAAAAAAATGGTTCTTCTAGGTAAAAAAAGGAGAAAATTTTTTGGTTTAATTTCGCCGGGTATCTTTTTAAATCGAGGTTCTTCCTCTGCTTTCAATGTGTCCTTTGATTTAGGATTTTTATGTGTTTATTTAAAATGGTAATCCCCCCCGGGTCAAGTACCAAATTGAAAAACTCCCCCATTTTAAATTTTGACATTAAACTCCCTTTTCTTTAGTTTAATTTTTGATTTTAAAATTAGGGCATCTTTTTTTGGCCCGGTATACGTTAACAAAAAAGGAAAGGTTTAAGTTTTGTATTTGAATAACAACCCCTTTAAAATTTTTTCCCCCAAATTTTATCTTTAAAAAACCCCTTTTATTTAAACCAAAAATTTTTATTTAACCTTTTTCGCAACCCTTGCATTTGATGTATAATTTTAAAAATTTTTTGATTTCCCCCTTCCGCTTAAAATTTTTTCTCCATTTTTTTTCTCCCTTTTTTGCGTGTTTGTAAGAAAAAAGACCCGATCAAATTTTTTTTTCTTAAAAAAATGAAAGACATCTTTTTTTCTGATGTCCATTCAGGCCCTTTGGGAGTTTTAACGATAAAAAATAGATTTTTGGTATCCCTTTTTAACAGAAGGGGGCAAAAACGTTTGGTAGGTCCCAAAATCAAATATATTAAAACATTAAAAAAAAAATAAGAACCATTTGTCCCAAAAAAAATTTATAAGGGTGATTTATTTCTGAGGTAAAAAAAAACAATTTCCGTCCCAAAGGAAAAAAAAATAAACACACACAAAAATCTAAAAAGATTTAAAAAAAAAACAAAAAGCAAAAACATGTCTGTTTGGGAAAAAATTTTTACCCCCACCCGACAGAAAAAAATGAAATAAACGAGAATGTTTTATTAAACAAAAATAAATAAATCCCTTGACAAGCGTTGGGGATTCTTTGGGGCCTTGAACATTTTTTCACAATCAAATAAGAAAAAAACGAAAAAAACCACTTTGCCAGGTAAATGTCACAGAGGGGGAAACAAAAAAATAAAAAAAAAAATCTGCAGCAGATTAAGGGCAGTTGGTTTTCGTCAAGGTTTTACAAGGTGGAAAGGGGATGAAAAGGGGGGGGAACACACACACAAAAAATTCATACAAAAGTTTTGGGGTGTGCGCGCGCAGTGGCGCGCCGGGTGTGTGTTCTGGTGCGCGCCATTGTGTTTAAAACATTTTTGTTAAATTTTCAAAAGTGTAGCCCAACACTTGGATCCACTCCAATTGATTTGCACCCCCAACACAAAAATTAAAAATATCTTATCTAAAAAGTAAAAACAACCACACACCAAACCCCAAAAAAACAGAGAGGGGAGAGAGAGGAGAGGGGAGAGGGAGAAGAGAGAAGAAAAGAGGAAGGGGAAAAGAGGAAAAGACAAGGGTTTCTTTTCCCGCATCCAGGGACGGGATAAAAAGGCCCCTACAAAACCCGGGGTGCTGTCAAAATTTTTTAACACAAAAAAAAATTTCCAACAGGGAAGCCCTCCCCTTTCCCCCAAATGTCACTCAAAAACAGAGGGAAGAAAAAAGAATCCTGCCCCACATCAACCTGGGGGGCGGAGGGGGGGGAGGGGGAGGGGAAAGGGGAAAAAGGGGGAAGGAATCCTGTTTAAAAAAAACTAGGAAAACCCCGAAGAGATGAAAAAATGGCATTTTACCAAAACAAAAACACGAAGGAAAAACAAAAACCCCGGGTCCCAAATCTGAAATTTTATTGGCAAGTAAAACCCAAAAAAGAGCAAAAAAGGGAGTTTATCATGACAAAAAAAGCAAAACCCCAAAATACAAAAACAAATTTTTTAAAGGGAAAAAATGAAAGGGTGTAGGGGGGAAAAAAAAAAATCAAGGGTTTTTTTGCTTTTTTTTCAAAAATTTTTTTTGGTTTAAATTCTTTATTAAAACAGGTATAAAAATCAGGGTTTGGGGGTTTTTCCTTTTTTTTTTTTTCTTTCGTTTTTTTTTTTTCCTCCTCCCCTCCATGTGATTTTTTAAAATTCCCAAAATTTTGTGTGTATATGTGTGCGCGCACACGCCCGGGGCGGGACTGCACCCCGCGGGACAAAAAAGGGGGGAGCTAGCATGTGCATGTGTTCGAGGGGGAAGGGATGTTTTTGTGGGCTTTCTGTCCCCGCACGCGCAACACCAAAAAAGGTTTAAAACATTTTTTAAAAATATTCAAAAAAAAAAACAAAAACCAAAAAAAATATTCAAAAAATTTAAATATCCAAAAAAACATCCTTCAGTTCCATTTGGGGAAATTTATAGGGAAAAGATGTCAGCCCGTGTTTTAATCAAATTAAAGGAACGAATCATGCCCTCTCCCTTTTCAAACAAAGTTTCCCAAAATTTGTTTTTCAGTGCTATTTTCGGTTTTTACTTTTTTAATTTAGTCAGGATTTTGCCGTTTTCTTTGACCCGGACGCCATTTGGGTTTTGGGGGGGGGGAGTGTGCTTTTTATTTGTAGGGAGTAGTAGTAGTGTTGTAGTATTTGTGTAGGGGCGTTTAAACCCAAAACATAGGCCCTTAAGCCCTTTTAATGTCCCCTGTGTTATTTTACTTTTTTTGAAGGGTTGAAAAAGCATGCAATTTTAAATTTTCCTTCTTTTTCTTTAAAAACTTTTTAAATGTACTTTAAATTTCAAGTCTTTCATCCAGAAAATTTTTAAAAAAAATTAGTATTTTAGCAAATTTTTTGTGCAGTTGTCAAACTGTTCCGTTTGGAATTAAATCTGTTACTGAATTGGGAAAATTCCCCTTTTTGTAAGAAAACTGCTTAACAAAAATTTTGCCTTTCCCAAAATTTTTGTTCTATTGTTTCAAAGCCCAAAAAAAAATTAAAATCCCACTGTAGAAGTTTTTTAAAAAGTCTGGGTTTGTCTTCACTTACAGTCACCCTGTTTGTTTTTAATTCCCGCGGGAAGCCGCACCAAACCTCTTGTCGTGGGGAAAAAGAACCCCACAAAATGGGGCCCTGGTCTCCCGCCGCTTGGTCACCCTCCCTTTAAAGGTGGGGCCCAAAAACTCCAAAATCGGCCCGAGGGGCACGCCACCCCCAGTGCTTTGGGAAAAACGTCGCGACCCCTTTTTTACACCCGTGTCGACGCTTTCTGCTCCCCGAGCCTCGCGGACACCCAAAAAAACCCCCCCGATTCCAGTTCGCCCCTGCTGTCCCGGTCGTTGGGCGGGGGCGCCCGACGTCGCTGGGGTTCCCTTTGGTGTTTGGGGCAATGCCCCTCAATTCAGTGTTCTCCTCCCGCCCGCCTGACCCCCCCGTTTTATAGAATTTTTTTTCATTTTGGAGTTCAAAAAACCCAGCTCTCTAGCTGCTCAATTCGATTTGTAAAAAATAAACAGTTTTTCAAAAATTTTTTTTTAACCAAAATTTTTGTTCTTCTTTTGTTGAGGCTTTTGGGATGGAGGCTTTTACTCACCCCAGTGTCTGTGTATCTCCTTGGGCGGCTGTACTGTCTATTTTTCCCGTCGTTTTTTCTTAAATAAAATGTTTTGTCAAAATTTCCGTTTTCAGGGCTGACACAAGAGTCACTTGTTGAAGATGACGAAGGTTTCCTTTTGTCCCCTCTCCCAACTGAGAAATATTTTGATATCGCACATTCATAGCTCTTCATACTTTTTTTCATCCCTTTGTTTCCCTCTCCACACCATGACACAAAAAAAGGAAAAGCACTAAGCACTGTTGTTCTCCATGTTCACATGTCAATAATGGGCCCCTCTCAATGTCTACCTTCACTGCATCAGTCCGTTGTCAGGAGACAAATACTGAGCGACACAGCTACTACACAAACAGGGACAAACCTTTTCACATATTAGGACAAGGAAACGATCCCAAACGCCAGTGTGAATTCACATGTGAAAAAACCAGTCCGGAAAAGGGGGGAGAAAAACTCAATGGAGCGCAGCGACACGGCGGCACGTCCTGCCGCGACGGTGAACGGAAGTCAAGTCTAAATTTCTGAAAATTCCTCACAGTTGGTACGACAGGTACTGGGAAAATGTGTCTTTCGATGGCACGATGGTGACACATTGTTACAGTGCACACCAGTGCGATGTTTAGTGTTAAAAGCTGGTTTGACCCTCTGAAAACTGCTGCTTGGTACCTGAAAAAAAAACTCCAGGGGACGAGCTTGTGAGGGGTACCTCTGGTGACCAGAGACAGGAAGACTGGGTGTGTCTGTTCTTTGGCTTTCGTCTTTTCCCCGTGACCCACGTGCCTGACGCTCTGAGGTCGCGTGCTGTCAGAAGATTGACACGGTCATTAAGATAGGAAGCCCAAAGCTGCTGTACAGAGAGGCCAGTGACCATGAGACAGAGGAAAGCTTTTACAGTCATTGGAAGCTCACAGCTATGGCAGGGAGAACTGGAATCGTGGTGCTAAGGGGATGGGTGCCTTTCGTAAAGCGTGGAAAGGCAGCAACTGTGGTTGGATCACGTTGCGAAACTGGATTTGAATCACGTAGCAAAAAATGGATTTGGATCACGTAGCAAAAACTGGATTTGGATCACGTGGGGAAACTGTATTTGGATCACGTCGTAAAACTGTATTTGGATCATGTCGCAAAACTGTTTTGGATCACGTCGCAAAACTGTATTTGGATCACGTCGCAAAACTGTATTTGGATCACGTCGCAAAACTGTATTGGATCACATAGCAAAACTGTATGTGGATCACGTCGCAAAACTGCATTGGATCACGTAGCAAAACTGTATTGGGTCACGTAGCAAAACTGGTATGTGGATCACGTAGCAAAACTGTATTGGATCACGTAGCAAAAACTGTATTTGGATCACGTCGCGAAACTGTATTTGGATCACGTTGCAAAACTGTATTGGATCACGTCGCAAAACTGTATTGGATCACGTCGCAAAACTGTATGTGGATCACGTCGCAAAACTGAATGTGGATCACGTAGCGAAACTGTATGTGGATCACGT
Organism: Conus ventricosus; assembly: GCA_018398815.1. Taxonomy (NCBI): domain Eukaryota; kingdom Metazoa; phylum Mollusca; class Gastropoda; order Neogastropoda; family Conidae; genus Conus; species Conus ventricosus. Next base: position 1,932,772 of record CM031615.1, read on the forward strand.
AGCGAAACTGTATTTGGATCACGTCGCAAAACTGTATTTGGATCACGTCGCAAAACTGTATTGGATCACGTCGCAAAACTGTATTGGATCACGTAGCAAAACTGTATGTGGATCACGTCGCAAAACTGCATTGGATCACGTAGCAAAACTGTATTGGATCACGTAGCAAAACTGTATTGGATCACGTAGCAAAACTGTATTGGATCACGTAGCAAAAACTGTATTTGGATCACGTCGCGAAACTGTATTTGGATCACGTTGCAAAACTGTATTGGATCACGTCGCAAAACTGTATTGGATCACGTCGCAAAACTGTATGTGGATCACGTCGCAAAACTGAATGTGGATCACGTAGCGAAACTGTATGTGGATCACGTAGCGAAACTGTATTTGGATCACGTCGCAAAACTGTATTTGGATCACGTCGCAAAACTGTATTGGATCACGTCGCAAAACTGTATTGGATCACGTCGCAAAACTGTATTGGATCACGTCGCAAAACTGTATTGGATCACGTCGCAAAACTGCATTGGATCACGTAGCATCAAGGAGTTCCACGGCAAAAAGAAAAAAAAATGAATTGAAGGAAGCATTTTTGTCTGCCATAGAAATGATGGCTGAAAATGGATTCATTACAGCCGACGTTTCTTTCTTGTGGAACATCAGCCCAGCAGCAGCAGCCACCAACAGGGGGCAGCCATGACGCCACCCTCAAGAGCACACTCTGCACTGCTGCTGAATCGCTTCAGTGATGCTCAGTGCTGCCTCTTCTGATCCAAACTATGTAACACGCTGCTTAATAATAGCTTTCCCATTGATAACAATTGCATATAGAGTCGTCGCCGATGTCGTGGGACGTCTGTCTTCATAGAGTGCAGCTTCACACATCGACCACATTTCTATGAAGTCTCCGAAACTAACGACCTTCACGCGAACTCACCATGGGATGGAGGTGAGTAGAAAATCAAAACAAAACACACAAAAACGAGTCACCACGAGAGCAGAGCATGAAGGGCCTGAGAATCTGAGATCTTCTGTTATCCTAGTGATAAAAAAAACTGATGCTCTGGTTCTCCGTTGTGGGGTGAGACTACAAGACAAGGGCTGCGCTCTTTCGCTGCCTTATAGATGAACATTCCAGAGTCAAGCAGTTCTGGAAGATACAGGCACCTCCGGGGTTGATGAGGAGAGGAAGAAAGCAGTCCTGGTCTGGCCCGTGTATAGATGGACCTGTTCTATGTCTGAAATGCACACTAGATAAAAGGTTTTATGTGCACAGATTCTCTCTCTCTCTCTCTCTCCTCTCTCTCTCTCTCTCTCTCTCTCTCTCTCTGTTCAGTCTACTTTTCATGTGCATCTTTGCTGCTGACAGTTCAAGAGGCAGGGATTACCTGAACAGGACGCACTGTCTTCTAACGGTTCTATCGTCTGCTCCAAAACTGCCCATCATTGAAGGTAGTGGAAGAAGGGAGAGGAATTTGCGTTCAAACGTTTCAAAAAAGCCATAGGACAGGCTCGACCATCCAAACCAGTGGACGTTTTTGAATTATAATGTTGAGAATTTGTACAGCAAATTAAAAGATGTTTCTTTTGTTAATTATGTGAATATGTTTGACTTTGTTTGTCTCACCGAAACATTTCTTGATCTTTCATTTGATTTTAGTAACGTGTTTACGAATTACTTAAAGTTTCATGCGCCAGCAAAAAAGTTCTCTTTTCATGGCAGGAATTCCGGAGGAGTATTACTGTTAGTAAATAAGCAACTAGAAAAGAATGTAACTGAAATAAAGTTAGATTGTGATAATGCTATTGCCATTAAAGTTGACAAGGATGTATTTGGAACAGATAAAGATGTTGTTTTAATTGCCTGCTATGTGGTTCCGGAAGGAGGCCCTTTGTACAGTGAGAAAATGGTTAAAGATGGTATTATAATTTTAGAAGAAACATTGTTACAACATTTTGAAAAAGATGAAGTTTATTTTATGATTATGGGGGATCTTAATGCCAGAACAGGCCAGAAACAAGCTGATTACGAAAGTATGGTCAACTATGAGTGGGAGGGGGAGTGTGTTGAAATGGATGAAGAAATTCTACACGTTCTTCCAAAGATGACATTGTTAATAATTTTGGTAAATCATTATTAGATTTCTGTTTCTTGTTTGATCTGATTATTCTGAATGGTTTCTGTGATGGTGATAAAGAAGGAGAGTATACTTTTGTGTCCCCCAATGGATGCAGCGTGATCGATTATTTTTTGATCCATGGTGATTTATTGTCGAGTGTTGATTTACATGTTGGTGATTGTGTAGATTCGTGGCACCTACCACTGGAAGTGTCATGGAGAAATGTGTGTAATGTAGTAAAGATCGGGGATGAGAGTCAACAGGGAGAAGAAAAAATAATTTGGTCAGAGGAAAATGTTAATGTATACAAGAATGAGCTTGACAGTGACGCATTTCAAGACAGTGTCCAGAAAGCCTCACAGACACTATCTACTAATGTTGATGATGGGTTAAACCAGTTCACTAATGCTTTGTGTGGAGCTGCGGCGTGCATGGTGCGAACAGTGGGACGGAGCAGAAAGAAGCATAATGACTGGTTTGATGCGGATTGTGAACAAAAAAAGCAGGAGGTCAAAAGGTTACTCAAGAGATTTCAAAGATGTAAAACGGCTAAAGATAAGAAAGAAAAAAGAGAAGCCTATGTGACATCACGGAGAGAATATGTCAAGTTAAGAAAATCAAAAGAAACAGAGTTTGAAGAAAACAGGTTACAGAAGTTGAGAGACTCAGTAAATGATTCGAGGGCATTTTGGTCAATTATAAGATCGGTTAATAAAAAACGTCTTATATATAACAAAATCTCTATTCAAGAATGGCATAATCATTTCTTTAATGTTTTCCATGAATCAGTCAATGATATAATTCAAGAAGAAAACTTAGGGGAAGAGGAAGAGGAAGTTGAACCATTGTTTAATAATCCTATAAGTAAAGAAGAGGTTATTGCTGGTATTAAACATCTAAAATCGGGAAAAAAGCGCAGGACCGGACAAAATTGTTGGAGAAATGTTGAAACATGCTAATGAGGCAGTAATTGATTTTCTTATTCAACTATTTAACCAACTTTTTCAATATGGACAATTTCCGTTGGAATGGGCAAAATCTATAATCATTCCAATAAACAAGAAAGGAGATATTAACGACCCTGATAACTATCGTGGAGTTTCACTTACTAGTATTCTAAGTAAAGTCTATACTTTTATTCTGAACAGACGATTGACAAAATGGGCTGAAAATAAAGGAAAGATAACGGAAGAACAAGCAGGTTTTAGAGCTAATTATAGCACGACGGATCATATATTCACGTTATATTCACTTGTAGAAAAATACTTACTTGGCAAGAAGAAACTATATGTAGCTTTTGTAGATTTTAGGAAGGCCTTCGATTCGGTTAATCGAAATGTGTTGTGGAATGTATTGCGTAAAAGTAGTGTGAATGGCAAACTATACACGGCTGTTAGAGGTGTTTATAACTCGGTGCTTGCGTGTGTCCGTGTGAAAGGCGTGTATTCAGATTATTTCCAATGCCCAAATGGTGTAAAGCAAGGATGTCTCCTAAGTCCCCTGTTGTTTTCCTTCTTCATAAACGAATTAGCAGTAGAATTATCAAGAAATGGTAAACATGGTATTCAGTTGATTCCTGGAGCTATCGAATTGTTTTTATTACTCTTTGCTGATGATGTTATTCTTCTTTCTGGGACTGTCATAGGATTACAAAACCAGTTAAGAAATTTGAAACACGAAGCAGATCGCTTAGGTTTGACGGTGAATTTAAATAAAACAAATTCATGGTATTCAGAATGGGTGGTCATTTATCTGTGAATGAAAAATGGTTTTATGGAAATGCAGAAGTTAATATAGTCAACTCATATAAATATTTGGGAATGTTTTTTTCAACAAAACTAAGTCTGAATTATACATGGGAAGAATCTTGCAGAAAAGGCAAAAAAGGCGTCATGGAAATTTTGAAATCTTTAACAAAACTTAACAGTGTTGATTGTAGCTTATTTTGGAAACTATTTGACGCACAAATAGAACCCTTACTAACATATGCAGCTGAAGTGTGGGGATTAAGCGGAAAATTGCCAATCGAAAAAGTACATACCTATGCCATAAAACGTTTTCTACACGTGCCAATCCATTCGTCAAATACATTGTTGTATGGGGAAACGGGTAGATACCCGCTATATATAAGAACATTTGTTAAATGTATAAAGTACTGGTTGAAATTATTAAGACTTCCACAGTCACGATTATGTAGGCAAGCGTATGACATGCTGCTTATGCAGCTAGAGTTAGATAAAGAAAATTGGGCTTACAGAGTAAAGAAAGTTCTGTCGGAACATGGTTTTGGCATTGTATGGATATTTCAAGAGGTAGGAAATGAACAGCAATTTGTTGCAGAATTTAAAGACAGACTTATTTGTTCCTTTAAACAGAACTGGCATTCAGATATGGAAAATAAAGAAAAATATAGTTGGTTTTTTTCATTTAAGAACGTATTTCAACCCGAAAAATATTTAAAAGTTATTACACATA
>CM031615.1:1959869-1962369 GCA_018398815.1 Conus ventricosus
GAAAGGGCGGGTTGCACGTGCATTGTGGTAGGCTGAAGAGGCCGTTGTGCGCTCTACCTTGTTGGTTATGCAAGAGAGGCTGTGTGGCTGATTGGTTTCAGTCTGTGGCGTTTTCTGGAACCTTGTGCCTGCGTGACGAAGGTGGATTGGAACCAGGCTGCTGAATAAGTCCTTTTAACAGCCAGGTGTGGCTGTGATTCATGAGATTGGTTTTTTCTTCTTTCGCTTTGCTGTTTTAGTTTTACGTGCTTTCTTCACTAGTAGTTTTCGCCAGATACTCATTCCAGTTTCCCAAATACAGCCACACCCAATTTCGACCAGTAGCATTTCCCGAAGAGCAGACGACAGGGAGAACATTTTTTAAGGACATTGTGAGAAAATGAGACAGAATATAGAATATACTCTGTCTCTGCCTGTCTGTCTGTCTTTGTCTGCCTGTCTGTCACTCCCCCCTCCCCCCATTTCTCTATATTGATGTCTGTCTGTCTGTCTCTGTCTCTTTCTCTTTTGCTCTCAGGTGTCTCCATCTGTCGATATGTCTTTTCTTCTGGCTGCTCTGCCTTTGTCTGTCTGTCTCCCTCTCTCTCTGTTTCTCCCCCCCCCTCCTCTCTCTCTCTCACGCGTGCGCACGCACACACACACACACACACACACACACACACACACACACACACACACACACACACACACACACACACACACACACACACACACACACACACCAAATTGCCTGAAGCTCTGTTTCCTGACGTGGCCTTCATTTGCACTGCCAATGGTTAGTTTTGTCCTTTGCATCTGCAGCACCTCTCGTGGTTAACATGGAACAGAATCCGGCCACTGTAAGAGATAAAGAGAACACCCACAGTGTTGACCAAGTTCAAAAGTTCTTTGAAGAAAGATAATGCAGCCTGCAGACACGCTTTCATGTCCTTCTGAATAGGTTGCTGGTCACTGCTAACAATTAATTGTGCTGCCTTCAAAAAAAGAGAGGAGGAATACTGATGGAAACGAAGCAGGCTATACATTTGCAGCGGCTGCTGCAACTACACGCCTGTTTGTGTTCAGGAAGGAAGTTTGACATGAAGAGATGACGGAGATTAGGGGGCGGGAGGTTAGCAGTTGGAAGGAGTTGAATTAGGGGCAAGTATGGTGTGTGTGTGTGTGTGTGTGGTGTGTGTGTGTGTGTGTGTGTGTGTGTGTGTGTTTGCGTGTGTGTGTGTGCGAGTGTGTATATACATATGTGTGTGTGTGTGTATATATATATATATTTATATACATAAGTATATATATGCATAGAATATACTCGCAAAATTTATATTAGGAATATACAAATTGGAAATCCGTTTGATTGATATGGAACATTTAGTTATTCGGGTTCACTCTATCTTCTATGTAAAGCATTATAGGAAAACACTTCACATTTCGTTTTCTGCAGCCCAGCTTTCAAGAGCATTAAGAGGAAGGTCTGTTAAGGCTAAATGTTACAGACAGCCATCTTTGTTTGAACTGAGCTATTTTGTTCATCATATTCTGGTGAAGTCGTGTGTGCATGTTATTTTCTTTTATTGTTTTTTCTATCACACCTTTAAATATCAAGAAACTGTCACTTTGTTTACAGTAATTGCTCGTCTTTTGTTCTGTAATATGATATGATTTCATGAAATTAGCATGCATTTTAAAATCTTAACAGTCTCCTTTGTAAGGGGCTTTGTTGTATTCCATGGGGAAAAAATCTGAATGTTAATCTCCATGTGTTGGTGTTGTTCCATACGTCGGCAGAATTGTCTGTCTGTCTGTCTGTCTGTCTCTCACCCTCTTCCTCTCCCTGTCCCACCCTCTCTCTCTCTCTCTTCTCTGTGTGTGTGTGTGTGTGTGTGTGTGTGTGTGTGTGTGTGTGTGTGTGTGTGTGTGTGTATCAGTCTGTGCCTATGTTTTCATCTGTTTGTCTGTCTCTCTGTCTTTGTCTGTCAGTCTTTCTCTCTCCCGGCCTCTCTTCCTGTCTGTACATCCCGGTCTTTGTCTGTCTGTCTGTCTCTCTGTCCATCTGTCTTTCTCTCCCTGTCTCTGTGTCTGTCTATTTGTCTCTCTCTCTCTCTCTCTCTCTCTCTCTCTCTCTCTCTCTCTTCTCCACGTGCGTTTGTCTTTACTTTTGAATAATAACTAATTTGATTCTCTCTCTCTCTCTCTCTCTCTCTCTCTCTCTCTCTCTCTCTCTCTCTCTCTTTCATGTTTTTTTTTTTTTTTTTTTTTTTTTGCAAGGTGCAATCATTTGCACATTAGTGGCTCTATTTTCATGTTCTGCGTTATGTAGTGGATTTCATACCGGAGAAATTCACACTCATGGTTTTCCTGTTCTACAATCTGCCTGTTGTTGGGAATGAGGCTTTTCGTCTCGGATTGATGCCGTGAGGTTTACGGCACACATGATGATCGGAAGGAGAGAATCAGTCTACGCGTCTGACAGCCATCAACAAACATTGATGATGAATGGCTCGACAAG
>CM031615.1:1979869-1994869 GCA_018398815.1 Conus ventricosus
CTATCTATCTATCAGGCTGCCTACGCCACTGAACTGTGTGGTAGGTTGCTGATAATGACCAAGGTTTCCATGTCGTGTCAGAGCAAAACAGAGGACGTTTACCCTCTGTGCCATGCATCGTTCATTTGCCTCCACATTGCTGGCTGTTCCACATTGCTGGCTGTTTGGAACTGGTTGTCATCATGTGTATGGCCGTCAGTACAGACAAATCCACATTCATCACTCCCCCCCCCCCACCACCATCACCTCACCCCACCCACCCCTGCTACGACCATCAGACTGCGTGCCAATATTGGAACTTTTCAGTGATCCCCGTGCTGTCAGATCCAACAGGGAATGTTGTTGAAGGAGAGAGAGAGAGTCAGACTCTACGTCTGACAGCGATGGACAACAGTTGATGAGTACCTTTGACAAGCTTTTCCTTTTCACAGAAAGCACGGGTTGCACGTGCAGTGTGATAGGCTGAGGAGGTCTGTTGTGTGCTGTACCTTGTTGGTTATGCAAGAGAGGCTGTGTGGCTGATTGGTTTCAGTGTGTGTGTGTGGGGGGGGGGGGGGGGGGGGGGGGGGGGGGGGGGGGGGGGGGGGGGGGGGGGGGGGGGGGGGGGGGGGGGTCTCCTGGAATTCGGTCGTGTACAATGATAGACTGGAACTTAGCTGGGGAATGAATCCTGTTGATAGCATGTGTGATTACTGAGATTGAGATGTTTTTTTCTTCCTATTTTGTCCCTCTGTCTTTCTGTCTCTGTCTCTGTCCCTGTCTTCTTCTTCTTTCCTGTCTGTGTGCATGCGTGTCTGAGTGTCTGCCTGCCTGTCTCTGTCTGTCTTGCCTGTCTGTCTGTCTGTCTGTCCTCTCTCTCTCTCTCTCTCTCTCTCTCTCTCTCTCTCTCTCTCTCTCTCTCTCTCTCTTTCTCTCTCTCTCTCTCTCTGCCCTCTCCCCTCTTCTTCTTTCTATAGTTTTGCAGTCTGCCAAAGTCTTAAAAAGCAAATAAAAAAGATTGTTTAAAGATACCTCCATGATTGGATATTGTCGTAACTACAACTTTCACCATGGCTTCCTGTTCATCTGTCTCTGCCTGTGTATATTTCTGTCTGTCTCTGTCGAACACACTGAAGAAGCAAGAATAGATAAATAACAAATCCATAATGCTCAGGTTTAAGCGCATGCTCAAAAATGTTCTCAAGTGAAAGCTTTTTATTAGCAAAGGAAACCAGCATGCATTTAGCCTTTCACATCCTCATTGTCACTTTGTATTCTATCTCTAGGGATAATTGTGTCACTTTATATTCTATCTCTAAGGATAAGTGTGGGTCGGATGAAACGAGGCTTGATGCAAGAAAACCTGACGTCAATCAACAGCAAGAAGGCTCTTCTCTCTCTCTCTCTCTCTCTCTCTCTCTCTCTCTCTCTCCTCTCTCTCTCTCTCTCTCTCTCTCTCTCTCTCTCTCTCTCTCACACACACACACACACACACACACACTCCCTCTCGCTCTCTCTTTCTTTCTCTCCCTTTCTATCTGTGCGTGTGCGCGAGCGCGCGTGCGCGCGTGCATGTGTGTGTGTGTGTGTATGTGTGTGTGTGTGTGTGTGTGTGTGTGTGTGTGTGTGTGTGTGTTGTGTGTGTGTGTGTGTGTGTGTGTGGCGCGTGCGCGCGCGCACTTGTTCACGTGTTGTGCGTGTATGTGTGTGTGTGTGTGTGTGTGTGTGTGTGTGTGTGTGTGTGTGTGTGTGTGTGTGTGTTGTCCCTGCCAGTATGGTCAACTTTGATCCGAGAACCACATGGCCAGTATCAACAGACTTTTTTTTATTTTAAATAAGGAACAGTGCACCTGCTTTAACAATCCACAACATTTAGACAGCTATATTGTCAGGAAGACATCACCTGACTACCCCTCTTTTTAAGTGAGGGATGATTAAGGAAGTTACAGCCATGTCAGCGTCTAATTCTGGTATCATTACTCTGGAAAATTAATTATGTGACCGTCAGCTTTTCCATCCTATGAAATTTGAAAAAATATCATAGCTGTGTCATCTAGAGTGGCTTATATTTTGTCGCATATGTTACATGCTATTTGATCTGAACTTAAGTAACTCTATCCATACAAGAAATTAATTTCAATTCAAACAGTAATTTGAATATATTTTGCAACATGTTCCCTGTCTCTGTCTCTGTCTCTGTCTGACTCTGTCTGTCTGTCTCTCTCTCATCCATGTGCACATGCACAGATACACGCTTGCTTGCATGTACACACACACACACACACACACACACACACACACACACACACACACACACACACACACACACACACACACACACACATGCACGTGCAGACACACACACACACACACACACACACACACACACACACACACACACACACACACACACACACACACACACACACACACATACACACAAGCACTCATGTATCTCTCTCTCCCTTTCTCGCCTTCTCGCTTTTATCTGAATGTATATTTCTGTGTGTGTGTGTGTGTGTGTGTGTGTGTGTGTGTGTGTGTGTGTGTGTGTGTGTGTGTGTAAGCAGGCTGAACTGCAGACTGTTTGGATGTATGCCATACATTACATATTGGTCTGACAAACTTGCCTCATGATTACCTTTAGCTGGATGTGTCTTTTCATATGGTTGACACTCTAGACTTCACACAGTTGTAACGAAAATCCTGTACATGATAAACTGTGCATTTTGAAACCAAAGTTTCTTTCAAAAAACCGAGTGTTATGAATTAAGGACAGTGTCATCTACTTCCTCTACAGTGTGTGTTTGAGTGTTACTGTGTTTATTCATTCGTTGTATACGTAAATCATGTGGGTGTCGTCAGGTAGCAAGATCAGCGCTATGATGCACGAACCATTCCGGAATTGTCTGATGCCTAGTGTCCCCCCCCCCCCCCCCACTTCCTGGGGTCGTTCACCCACTGGTGAGTACTTTACAACTTCCCTGCTTCTCTAATGGATTGACCAATCTCCGTATTGAGGTTACATTCAAATCAACTAAAACGTTCGCAAAGTTATCTCCCACTGCCGCCTTTTCGAAGAGTCGGAATGGCTCAAGTCAATGACCTGTCACGTGACATGGAAGTCTCCAGTTTTCCGGAGGCTGTGATTCTGTGTGGGAACAAAATGATGAGTGAAAGTTACACTGAAAAGAAAAAAGAAATTAGGCTCAGCATCGTAGTTGTGCAGTCTGTATGAGAAGTTTTGCAATAGTAGATATGCTTAACGGTTTTTTTTTTAAATTTCTAACTTTTCTTTCAACTATTTTTGTTTCAAATGGATCGTTTAGCTAGAATTTGTTGAGACGTAAATGTAATAAAACTCGTGCATGGAACTACTAGGTTTCATCAGCTGTAGTTTCATCAGTAAAGATAGAACGTCATTCAGTGACTGACACAGTCTTCTTGATGATCATGTTATGATTCACTGTACTTGAGTCATCACATGGATCCTCACAGTCGGTGTTCAGGTTGTAATGGACCTCTGTGTCTAGGCCCCGTGCTATTGAACAGCTTTGACCTGTGTGTCTAGGCCCCATGGTATTGAACAGCTTTGCGAACAGTTGTGTGGAATTAAACGCTCTCCAAGCATCGCTCATTATCATAGTCGCACACACACTACAGCAGGGGGGGGGGGGGGGGGGGGGGAGGGGGGGGGGGGGGGGCGAGACTCACAGCACTCCAGTCTCCACTCTGCTGTCTGTGACGGCTTGGATGAATGGCAGGACAAGGTTTGGCTTTTCACAGGAGGCCTGAGTAGGGGGGAGGGTTCGACCGTGCACTGTCTTACACTGAACTGTCTCGGTGTCGCTGTCGTGTACTCTCGATGACTGGTACTATCTCCATGTCTTACACTGAACTGTCTAGTTGTCGCTGTCGTTTGTAGTGTACTCTCGATGACTGGTACTATCTCCATGTACGTTGATTTTGTCTACCTTTTATATGCTTAAAGTATAAGTTCTGCGACGCAGTAGACGATGTGATGGACCAAATATATTTGCGTATTGTCTTAATGTCCACTTCTTACATTTAAGTAAAAGTGTCAATTGTTATGTTATGTAGAATGTACAAAATAATTGATTCTACTACAGCTGAATGTGTTACAGATTAAAACAAAAGTGTCATTTTTTGTGTGTACATGGGGTGTCTTCTTTCTGCAGTATAAATGGACATGTAATACTTGATCTACTGAGTGTATTTGGAAAGGAATACTGTATGTATGTATGTATGCATCATGCATGTGTGTGTGTGTGTGTTGCATGCACGTGTGTTTGTGTGTATAATTTTCAAGTTATTTTGCGTGTGACAAATGTGTTGTATAGACTTGCAGGTATAATGAGCTACTTTGCTAATTCACCAGCACGTTTAGTCACGTTCATGTGTGTGTGTGTGTGTGTGAGCGCATATATGCTTGCATGTGCACATGCGTATGTGTGGATATGTTCGTAAGCATCACACACATGTTCTATTCACAAGTGTAAGGCAACTCCAGCTATGCGTAAGCGCCTTTTAATTGGTCTTCGTACAGGATGTGCGGGCATGCCCATTCACTGCGGTTTCCCACATGTTGGTATCTCAGAATCTAGTGTGATTAGTGCGTTGATAGTCATTCCTTCCTGAACAAGTTGCTGACATGTGTTTGTGTGTGGCGTCCAAGAATTGATGCAAATTTGCGTGTTTACGAACGACTCAGTTTGTTGGTTCATGCAGTCCCTCAGGTTCAGCGTACATCTGTCTTCCTTGTCTTGAACAGTATTTGTTGTGCTATTTCATTCGTCCAGATCTACAGCCTTGCCTATCCTGTCCATGTCAAAAGACAATCCCACCAGAGGAGGCACTACTGTTGCTGAGTCACTTTCGCTGTGTGCAGTGGTACCCCGTTTCGATCAAACACATGCAGGACACCTTCTACTAAACCCCATAAAGACGACATTAGTTTCTGCCTTTAGGAGACTTTCTCTCTCCTACCATGTGCGTACATCGACTGCCCATACGAATTTACCTGTACCAGATATGGTGAGGTAATGAAGACTCTGGTCACCTTGAGAACAAACGTTGATGACCACAGAATTTAACTTTTTCAGTTAGGAGTAGCCCGATACATATATATATGTATACACAGAATTACAAACACAGTTTGAAAAAAAAAAATATATATTGTCAACCTCGGGTGATGTCGATGGAGGAAGGACTAGCGCACAGCCCAAACACACTCACAGCTTGCTTACCATCTCATTCATATATCATGCATTCGTCACATCAAACCACTAGTAAAGTCTATAACTTTACTACACATGTTCATAGAACGAAACATCAATGCATATGGAATCAAACAAAATAAAACATTCTCTCTTTCCTGAACTTCACAAAATCATTTATCTAAAACATCATTAACTAACCCGGGTATAAACAGATTTCTACTTTACCTGGCCAGGTGATCTTAACTATTCACGAATCACTGTCTTTTCTTTTCTTTTCTTTTTCTTTTCACTGTCACTTTCACAAGCACGACACAACTGCTGGCACTGGTTTTGGTCTGATGGCACCGGTCAGGCTGGACTGCTGGCACTGGTCAGGTTGGACTGCCGATGAAAGTGGCGCTGGCCAAGTATGAGGTCGAACCCCAGTGAAGATAGAACAGTGACTATCAACATCGATCTGTTCTCCTTTCTTTCTTCCTGCATTAACGCATTGCACTCTCTCTCTCTCTCTCTCCTAGTCTGCTCTTATCAAATGGACATGGTTGCTTTTCTTTTCTTTTTTTCTTTTCTTTCTTTTCCTCTTCATTAGTTAGCAACTCTCTCTCTCTCCACATCTCTCCTCAGTCCTTCCTCTGCAGACTATCTCATGCTAATCTCTCAACTTGGTTCTCTTCTCTCCTCCCCTCATCTCTCTGCTTTTCTCTCCTCAGAGATTACACTCAGACCTCTCTCTCTCTGTCTCTCTCGTTCTCCCCCTCGTTCTCTCTTCATCTCTCTGCCTTTTTCTTGCAGAGACTTACACCCAGAACCTCCTCATCTCTCTCTCCCTGTTCTGTCTTCCTCCTCCTCTCTTCATCTCTCTGCCTTTTTCTCTCGTGCAGAGACTACACCCAGAACCCCCTCATCTCTCTCTCCCTGTTCGTTCTCATCTCCCTGCCTTCCTGTAGGCGAGAGCCTACTCCCCGAACTTCTTCCTCTCTCTCTCTGTCTGTTCGTTTTCTTCGTTCTCCCTTCTCTCTCACTCACGCATTACTTTATGCCCTCACTCCGTGTCCAAGGGCCAGTACCATTGGTCAGTATTTTTACCGCCTGATACCCGAAGTTATCTCCCTCTAATTCCATTGGATATTCAAATCATGACAGTCACGCCTACACGCCTTACTCTCTGTGGTGGTCAATTGGTCATTTAATTGATTAGCTAGATTTCACCCCCCACCACGCACTACTTCCCCCCTTTCCTACTTAACTGGCGCCGTGTGGCTTAACGTGTGGGCACTGGTCAGTGTAAATTGGCTAGATGAGTCCGGCCCAGGCACTGAGATGCGTCCGGGCAGACATCGAGGCGTCGGTCAAACGGCTTAGTCTGTCTGGGTGGACCGTACCGTCTCCGTGAAGCCTCTCCGCTAAGCTTAATTGGCTGGACCCGACCCATGGGGCCGTCCGCCTGACGCCCAGAATATTTGCGTTAGAGCTTATGTCCAACTGGGCTGGTGGCGATTGACCACGAATTTGGTTGAGTTTATTTTTGACCGTGACAATTTCCCCCTTGCAAAAGACCATGCTCCGCATTGTCTCAAAACAACGGTACAAAAAGGACAACAACCGAATTTGCTGACCCACAGCTACACGCGCAAAGTTTGAAAAATACTTTACAACCAACGGTTTATAAATTATAAAATATACCATTAGTGAATACCACTCCAATGAGTTGTCATTGACGTGCGCTCTTGCGTTATTTCAACTCATTTTATAACGATCTCTGTGCGCACTTATGCAATTCCCCTACCTGCGGATTTGCCACATCTTCTCTTCACAATTTCTATGAAAAGCACAATATAATATGCTCACGATCCATGACACTTCACTGAGGGATCTCCATCCTCACTTATTGCAAATAATGCATTACTACACAAGCGACTGTATGCTCCAAGCATAACTACATTCACATGAACAAGTCTCACCAAGAAAATATGAACAAGTCTCACACAGAAAATATGAACCATAGCCAACTGGGAATGAACCCATATCCAATCAACATAACTGTAATCAACACATATTATCAACGCAGCACCCGGATATGACTGACTTCCTCTGAGTTGCAGCTTGCTAGACTACGCGACTTAAATAGTCAGCTCCGACATTCTGTCGACCTGGAATGTACTGCACTCGGTACCTGTAGGGCTGCAGTGCCATTGCCCAACGCAGCACTCTGCTGTTTTTCAACTGCGCCTCCTGCAGGAATTTGAGTGGTTGATGATCCGTCTCTATCACGAACTCTTTCCCATACAAGTATTTGTGGAACTTCTGCACGGCCCACACGACAGCTAAACACTCCTTCTCCACCGTTGCGTACCCTTCTTCACACTTTGTCAACTTCCTGCTAGCATATCTCACAGGGAACTCGACCCCTTCATGCTCCTGTAACAATACTGCACCTATCCCACCACCTGATGCATCTGTCCGCAACAAAAATGGTTTGGACATATCTGGTAGCTTCAAGATGGGACGGGAACCTAGTCTTTCCAGCACCGTCTGCAGTGCTTGCTCTGCAGCGTCTGACCACTCGACCACTGCCGGTTTCCCTGCCTTGACCAAGTCACTGAGAGGACTCGTGATTGCTGCGAAATTTGGAACAAACTCCCTGTAGAAGCCAATAAAACCTAGCAGACTCCTGACTTCTGTTTTGGTCTTTGGTCTCTCTGAATTCATCGTCTTCTCCACCTTTCCCTTTTCTGGCTGCTTTGTGTCGCCTCCGACAACAAAACCTAGGAACTCCTACTGTCTAGCCCTTCATACAGTGACACATCCCTGTATGACTCTTCTGGAAACTTAGGCAACAAAATCTCCCCTTCTTCTGCTGTGTCTCTTTCACCTCATCAATGATTGCTGCTGCGCCTATGTGCTGAGTCTCACGCTGAATATATTTGCGGAGAAAATTCGCATGGAAAAGTTTTAGTTTCCCATTCACATCAATTCGGTAATCCCGACCGACCTTTTCAGTGATGGTGAATGGTCCTTTCCAATGCATCAGCAGCTTGTTGTGGCCCGTGGGAAGCAGTACCAGGACTTGATCTCCCGCCTTGAGGGATTGCTTCCTCACCTTCCTGTCATATTGCTTCTTCTGAACGACCCTAGCCTTCTGCAAACTTTGCTTTGCAACCTTACATGTCTCATACCTGTGCCCACCTTTGGAACAGGGCGAGATTGGGCCAATCAGATCAATAGCCACCCTCCTGAACGGTGTGTCAATTAAAGGGGATGTTTAAGAGGCGCCTTCCTCTTCACCCCTCTTGTGGCTGACCTTTGACACACGTCACATGACATACAGAAACGCTTGATGTCTGCCATTGCTCCTGGCCAATGAAAGTCATCAAAGATTCGGTCAGCCGTTTTGCTGGTGCCGAGATGACCCGCCATGAGCGACTCGTGACCCACTGACATGACAGTGTCACGATAACCTGCTGGTACCTCTAACTGAGTGGTCACCTTACCTGTCTTCCCCTTGGTGAACACTCGGTACAACAGCCCGCCTTTCACAAGAAATTCTGTCTCACCTCCTCTAACCTCCTGTTTCTCTCCACCTCTTGCCAACTCCCAAGACTTCACGAGCGAAGGGTCTTGTTCCTGCGCTGCCCTAAACTCATCAGCGACACATCTATGCCTGACTTCCTTGCTGGAACGACTAACGGTTTATCAACCTTTTCCTCCTTCTTGCTCCGTGTTTGAACTGCTGCCCCTGTAGCAGTCAACAACTCAGGATCCCCTGGATCCCTTGCCCCTGGAATATTTCCGATGATCAAATCATGAAGGGGTTTTCTCCATCACCAACGCAGACAACTCGCCTGAGAAGTAAGGGGTACGTACTTCTATCTTAGCAACTGGAAACTCCCTCACAGTGCCATCGATTAGAGTACAGGTCTGGATTTGCCCTGTCAAATCCCCTTTATCGACCAGCGTTGTTCGTACTACACCGCATGAACAACCAGTGTCTCGTAACACTTTCACCCTCTGCTGGCCAATCCACCCTTCTTCCACTGGTAACGAACCACTCAGCCTAGTGCCCTCCATCCTGACACTGACTGCTGTCCAGTGCTAGCCATAGGCTGCACTCCCCTCTTCAGACTGAATCCTGTTGGTTCCACTGCAGGTCGTTTCCCTTGACGACCCTTATCCACCTCTTGCAAGGCTGCTGCCTTCTGGAACCTCATGCGACAATCCCTCGCCACATGTCCCTTCTTGTGACAAATGAAACACCTAATGTCCCTTTGCCCTTCCTTCTGCCCCACCACTGGGTTTGCAGACTTTGCAGAAAACTCCCCTAGTCTCCTTGCACTCTTCTCACCTGTGCCTGGCACCTGTTTCTCCTGCACCTTAGTGCCCAAACGTGCCTCTCTATACACCTCTGCGAACTTCAACAACTCTCCTGCTGTCTCTGGCTGTCTCTCTTTCAAATGTATGGTTAACTCAGGGCCGCAACCTGACAAAATCTGTTCTTTCATAACTAGCTCTTTCAATTCAGCAAACTCCTTCTTCGTACCGCTCAACTCTAATTGTTGTTCAATAGGGGTGTTCTTTTCTTCCGCCATTATATCTCCTTTTTTTTTTTTTGAACAAGATTTTATTACTACGACAGCCAAACTGGTGGTTACCGACACGAGTGACGCAATAGCACAATCCTATGAATGATAATATTAGCTTGGGACAACGTAATTAGTTTTTATAAGACGCCTAGCGCCTGACCCAACTATGAGAGCGAATTATAGGAAATCTGTGCGAAATGAGTACTCTGGGGCTGAAATGCCAAGCCTAGTATTAACTATCTTGGAAGCAATGCCAAGCCTAGTATTTAACTATCTTGGGAACATACAGTAAGACAACCCTTGTCTTAGGATTACAATACTTGAATCCCACCCAGCTTCCTCTCTGAGAAGTTGAACAATTATAATAAATGGGCCAGAATATCCTGGCAGGCTCGCCAATAAATTGGCAACCTCGGGTGATGTCGATGGAGGAAGGACTAGCGCACAGCCCAAACACACTCACAGCTTGCTTACGATCTCATTCATATATCATGCATTCGTCACATCAAACCACTAGTAAAGTCTATAACTTTACTACACATGTTCATAGAACGAAACATCAATGCATATGGAATCAAACAAAATAAAACATTCTCTCTTTCCTGAACTTCACAAAATCATTTATCTAAAACATCATTAACTAACCCGGGTATAAACAGATTTCTACTTTACCTGGCCAGGTGATCTTAACTATTCACGAATCACTGTCTTTTCTTTTCTTTTCTTTTTCTTTTCACTGTCACTTTCACAAGCACGACACAACTGCTGGCACTGGTTTTGGTCTGATGGCACCGGTCAGGCTGGACTGCTGGCACTGGTCAGGTTGGACTGCCGATGAAAGTGGCGCTGGCCAAGTATGAGGTCGAACCCCAGTGAAGATAGAACAGTGACTATCAACATCGATCTGTTCTCCTTTCTTTCTTCCTGCATTAACGCATTGCACTCTCTCTCTCTCTCTCTCCTAGTCTGCTCTTATCAAATGGACATGGTTGCTTTTCTTTTCTTTTTTTCTTTTCTTTCTTTTCCTCTTCATTAGTTAGCAACTCTCTCTCTCTCTCCACATCTCTCCTCAGTCCTTCCTCTGCAGACTATCTCATGCTAATCTCTCAACTTGGTTCTCTTCTCTCCTCCCCTCATCTCTCTGCTTTTCTCTCCTCAGAGATTACACTCAGACCTCTCTCTCTCTGTCTCTCTCGTTCTCCCCTCGTTCTCTCTTCATCTCTCTGCCTTTTTCTTGCAGAGACTTACACCCAGAACCTCCTCATCTCTCTCTCCCTGTTCTGTCTTCCTCCTCCTCTCTTCATCTCTCTGCCTTTTTCTCTCGTGCAGAGACTACACCCAGAACCCCCTCATCTCTCTCTCCCTGTTCGTTCTCATCTCCCTGCCTTCCTGTAGGCGAGAGCCTACTCCCCGAACTTCTTCCTCTCTCTCTCTGTCTGTTCGTTTTCTTCGTTCTTCCTTCTCTCTCACTCACGCATTACTTTATGCCCTCACTCCATGTCCAAGGGCCAGTAGTACCATTGGTCAGTATTTTTACCGCCTGATACCCGAAGTTATCTCCCTCTAATTCCATTGGATATTCAAATCATGACAGTCACGCCTACACGCCTTACTCTCTGTGGTGGTCAATTGGTCATTTAATTGATTAGCTAGATTTCACCCCCCACCACCTTCCCCCTTTCCTACTTAACTGGCGCCGTGTGGCTTAACGTGTGGGCACTGGTCAGTGTAAATTGGCTAGATGAGTCCGGCCCAGGCACTGAGATGCGTCCGGGCAGACATCGAGGCGTCGGTCAAACGGCTTAGTCTGTCTGGGTAGACCGTACCGTCTCCGTGAAGCCTCTCCGCTAAGCTTAATTGGCTGGACCCGACCCATGGGGCCGTCCGCCTGACGCCCAGAATATTTGCGTTAGAGCTTATGTCCAACTGGGCTGGTGGCGATTGACCACGAATTTGGTTGAGTTTATTTTTGACCGTGACATATATATATATATAATATTATAATCAAAGCTTAATCTTATGTCTGAGGTTGAAGAATTAGGAGATACGCGTTCAGAATTGGAGTGGTAAATGATTCTACCAAACAGTGCGTGTTTGAATATAAAATAGTTAATGCTTCTGTAAATAGCTTTCAGGAAGTTTATGGCTTTTAAGGGATATCACATCATTACCACCAAACGGTAAAAAACTCACAATTATATAACTCGTGATCAGATATCGGTGTTTTGACATTTCACTTTTGTTTCTCCGTGATCTCAGAGTGACTCAACTTCTGCCTCGTCTGCCTTTTTAGACTTTAAGGCAGAATGCTGTTCCAGCAAAATGCTGCGGCGCAATACCATAGAATGTTTGTTGAGTTTTAAAAAACCAACCAGGTGTTACCTAAGAAGCAAAGAAAATATCAAACAACAAAATAAGCTACATTTTCTTGTGAAAAGTAGAACATATACAAATGATAACATCTAGACACAAGTGCTGAGGGCCAGAACTTGGAATGAATGCGCAAGCGACTGAATTATATTAAACTAATAAAGTCCAAGGATAAGTAATTGAGCACCATTCCAGCAATTTACAGAGCAGCCTGGTGTTGCAATAACTGCAAGAAATATTGAATTATAAACAAAGCTTGCTCCTATGTCTTAGATTGAAGAAATAGGGGGAGATAAGCATTCCTATCTGCAGTGGTAGTGGCGACTTCAACGCGGTGACGGCTCTAATATGGCCCTTTGCGGTCGGCTGGGCTATAAGCAACATTACCTTACCACTTGTTGTGGTACCATAGAACGGTAGGACATACCCCTCTGCATTCCTATATTTTTCATTCTTTCTACGAAGTGGTGGCCATTGTGTAACTGGTTTACATGACACGCATGATGGTCAGTTCTAGGAAAGAAACATTTGCCATTTCTAACCTTCTATAGCAGGCAGACTACAATCAATTAAAAATAAGAAAATGTTCATTGATTTGAATATAGTGAGCTCCAGCTAGGAATATCCTGAACGAGGGAGTCAACCCATAGCGTCTGACATCGGTCGACAACAGATGATGAATAGCATTGACAGACTTTTGCTTTTCACCGACTGGGTGCATAGAAAAGACAGTTTGCACGTGCATTGTGGTCGGGGTATAGGCTGAAGGGGCTTTGTGTGCTACTCCTTGTTTGTGATGCAAGAGCGTCTGTTTGGCTGATTGGTTTCAGTCTGTGGCATCTCCTGGGCCTTTCCCCGGGGTTATAGCGGCGAACTTGAACCACGCTGGTGAATGAGTGCTGTTGACAGTCAGGTGTGTCTGTGATTTATGAGACTGGAAGTGTTTGCTCTCTATCTGTCCGTCTGTCTGTCTGTCTGTCTCTCACACTCTCTCTGTGTCTCTGTCTCAATGTCTCTATGTGTCTCTGTCTCTGTGTGTGTCTCTCTTTCTGTCCCTCTCTTTCTCTGTCTGTCTGTCTGTCTGTCTGTCTGTCTGTCTCTCTCTCTCTCTCTCTCTCTCTCTCTCTCTCTCTCTCTCTCTTTCTCTCTATCTCTATCTCTCTCTGTCTCTCTCTCTGTCTCTCTCTATCTCTCTGTCTGTCTGTCTCTCCCTCTCTCTCTCTTTCTCTCTGTCTCTATCTCTCTCTGTCTCTGTCTCTGTCTCTCTCTCTCTCTCTCTCTCTCTCTCTCTCTCTCTCTCTCTCTCTCTCTCTCTTCGGTTCCTTCCCCCTATGTCCACCTCTTCTTTATACATCTACATCTATATCTGTCTATCTATCTATCTTTCTATCTATCTATCTGTCTGTCTGTCTTGTCTGTCTCTTGTCAGTTAGTCTGCCTGTTTATCTATCTCCCTGATTTTTCATTCTCATTTTCTTTCTTTTTCCCCCATCCCCCCCCCCCACCTCCCCTTTTTTTCCTTTTTAAATCTTTGCCCATCCATAATTGAAATGATAGAGGAATTGTTAGCATGCACTTGTTTGCCCCCACAAGTAAACTGTGCAATATGTATGGAAATCAGAATATTCACTATGCAGGGATGATCCCATGATTACTTCATAATACCCGAAATTCTAATGATCATAAAACTTTGTTGTCAGCAATTCCCTCTCCTCCCTCATAACCCTCTCTCTGTATCTTTCTGTCACAACCCCTCTCCCTCCCTCTCTATGGGCCTGATGAAAAAAAGTATGTGCTTGCTTATCTGTTACCCTTGGAAATAAAGATTATCATCTTCATCATCATCTCTGTCACCAATCACACACACACACACACGCACGCACGCACGCACACACACACACACACACGCACATACGCGCGCGCGCGCACGCATGCACGCCGCACACACAAGTGCGCTGGTACCCACACTCTGAAGAAAACGAGAGCAGAATACGTCTGTGAATCTTGTTCATCCTTAAGAAATTCTCCAGACTCTTCTTTGATGAAATTGAATGAATTTTATGGCAGGCAATTACTTTTTATCCCCTCTCATTTGCAGCAATTCCAATAATTATCATGCGAAAAAAATATGGTAACTGGGAAAGAACCTCAAGAATTTCATCTAAAGGTGTTGACACACAGAAGTAACTACAGAACGTTTTGTGTGGAAATGAAAACGCCGAACAATGTTTCCTTCGTTTATGTCTGACACACTGTTACAAGAAACATGATTCAACGCTATTTGGCACTTAGTTCACGACATTCTCTACTTTAAAAAAAAAAATCCTGAAAGAATCATGAACCAATGAGCGACGCTCCTGGAAGTCACATGGGTATGCCTGGCTTGAAAATTACGCATCAGATGAGGACTGTTCAGACGTACGTGCTTTCAATTCTTAAATGGCAAAAAGTTGTGTTAAGATCTATTTTGTCAAGGCTGCTTGAACCAAGAATCGCAGTACAGAAGTCTGAAATAAAAAGGCTCCCAACACCACATTAATGGGTCCAATGATAGTTAATGTTCTGCTCCAGATAAGATGCCAGTTGTTCAGTACAACAGCTAGAACTCGGCTTGTCGCCGTAGGCATTTTTATCAAGCGAGATGTGTTTAATGAAACAGTGTTGAAATGCCCCTAGAACTGAATTGTATACGCTGCTTTATAATGCATGTTCCCCTCAGACATATCGTCGTGTGAGGCAGGCTTAAGTTAGAACTTCTTTGAAGACAGAACATGCAGACTGCGGTGAGTCTTTCATGTGCTCCTGCTCCCTTGCCTGTTTATTTCTATGGA
>CM031615.1:1999869-2002369 GCA_018398815.1 Conus ventricosus
TAACTAGCACTTAAATAAAATCTAGAAGTATCTGTCTACATTGTTTGGTGTACTGGTCTTCAAGGTCCACCTGTGTGTGTGTGTGTGTGTGTGTGTGTGTGTGTGTGTGTGTGTGTGTGTGTGTGTGTGTGTGTGTGTGTGTTGTTGTTTTACCTTTCTATGATTTCGTTTATATATAAGTCTCCATCTTGTTTTTCCCCACACATAACCAAAGTCGTATGTCTTCAAAACGTCAAGAACTTCTAAAACCGTCTGGGTTCTCCTCTATTGGCCAAATCCAATCAAATCATGCTTTGCGATACATGCTATGTACCCCCATTCAATTCAGTTAAGTACTATTTGTTACAACAAGCATTACAATTCATGGCTACCGTCAACAGCTGATGAGGATCTATCCGTTTCATCAGATTCGAATTCATCTGGTGTTTTCATGACACACCGAAAACGTTCTTAGTTTTCTAACTGACAAAGCATCGGTCAAACCGAAATATGGCATCAAACAGAGCATTGGTTGCATTGTAGTTTCAAGAACAATGTAAATGATTTTATGAATGTATTCCCGTGTACACGTGTGTGTGTGTGTGTGTGTGTGTGTGTGTGTGTGTGTGTGTGTGTGTGTGTGTGGTGTGTGTGAGTGTGTGTGTGTGTGTGTGTGTGTGTGTGTGTGTGTGTGTGTGTGTGTGTGTGTGTGTGTGTGTGTGCGCGGGCGCGATCGCGTGGATCTATGCGTGCTTGCGTTCGTGTGTACATTCGTGTATACGTGGGTCTTTGTGTTTTCTGTGTGTGTGTGCGTCTCTCTCTCTCTCTCTCTCTCTCTCTCTCTCTCTCTCTCTCTCTCTCTCTCCTCTCTCTCTCTCTCTCTCTGAGTGTGATTGAGTGAGTGCGTGCGTGCGTTCGTGTATGTGTGTGTGTGTGTGTGTGTGTGTGTGTGTGTGTGTGTGTGTGTGTGTGTGTGTGTGTGTGTGTGTGTTCATGTGCGTGTGCGCGCGTGTGTGTGTGTGTGTGTGTGTGTGTGTGTGTGTGTGTGTGTGTGTGTGTGTGTGTGTGTGTGGGTGTGTGTGTGTTTGCCATTTTGATGGCTGGTAAAACCCCGGACTGCAGGATTAGAAAGTCAATATTGATGGGCAAAGATAGATCTTGTCTTGTCCTGTGGTTAAAGGTCACGGGTCAGTGAAGCCGTTTAGTGTCTGGACCTAGTCCTCCACTGCCCTCTTGTCCTGTGGTTAAAGGTCACGGGGTCAGTAAAGCCTTTTAGTGTCTGGACCTAGTCCTCCACTGCCCTCTTGTTCTTACCTCCTGTCAGACAGACGTCTGGACTTTTGGTGGTCTTACGCCAGTGTCTGGGGGGGGGGGAGAGAGAGAGAGAGAGAGAGGAGAGAGAGAGAGAGAGAGAGAGAGAGAGAGAGAGAGAAAGAGAAAGAGAGAGAGTGAGGGAGAGAGAGAGAGACAGAGAGAGAGAGGAGAGCGAGAGAGAGAGAGAGGGAGAGAGAGAGAGAGAGAGAGAGAGAGAGAGAGAGAGAGAGAGAGAGAGAGAGAGAGAGAGAGAGAGAGAGAGAGAGAGAGAGAGAAAATGTGGACAGACAGACAGACACACAAAGGAAGATCAAATCTATTTTTTTAAACACAGAAAATGGTTTTGCACGCCCTTGATTCTATGAAGGTTTTGTTTGACTAAGCGTAGTACCTATAACTTGAAAACGTCTGTTCTTCGGGTTTTTTTTTAAAAAATTGTTTGTTAACAGTTTTTCTGTACCCTTTCTATTTTTTCCCCTTGGTTTTTTGTTTTATTCTCCAGCCCCCGCCCCCCCCCCCCCCTCATCCCCCCCCTCCTCTTTTTTGTTTGTTTGTTTACTCGTTTGTTATTTTCTGTCTTTATTTCCCTTTCTCTTCACGAGCAGACTCTGTCTTTATTTCCCTTTCTCTTCACGAGCAGACTCTGTCTTTATTTCCCTTTCTCTTCACGAGCAGACTCTGTCTTTATTTCCCTTTCTCTTCACGAGCAGACTCTGTCTTTATTTCCCTTTCTCTTCACGAGCAGACTCTGTCTTTATTTCCCTTTCTCTTCACGAGCAGACTCTGTCTTTATTTCCCTTTCTCTTCACGAGCAGACTCTGTCTTTATTTCCCTTTCTCTTCACGAGCAGACTCTGTCTTTATTTCCCTTTCTCTTCACGAGAAGACTCTGTCTTTATTTCCCTTTCTCTTCACGAGCAGACTCTGTCTTTATTTCCCTTTCTCTTCACGAGAAGACTCTGTCTTTATTTCCCTTTCTCTTCACGAGCAGACTCTGTCTTTATTTCCCTTTCTCTTCACGAGAAGACTCTGTCTTTATTTCCCTTTCTCTTCACGAGCAGACTCTGTCTTTATTTCCCTTTCTCTTCACGAGAAGACTCTGTCTTTATTTCCCTTTCTCTTCACGAGCAGACTCTGTCTTTATTTCCCTTTCTCTTCACGAGCAGACTCTGTCTTTATTTCCCTTTCTCTTCACGAGCAGACTCTGT
>CM031615.1:2032369-2042369 GCA_018398815.1 Conus ventricosus
GTTCGTGTTTGGGACTTCAAACCACACTGAAGAAGAAAGACCATTACAGTGCATTTGACTTGTACCGTTTAGTTCTGCATACTTCCACCAATACTGTGCAATGGTAGTATGAGAACATTATCTGCTGTGAGGCTGGATAACGTTAGTTTCTCTCTGTCTCTCTCTGTCTCTGTCTGTCTGTCTGCCTGTCTGTCTGTCTGTTCTGTCTGTCTGTCTGTCTGTCTGTCTGTCTGTCTGTCTGTCTCTCTCTCTCTCTCTCTCTCTCTCTCTCTCTCTCTCTCTCTCTCTCAGTTTGTCTGACAGTCTGTCTGTCTGTCTGTCTGTCTCTGTCTGTCTGTCTGTCTGTCTGTCTGTCTGTCTGTCTGTCTGTATGTATGTATGTCTCTCTCTGTGTTTATCTGACAGTCTGTCTGTCTGTCTGTCTGTCTGTCTCTGTCTGTCTGTCTGTCTGTCTGTCTGTCTGTCTGTCTCTCTCTCTCTCTCTCTCTCTCTCTCTCTCTCTCTCTCTCTCTCTCTCTTCTTTCTGAGTGTCGTTTATCAGTTTGTCTGACTGTCTGTCTGTCTCTCTCTCTCTGTCTCTCTGTCTGGCTCTCTCTGTCGGTCTGTCTGTCTATCTCTGTCTCTCTCTCTCTCTCTCTCTCTCTATCTGTCTGTCTGTCTGTCTGTCTCTCTTTCTCTCTCTCTCTCTCTCTCTTTCTCTTTGTCTGACGTCTGCCTGTTCTCTCTCTCTGTGTCTCAGCCCATTCCATCTGTGTGTCTAAAGCTGCAGGAAATCACACTAAATTAATGTGAGGTTAAAAACAAAAGCAGCTGAAAATAGCAGTAAATCGACTTGTCAACATTGTTCATTCATTTTCAATGATCTCTCTCTCTCTCTCTCTCTCTCTCTCTCTCTCTCTCTCTCTCTCTCTCTCTCTCTCTCTCTCCACCCCCCCCCACACACACACACACATATATATATATATATATATATATATATATATATATATATATATATATATATATATATATATATATATATAATGCTGAACAATTAAGTAGTGGGGGAAAACAAGTGCAGGTTAACAATTCTTCAGTCGTTATAGTAATGACTTGGCAAAGATTTGAACTTTAAATAAATTTAAAAAAAAAAAATTGAAGATGAAGAAAATGGGGGTAATATATTATAAATATGAGAAGCCCTTCACTAGCTGCCTGAGAGAACCATCGTAATCCGTCCTGAAAGCACATTTATTTGTATTGCCTGCTCCTAGGCCTTTCGTCCGCTGGATCGGACTCATCAGGGAGACACGGCTGATTGCGTCAGTGCTCTTGGTGTCAAATAGAGACACACCACAGTCTATAATTCTATGGTGTTCTATATATATATATATATATATATATATATATATATATATATATATATAGAGAGAGAGAGAGAGAGAGGAGAGAGAGAGGAGAGAGAGAGAGAGAGAGTGAGTTAGAGACAGAGAGAGACACACACAAACACAAATCTATCTCTCTATCCATCCATCCATCCATTCATCCATCCATCAATCAATCAATCAATCAATCAATCTATCTATCTATCTGTGTGTCTGTCTGTCTATCTATCTATCTATCCATCTATCTATGTATCTATTTATTTTAAACAAGATCATTTCCTTATCATCATCATCATCATTCTCTTGCCCATGATGGGCGTAGAGGAGAGATGAGAGACACTCTCGAAGCCAGGCACCGCCATCCGGCCCTGTCCTCTGCCTGTCGCATCAGCGTAGGGCCATCCATCCTTATACCCATGTCTTTTTTAAAATTATTTTCAGTCCCATACCAACTTTCCTCCTGTGTACCATTGATCCTTTCCTCCTGTGTACCATTGATCCTTTCCATCCTGTGTACTCGTCCTTGTTTCGCTTCTTCTCATTCCAAAATTTTGTTTATTTATTTTTGTGTGCTAGGTTCTAAGGAACATGATCTGCTGGTCCCCTGTAGTTTTTGTGTGTGTAGAATTGAAATACACTGAACGGAATTTCAGAACAACCTATGCTTGTTCAACAGACGACATGCTACTGTCTATATTTTCTTTTCCGACGTGTCCGTCCATTCATGAATCCTTCCTTTGTTTGTACACACTGGAAGGAAAGGTGTTTGTCTTGTCGTTTACAGAGCAGTGCAACTAAAAAACGGCATAGCGGGAACACCAGGTTTGGTGAAATTAAGTGCGAACAGTTCTCTGTCTCAGTGGAAATGGTTTGTTTATCACTGGAATAGTTCTGTATTTCACTGGCAAGAAGTCTGTGTATTGAGAAGCCAAAGTAACTTTCCCTGATGTACACCAACTCACGGCCGTCCTGAATACACTCACGCACTGTGGAACCAGTTTGTCCCCCCCCCCCCCCCCCTCCATCCTATGGTTGAAGTCATGTCTGCGATCGCACATAGAAAGCTTAAAAATATCCAGTGTCTGATGAAGGAAGCTATCCGCTGTGAATTTAAACGTTTCAAAGACGCGAGGCTTTGTTTCACTTAACAGATTTGTTTCATTGGAAAGTAACTAATGCAAAACAAACAAACAAACGTGGAGAATAATCGTAGAAAATCAACCTGCAGATAATCACCCAAACCCTTCCACCGAATCAATAATGCACTGAAGCAGCTAAAGTTGGTACGTCAGATTTTTAGCACAAACTCACTACGTCACGCCCAGGAGAAACCACAGACCACCTCCAATGGCATTGGCTCTGGGAATCCAGTTACTGCGTCAGCATGAGCCCTGGAAACTGTCTTTGTCAGCCATGATGGAATGTAGCATTATGGGATTAAGAGAATATATGGCGTCACCAGGGGCAGTGTTTACGGAGTCTACAGAGTGTTTTCTTCCATTTGTTTTGTAATGGGCTTTGCTTCTGTGAGACTAATCTGTATAAAAAAGATGCAAGATTTCTGTTAACAAATAACACGATTTTCCTCCGTGTCGTGGTAAAATAATGGTCAATGCTTTCATTTTACAATATTTCCTGTCTATAAACACTTGTCATATTTTCCAGCTTATAACCTGGCCTTTGTAGGTCAACTAAGAGTGAGTGAGAGAGAGAGAGAGAGAGAGAGAGAAGAGAGGAGACAGCCAGACAGTCAGACAGTCAGGCAGACAGACAGACGGGCAGACAGACAGGCAGAGAAGGAGACAGACAGAGGTGGGGAGAGGAGGGAGGGATACACAAACTATAAAGTAAGATTAGCAAAATATATCAATTTCAGTAAAATTATAAAATTACACTGACAAATTCTGGCCAGCTGGTTCCTAGTTTACTCTTGTCGATTGCCACGTTATAACCCCCTTTAACAGATATATATATATACGAAACAAGCAAGTTTTCATCTCCCAACGTTTCGGCACTTGGCCTTCCTCAGGGCACGCTTTATTACTGCACTGACTCACAAACAATGCCTTTCCCCCCACCACTCCCCAAGAACAAAGCTCACATGACGGTCAAGATTCAAAGTGTTTAGAACAATGTTCACAACATTTTCTCTAATTGAATCTCCATATTCTCTCACATGTTCTAACCCAACTCACCAACAGTCCTCAGCTGTTAACCCACTCCCCATCCCCCCCCCCTCTCTCTCTCTCTCTCTCTCTCTCTCTCTCTCTCTCTCTCTCTCACTCTCTCTCTCTCTCTCTCTCTCTCTCTCTCTCTCTCTCTCTCTCTCTCTCTCTCTCTCCCCTCTCTCTCTCTCTTCTCATCTCCTACCTTCACGTGGGTTCACTGACTCAGACAGACATCGCCAACAAACGACATTGTCTGTGAGTTCACAGCTGCCAGACAAGATGGAACGCTGGGGAATTGATAGCGAAGTGATGCAGAAAGAGGCGTCAGTTTTGCTGGATGCTGTTGCTGCTGCTGCTGCTGCGAGGTGGCAGTATGACCATCACCAACAGCTGTAGACTTACCATGAAAGCTGGGAAGTGTGTAGGAAGATTGTGGCCGTCACCAACATCTGTAGACTTACCATGAAAGCTGGGAAGTGTGCAGGAAGATTTGGGGGGGGGGGGGGGGGGGAGTGGGGGTATATGGTGTGCCATTTGCAGAGTGGAGAGAATTTCAGTGAAGCAGAAGTGCACACTGGTGCAGAAGATATTGTCGATGGTGTACCAATAGTGTGTGTGTGTGTGTGTGTGCGTGCGTGCGTGCGTGCGTGCGTGCGTGCGTGCGTGCGTGCGTGTGTGTGTGTGTGTGTGTGTGTGTGTGTGTGTGTGTGTGTGTGTGTGTGTGTGTGTGTGTCCACGCAGGCTGAAAGCGACAAGTACTTTGTGGTATGATATTGTCAACCATCAATCCCAGAAAATGTTGAGAGAGAGAGAGAGGAGGGAGAGGGAGAGAGAGAGAGAGAGAGAGAGAGAGAGAGAGAGAGAGAGAGAGAGAGAGAGAGAGAGAGAGAGACAGACAGACAGACAGACAGACAGACAGACAGAGACAGAGATGTTTAGTTGTGTTTTTTTTCTTTCTAAACTGTTAAAAAATAAAGCTTGAGTGTTGCCATTCCTATGATGTGCTAGATGTGTGTGCGCGCGCGCGTGTGCATGTGTGTGTGTGTTGAATTGATTTAAACGGTCTGGTGGTTTTTATGTCTGGACGCTCTACACGATTAGCTTGTCTATGTTTGGCACGTGGTGTGCTGCAATTAATGGCGTATATATTCCAACCTTTGCCAGTCGGTGTGTGTGTGTGTGTGTGTGTGTGTGTGTGTGTGTGTGTTGCTTAAATTGAAGTAAGGCACAAACGTAGCCTTAGCCAGAACGCAACGCCAGGAAAGTTGTGAATATGCCTGTTTTAGTGTGGACCAAGAGAGAGAGAGAGAGAGAGAGAGAGAGAGAGAGAGAGAGAGAGAGAGAGAGAGAGAGAGATTTTGTACTCTTAGCTCAGTGTTTTTCCGTTGTTTTTTTTTTACGCATTGATTATTTTCGTTAGTAGAATTCTAGCACACATTTTCAATGCAGTATAAATGTATTGCTCATGTTGCAATTTTCAGTTGCAAGTGGAAATTGAATTGACAATTTCGTGCATGAAAGCACTATATATTTTTGAGCATGTCTCTGCATTTCTTATACGAGCTGTTCTACCATTGGCACCCCAGCCTCTCAGTCCAAAGCAATGTCTGAATGCATGATTGACTTCTGTAGATCTCTTCGACGTGTCAGATAACATGATCTCTCCTACCACCTACCCCCCCCCCCCCCTTCCCCCCGTCGTTGCCCCGTTGCTATTGCCATGAGCCATCATCACATTTTCACTCAGCAAGGCATGGCAGGTATTGCAAGTAGATACAATTAGCTGTAAGCCTCGCCTTGGCTTAATTAAGGATGTGTCAGGCCAATTGACATAGGCTAGAACACCAAGGCTGCATCAAAATGTTGTTATGCTCTGCATAGTTATGCGGGGATTGTCTTCAGTTGTGACAAGCTCCTAGCATAACATTATCAGTCTCCAAAAATCCCCCGAAGTCGGAGTGTGGCTGCCCATGTGGCGGGGTAATGAAAAACGGTCACACACGTCATGTTCTCACCCCCGGCTGATGCATTTGTACCATAGTGTTCAAGTGCTTCGGCTGTTCGGATGATTCCTGAAGTCTTTTAGCCAGGGTACGACAACAACAACAACAATAGCTGTAAGCTCAGGAGAGCTGCCATGGAAGCAAATGTACAGCGATGGAAGGCAGAAGGGCGCGTGTGTGGTGCTGCATGCTGTTACAGGTTTTGTCGCCTATCTGTCACGTGGTGCACGTTCATGTGCCAGCATCTTGGGATGTGGTAAAGAGACCATTAGGACTGGAGGGTGGAATAGAATTGATTTCATGGGAGATGGGAGTGTTCATATAGAAAGCTTTGTGTGGGAATCAAGCTTGATGTGACGCAATGAACACTGAATAGTATACATGCTGTTATACACGCTTGCTGTCTCTGAATCTGTCTCTGTTTCTGTCTCTGTCTCTTCGTCTCTGTCTATCTGTCTGTCTCTGTCTCTGTCTGTCTGTCTGTCTGTCTGTCTGTCTGTCTGTCTGTCTCTCTCTCTCTCTCTCTCTCTCTCTCTCTCTCTCTCTCTCTCCTCTCTCTCTCTCTCTCTCTCTCACTTTGTTGATCGGTTCATTTATCAGCCTTTTTCTCTCTACATCTTTCATAGCGTGTCCCTCTCTGTTGCTTATTTGAAAATGGAGATTAAAGCAAGTATTCTTTCATTCAGTCATTCGTTCCTTCCTTCATTCATTCATTCATTTGTCCTTTCATTCATTCATTCAGTCAGTCAGTCAGTCAGTCAGTCAGTCAGTCAGTCAGTCAGTCAGTCGTTCCTTCCTTCATTCATTCATTTGTCCTTTCATTCATTCATTCATTCATTCATTCAGTCAGTCAGTCAGTCAGTCAGTCAGTCAGTCGTTCCTTCATTCATTCATTCATTTGTCCTTTCATTCATTCTTTCATTCATTCATATATTTATCTATCATTTTTTTCTTCGCTCAGTCAATAATTTATTTTCATGGTTTTGTATTTGTCTGTTGGTTTCCTTCTTTGTAGCTCGCCTCTGCACTTTGTGCAGTTAAAACCAATTATGCACTTTGTGCAGTTAAAACCAATTATGCACTTTGTGCAGTTAAAACCAATTATGCACTTTGTGCAGTTAAAACCAATTATGCACTTTGTGCAGTTAAAACCAATTATGCACTTTGTGCAGTTAAAACCAATTATGCACTTTGTGCAGTTAAAACCAATTATGCACTTTGTGCAGTTAAAACCAATTATGCACTTTGTGCAGTTAAAACCAATTATGCACTTTGTGCAGTTAAAACCAATTATGCACTTTGTGCAGTTAAAACCAATTATGCACTTTGTGCAGTTAAAACCATTATGCACTTTGTGCAGTTAAAACCAATTATGCACTTTGTGCAGTTAAAACCAATTATGCACTTTGTGCAGTTAAAACCAATTATGCACTTTGTGCAGTTAAAACCAATTATGCACTTTGTGCAGTTAAAACCAATTATGCACTTTGTGCAGTTAAAACCAATTATGCACTTTGTGCAGTTAAAACCAATTATGCACTTTGTGCAGTTAAAACCAATTATGCACTTTGTGCAGTTAAAACCAATTATGCACTTTGTGCAGTTAAAACCAATTATGCACTTTGTGCAGTTAAAAACAATTATGCACTTTGTGCAGTTTAAAAACAATTATGCACTTTGTGCAGTTTAAAACAATTATGCAGTTCAATACAGCCGATTTCAACTGCTGGGTTATTTTTGGTTCCAAATTTACTCAGTGCAGCCAGTCTTGGTCGAAAAATGGCCATCTGTTTTAGAACTGAAGCCGACGTTCAACGATGAAGACCATGAAAACTCCACCATTGTGTCCGCTCTCTCAGCCAGCTGTGGTACTGAGCCAAAAACGTGTCCTCGCTCAAGGCAGTGTTTGCACTGACAACAGAGTGGTTTCCCCTGAGTCATTCTCCGTCCAGGATCGTCCCTCCCATAGCGGGATCAATCTGTTACCAATGACGACATCAAAGGCAGTCGGCAGATTCATGCTTTTAAGTATATCATTTTTATGGATTTGAATTCGACCATGAATGCATTTTCATAGGTCTTTATAGATTTGTGAGCCTTTCTGTTTTCGCTTTCTCTGTGAACAAAATTAAAAAGAGAGAGTGAGAGAAAGAGAGGGGGGGGGGGGGGAGAGAGAGAGAGAGGGAGAGAGACAGAGAGAGAGAGAGAGAGAGAGAGAGATTGGCGTGGTTGAAGTTGAATAGTAAATATACACTCTGTCTGGGTTTGGAGGTAAAACAACGAATAGTTCAATCATTCCCAAAGCACGCAAACGAGCGTCAGCGATTCTGCTCGGCCTATTTCTTTTTTTTTTATATTCAGGAAACCATTTAGCTTCTCAATCAAAGATCAAGTCCACTTTCAAAGTCATCTATCAGGGCCATGCTCTCTGGGGGACCGTGGATGTCAAATCAAACGCTTGCATGCCAGGGCAAGCACGAGTGCTAGTTGGATGGGCCAAAAATCTGTTTCATGGAATACAGTGTCGTACATTAGAAAAATTGGGGTTTTATAATTAAATTCAATAAAAAATTTTTTTAAAAAAACCAAAAAAAAAACACCGTCTTTTTTCAACGCAAGCTTTCGAGCCACTGCTCTTCTTCAGGCCGCCTGACAACAAATGACGCAATAGAAAAAATGACGTCCATTGGTGACATTGTCTGTGACGTCATCTTTCTTTCTCTCTCTCTCTCTCTCTCTCTCTCTCTCTCTCGTGCCCAACTCCATCATCCTCCGTTTCTCTGTTCAGACAGGCCCACACAATGAGCCCTTATGGACAGTTCGTCTTGAGCTTGTAAAAATGTTTTCTTTTTTTCAGTTTTTCTTTAAAAAAAAAACCCCAATATCATGTCCATCTGTGTTTCTTTCCTGCAGCTGTATTCTCTGGTTTACATTCAAACTTATCATGAGCACACAGACCTTAAAAGTGACAGATACTTTTCACAAATAGAAACACAGAGTATGAGATTATTTGTGTCAACAAAAATCATAATTGTGCATGTAGGACATAAACCACAGAAGTTTACAAAACATCTAAAGAAAGCATCAAGTGTGTGTGTGTGTGTGCGTGTGTGTGTGTGTGTGTGTGTGTGTGTGTGTGTGTGTGTGTGTGTGTTGCTTTCACCTTTTAGAGTATCTGCAAAGAGACTGCCATTCCAAATGGTAGCCACAAACGATCTCCATTGAAAAGTACGTACATGTAGTGTTTAAACGTAAAGGCAGTATATCTTCAATTGTCCAGTAGTCTTGTTTGATAAGTCATGGTCTTCATAAACAATTGCTGAAATACTTTTATCGGAACATTTCATGATTTTAAAAAAAAAGCTGTTTATTGTTCCTTTGAACATCGTATGCACAACAGGAAAGGGAGAATGGATATAAAACAGATAAAGGTACTTCGATGGAAGGATGTATATGTCATTGTTGTTGCCATGGGGCGTATGTGTGTAGTAGTAGTAGTAGCAGTAGTAGTAGTAGTAGTACTAGTGGTAGTAAAAGAATCAGCAGCAGCAGTAGTAGTAGTTGTAGTTGTAGTACTAGTGGTAGTAAAAGAATCAGCAGTAGCAGTAGTAGTAGTTGTAGTTGTAGTAGTAGTAGTAGCAGTAGCAGCAGCAGCAGTAGTAGTAGTTGTCTGTAATGCAGAATTTGCTTCTACGCAGTTCTCGATACACGCCTACATACTTGCGGAGTCGCCATACAAGTAAAGAACGACTATCATGACATCTCTGGCATCGGAGTTAAGTACCCTGACTTTACGGACCCTATTAGTATACCTCTCTCTCATAGCAACCTGCAGTTTACATCACCAGTGCGACATATTAATAAACAGCCTACCTATCTATCTTTTCCCGTGTCTCCCCTCCCTCTCCCCTCATCCCACGAGTTCGCTGACCGAGGAAGATACATCCCCGAACAATGCATTCTCTGCCAGCGGCACATCTGCCACAGAATGTCACACGTTTGGGAATCAACCAACGCTGAAACCAAGTGCGCGCTGCTAGCTAGCTCGGTGCTATAATTAGCATTGTTTATGACCAGCAGCTCGGAACGTGGTATGAAAACTGAGGAGATGAACGGTGTGTGTGTGTGTGTGTGTGTGTGTGTGTGTGAGAGAGAGAGGAGAGAGAGAGAGAGAGAGAGAGAGAGAGAGAGAGAGAGCGCGTGTGTGTGTGTGTGTGTGTGTTGTGTGTGTGTGTGTGTGTGAGTGTGTGTGCGTGCGTGCGTGCGTGTGTTAGACAAGAAGAGAGGAACGAGGATCGTCTAGCACATTCAAACCACACATTCCATAGCGACGATATGACTATATCACTTTGATGTACATTACGGCGTACTGCTATTCAGTCCACACAGGCTGAACACAATACATCCTTTGTACCTCCCAGCCCAGATCATACTCTCATGGGAATGTTCCAGACAGCAATTTCTG
>CM031615.1:2049869-2059869 GCA_018398815.1 Conus ventricosus
TTTCTTCCCCTTTCCCTCTTTCTTTTCTTTATTCTGTTCTCTTTTTTTTTTTGTCTAGCGGTGTGTCTGTTTATCCGACTTATCTTTTGTGTACATTCAGAGATGTGAATGCCCAGTCAAAACAAACAACCAACCAAATAAACCAACAGAGGCATTATTTTACAACGAGAAACATAATCTTGTTACATTTATATAACTCAGCTACAACTTAACTGTGTGCATAATGCAGGATAACTGAACAATGTTTCATGATCTGGGTTTAAAAATATATAAAGGTCTCGGCTTGGGCAACGTGCCCCGATTTCTCCAAGTAGTCACATTTTCATAACAGTCATGCTTTTAATATAACCATTGCTCGACTAAAGGCTCAAAATTCCGCTACAACAAAAGTTTATTGGTTATTTTGAATGTTTATTTTTACTTTGAGTACCGTATACACAATAAGATGGGGAGTACACGCAAAGAACGAACAATGCATCATTAGGAGTATATGTTATTGTTGGAGCACCAGTGTGTGCGTGTGTGTGTGTGTGTGTGTGTGTGTGTGTGTATGTGTGTGTGTGTGTGTGTGTGTGTGTGTGTGTGTTTCCGCGCGTGCGAAAATTTGATAATGTTAAATGTACATCTATACTAACGTCTCTCTCTGCATCTGTGCTTTCATAAGTGTGTGCAATGTGCATGTGTTCGCAGCAGTGCACAGAATATGAGTTGTGAGAATTGCCATTATATGCATTTTTGAACACATGCACAGAGGGAATCCAAACTCCCACAAAACATTAACAATAAACTCCAAATCTCTGGCGTCCCAGCAACACCCCTTATCTGACTGAGCTCCCTGGAATCCAGCAGCAAGGAAAAACGCCACCCCGTCCTTTATCGCTGACAAGACTCGATAACTCTTACATTCCAATCTCAGCATGCATAATTTACACCAACAGCCCTTTTGTGGCGTATCTAATAACGTCCCTTGCTCTCTCTCTCTCTCTCTCTCTCTCTCTCTCTCTCTCTCTCTCTCTCTCTCTCTCTCTCTTCCCAGTCCTCCTCCCTTCGCGTGAGTTCGCTGAGTCAGGCAGGCGTTGCCAAAAGATTGAATTCCCCGGACCCTTACCTGCTAGAGATAGCATGCCAGGGAATTGAAAGTGATGCATCACAAAAGAGTTGTTGTGCTGGGTGCTGTTGTTACTGCTTCTGTCGTGTATGTCTTGTGGTTTCCACTCATTCGTTTTTTTTTCCCCTCAGCTGCCAAAGGACACTGCGCTCTGGTCAAGGAATCTAGGATTAGCAGGAAGACTCTTTGTGGATGGGGAGATTGGTGCCATCATAGCCACCGAGTATTGGAGGAGACGAACTCGTCTGGATATAAGTAAAGCGGCGTGCTAAGAACGGGAAAACAAAAGCGTGCTTTAGTCCTTGGTGTGCTGTTCAATTCCCTGCAGAAAATGGCCGTTTCGTGAAAAGAAATATTGGCCTACAACGTACGACCAATGGCAGAGGGCACTACTACCTTTTAGCTTCACTTTTCGCGAGCTTTTCTTTTCTTTGTTAGTGTGTGTGTGTGTGTGTGTGTGTGTGTGTGTGTGTGTGTGTGTGTGTGTGTGTGTGTGTGCGCGTTTCGACATCTTAGGTCTTCTTCCGGCAAGATACAAAACAATTAGGACAACGAAAATGAACGAGCTATTACTTATCTTCAATCACTTCAGCGCAAGATAGGTGACGAATGAAAACGAGGCTGGACAGCCTATCTTGCGCTGTCAGTGAACACATATTGCCTTCTCCCCAACCTCTTTCACCTCAACCCCCTCCCCCCCCCCCCCCCCCCACACACACACACCTCCTCAGTCCCTCTCTCCCCGTTCCGCCCGCCGTCAGTAATCGTTATGTCTTGCACTGCCCATGGCCGATATTGCCCAAAGATGGAGTTCGCCATGTTTTCACTACCCATGGCCGATATTGCCCAAAGATGGAGTTCGCCATGTTTTCACTACCCATGGCCGATATTGCCCAAAGGTGGAGTTCGCCATGTTTTCACTACCCATGGCCGATATTGCCCAAAGATGGAGTTCGCCATGTTTTCACTACCCATGGCCGATATTGCCCAAAGATGGAGTTCGCCATGTTTTCACTACCCATGGCCGATATTGCCCAAAGATGGAGTTCGCCATGTTTTCACTACCCATGGCCGATATTGCGCAAAGATGGAGTTCGCCATGTTTTCACTACCCATGGCCGATATTGCCCAAAGATGGAGTTCGCCATGTTTTCACTACCCATGGCCGATATTGCGCAAAGATGGAGTTCGCCATGTTTTCACTACCCATGGCCGATATTGCCCAAAGATGGAGTTCGCCATGTTTTCACTGCCCATGGCCGATATTGCCCAAAGATGGAGTTCGCCATGTTTTCACTACCCATGGCCGATATTGCCCAAAGATGGAGTTCGCCATGTTTTCACTGCCCATGGCCGATATTGCCCAAAGATGGAGTTCGCCATGTTTTCACTACCCATGGCCGATTTTGCCCAAAGATGGAGTTCGCCATGTTTTCACTACCCATGGCCGATATTGCCCAAAGATGGAGTTCGCCATGTTTTCACTACCCATGGCCGATATTGCCCAAAGATGGAGTTCGCCATGTTTTCACTACCCATGGCCGATTTTGCCCAAAGATGGAGTTCGCCATGTTTTCACTACCCATGGCCGATATTGCCCAAAGATGGAGTTCGCCATGTTTTCACTACCCATGGCCGATATTGCCCAAAGATGGAGTTCGCCATGTTTTCACTACCCATGGCCGATATTGCCCAAAGATGGAGTTCGCCATGAGTCCAGCAGCGTTGACACGGTCAGATATTGATGGCGATGCCACCTAGGAGGGGGCGCCTGTGGCGCTGGGTGCTGTTACAGATACTGTCACGTGTCTGTCACGTGGCAGGTGGTCATCATCATCAGCAGGTTAGGGAAGTGTCATAGAGGCGGCGTGGAGGGTGGAGGGGAAGTGTTTGGTGTTAAACTAGATAGAATCTGGGTCAGAAAAAAAAACCCAGAAAGAAAGCTTGATGCTACAGTGTCGACTTCGTTTCATATTCTCTGTCTCTGTCTGTCTGTCTCTCTCTTGGGTTGATCTGTCCATATGACAGCCCTTACCTTTTCCATGTCTTTCTCAGCTTGACTGTCTCTTGTGCTTATTTGAGGTACAGGTTTGAAAAGGTGGCAAGGTGTGAATTCACGAAGTAAATCAGTATTGTCATTCATTCATTCATTCATTCATTCGTTCGTTCACTCATTCATTCGTTCGTTCATTCATTCATTCGTTCATTCATTTGTTTGTTCGTTCGTTCGTTCATTCATGCACCCATTCGTTTGTTTGTTCTTTTTTTCCATGTCTGTTGATCTTCTTCCCTCCCATTGTGTTTGTCTTGTGGGAAACAGATTCTGCAGTTACATGACCTGCCCGTGGCCTGGGCGGCTATTTGTGTGTGTGTGTGTGTGTGTGTGTGTTTCAAAATCACCACACCACACCACACCTTGTTCTAAACAAAAGGGTCCACATGTCCGGGAACCACTGCTTCAATGTTTAATGATGAAAGCTCTAAGAACCCAGTCAGTGTGCCATGTCATGCCTGTCAATGGCTGCTGTGGAACTGATGAAAAGCGTGTTGTCACTCAGGGGGATGTGTGCACTGTCAACAGAGTGATTTCCCCTGGCCCATTTTCTATCCAGCACTGTTTTCTGTCCCAGGGAGAGGGATCGATGGGTTCATGATGCCATTGAAAACTGTTGGCACATTCACTGTTTTGTGATTGATTGAAACACCATTGTACATGCTAGCTCATACGTAGTAAAAGCCCTGCACATGTTCATTTTTTATGTGGACAGAGAGAAAGAGACAGGCAAACAACCAGAGATATAGACGTTGACAAAACAAATATACATACATAATGCTGACAATTAAGTAGTGAGGGAAAACAAGGGTAGGTTAACAATTCGTCCATCATTATAGTAATGACTTGGCAAAGATTAAAAAAATAAATATATTTTAAAAAATGTATTATTATAAAAATGAAAACCTTTCACTAGCTGCATGAGAAAACCATCGCAATCCCTCTCGAAAGCAGACCTATACGTATCGCCTGCTCCTAGGCCTTTCGTCTGCTGGATCGAAACTCATCAGGGTGACACGACTGATTGTGTCTGTGCTCTTGGCGTCAAATAGAGACACACCACAGTCCGTAATTCTGTGGTGTTCTCGCCACCAAGGGTTCAAAGAAGAATCCAACAGCACCCCCAAAGCAGCCAGCAAAAGGTAGTAGAATAAAATAAAACGAAAGTGTGGAGAGGTAAAAAGTTGCTGAAAAACTAAAAAAAATATGCAAACGGTATAAAATGTAGGGGACACGCCTTGGCTTAAGGCTGTGTCAGACCAATTGACATTGGCCAGAACACCAAGGCTACATCAAAATGTTGTTATGCTCTGCATAGTTATGGGGGGATTGTCTTCAGTCGTGACAAGCTCCTAGCATAACATTATCAGTCTCCCAAATCCCCCGAAGTCGGAGTGTGGCTGCCCATGTGGTGGGGTAATCAAAAACGGTCACACACGTAATGTTCTCATCCCCAGCTGATGCATTTGTGCCATAGTGTTCAAGTACTTCGGCTGTTTGGTCTTTTAACCAGGGTACGACAACAACAACAACAACAACAAATGTAGGGGACAATCTTTGAGCCTATGCTTGAGGATCCATTTAAGGATGCAAGGGAGATTTTAAAAAAATGGAACAGTCTGAGTGGTCAGCTCTGCTGTTCAATATAGAGAGACAGACAGACAGACAGACTTACAGACAGACTTACAGACAGACAGACAGACAGACAGACAGACTTACAGACAGACAGAGATATAGACGTTGACAAAACAGAGAGGGAGAGTAAAGAGGGGGGGGGGGGGGGGGGTGGAGAGAGAGAGAGAGAGAGAGAGAGAGAGAGAGAGAGAGACAGACAGACATACAGACAGACATAGACATTGACGTTGACAAAACAGAGAGAGAGAGAGAGAGAGAGAGAGAGAGAGAGAGAGAGAGAGAGAGAGAGAGAGAGAGAGAGGACAGACAGACAGACAGACAGAGAGAGGGAGAGAGGCAGATACAAAGACAGAGATGATGATGATGATGGTAAGGATGCTGTTGGGACAGAGATAGAGATGATGATGATGATGATGATGATGATGATGGTAGGATGCTGTTGGGACAGAGACAGAGATGATGATGATGATGATGATGATGATGATGATGATGGTAAGGATGCTGTTGGGACAGAGACAGAGATGATGATGATGATGATGATGATGGTAAGGATGCTGTTGGGACAGAGACAGAGATGATGATGATGATGATGATGATGGTAAGGATGCTGTTGGGATGGGAAAGGGGATGCTAAATGCCATGAAACGGCACAATGGACATTAAAGGCGTTTTTTTTAGATCTGAGCTTTAAGGTAAAACACCATCCCCTGGAACTGTCCTAGCATCTACTGCTGTTACTCTTTCTACTATGACC
Source organism: Conus ventricosus (assembly GCA_018398815.1). Classification (NCBI taxonomy): domain Eukaryota; kingdom Metazoa; phylum Mollusca; class Gastropoda; order Neogastropoda; family Conidae; genus Conus; species Conus ventricosus. The sequence continues at coordinate 2,055,420 of CM031615.1, forward strand.
AGCTGCACGAGCTACAAATAAGAAAAAAGAAAGAGAATGATACCGATGACCGACCTCAATCTTGCTTTGCCTTCTTCTTCTTCTTCTTCTTCCTCCTTCTCCTCTTCCTTCTCCGCCTCCTCCTCTTCTTCTTCTTTTTCTTCCTCTCAAACCAAGAACACAGTTTCGCTTCCCCAATCACAGAGCAGTTCACTTTCAATATAATTCATCAGGGCCATGTTCTCTGGGGAGAGGGATGACAAATCAAATGCCGATTCCATGCCGACTCACACTGCGGCTGGATCGTCCTGTCGGTCGTTCAAGGTGTTTCTTCTTCTGCACGTTTGGACCGTTTCGTTTCATTAGTTTCAGTTCCATCAAGGAGGCGTCACTGCGTGCGGACTAGTCCATATACGCTACACCACATCCGCTAAGTTTTGAGACCCCATTACGCATGATTTGATACTGACGGGTAAATGAATTAACAACCAATATGAGACAATTGAAGAAGAGGGTCTCGTGGCTACGAATCAGCGGATAACTGACCTAAGAGAAGAAATATGTTTGAATTGTAAATACGTTTGCTAACTATATTTAAAACAGTTATTTTGAATGTTTATCATTCCTCTCAGAATCATATCCATAACATCGGTAAAACAGACGTGAAGAACAAACAGTACGTCAAGAGAAATGCATATGGTTGACGCAACCTTATTATATATAAACACTCACACACATAGAAAATGCAGAACAATTAAGTAATGGGAAAATCAAATGCAGACTATCAATTTTTCTATTATTATTATAGTAATGACTTGCACTAAACAGACGGTGAGAAATGAATGAAGAAAATGGACACATAAAATTAAAAAAAAAAAACCTGTATCATTAATTAATATGGAAAACCCGTTTTCTAGCTGCATGAGAGAGTCGTACTAATTCCTCTCGAAGGCAAATTTATTTATATTGCCAGCTCCCAAATCTTTCGTCGGCTGGATCGGACTTATTAAGAGACACGGCTAATTGTACAATACTCTTTGGCGTCAAATAGAGACACACCGCAGTCCATAACTCTGTGGTGTTCGTACCACCAAGGGTTTAAAAAAAGAATCCAACAGCATCCCCAAAGCAGCCAGCAAAGGGTAATAGAATGAAACAAAACGAAAGTGTGGAGAGGAAAAAAGTTGCTGAAAAACTAAAAACATTATGCAAACAGTATAAAATGTAGGGGACAATCTTTGAGCCTATGCTTAAGGGTCCATTCAAGGATTCAAGGGAGATCAAAAGATATGGAACAGTCTGAGTGGTCAGCTCTGCTGTTCAATAACCCAAGCATTGTCAGCAGCTAAGAATTGTGCAGAACAACCTTTACTTGGATCTCCTAAGAGATGCAATCGCCCACTGATTGACCAAACAATAGAAAATGCTGAACAATTAGACGCACAATGCGTTCCCGAGTTATGTACATGTCCATACATACTACAGAGACGGAGATTACCCATGAAGGATGAATTCTAAATCCCCGGTATCCAAATAAACCCCTGCCTTTGATTTCGTTTCGTCCACCTCCCGATAGACCACCATGTAAATCGTTCCCTGGCAACATCATCATGCATAGTCTACATGAACAGTCCTGTGAGCCAGGATTAACAATATACTGTATTAACTTCATGCTCAGCTCTCTGATTTCTTCTTCTTCTTCATGAGACATAAATATATCCTCATACAATAAACTTTCCGCCCGCTCTAAATTTCCAGAGAATATCACACCTGTGGGACTTGAGAGTCAAGCCAACTGCACGCTCTTCAGGCTGTGTGTGTTGATGGCGTGGGTTTTGTTATGATCAGCAGCTAGGAACAGAACGTATTCAACGACCGGCAAGGGAACAAGGGGGAAAGAACGCGGGGGGGGGGGGGGGATGAAAGGGAGAGAACTGCCGTCAAGATGTGAATGCAGCATTTCCATTGAGACTGAGGGAAGGGAGAGAACTGTGTGGGGCACATTGATATTCAGTCCACGCAAGCAGAACGAGATACATGCTCTGCACTAAATGATCCTCGCTAGGGAATGGCGCGGACAGCAAGTTCAGCGAAAAAGAAAAAATAGAAAAGGTCATCAACTTGAATGGACCTGGGATTTTTGGTTGACTGAATTGCCGCCGAGAATGGTTCCTACACAGGTTCCCCTTTTTGTAGTGCATAGAATGCCACAACAGCGTTACTTCTGTACAGTGTTTGATCCTGTGTGTTGGCGACAGAATTGAGGCTGCATATGCCTACACGAAGTGCCGAACGAAGAAGCACAAACCGCATTCAGTAATTATTATTATTATTATGAATACTTATATAGCGCCTGTTCTCGGCTACAGACCAAGCTCTAAGCGTTTTACAATCCACACTCGTTTACACAACGGGCTGCCTACCTGGGTAGTGCCGACTGAAGAGCTGCCAGCTGGCGCTTCATTCAGTCGTTTCCTGTGTTATCCACGTCCATATTATTCAATATCGTTCACTCAATTTCCATACTTCCTTCATTCTTTCCATTTCTTACTCAGGGTGCATGCTACGTTGTTTGTTTGTATGTTGTTGTTGTTGTTGTTTTCCGTTGGAGGTCTTTTTCTTTCTTTTTCTGCATCTTCATCATGCATATGATCATGGAGAAAATTTAGAGAGAGAGAGAGAGAGGAGAGAGAGAGAGAGAGAGAGAGAGAGAGAGAGAGAGAGAGAGAGAGAGAGAGAGAGAATTCCCGCATAATCGTCGGTATCTCAAAGAAACACATACCCTACCCGATATTCCCAAACCAGGCTCTTAAGGATGACACGATCATCTCTTATTCTTGGAACCCATTCTTCTACGGCAATTCGAGCTTGCATAATGTGCATCGTAAACCCTTGGCGACGTGTCAAATAACACCCCTTGCTCCATCACTTTTGCTCGGCTCCCTCCTCTTCTGGCCCCCTCCTTTTACGTGTGTTCACTGACTGAGACGGCCATTGCCAAAAGATTTAATTGTCCGTGGGCTCCCAGCTGACGGGAAGGGACGGCACCCTGGGGACCTGATAGGGAAACGGAGCGGAAGCAAGCATCTGTTGTAGCCGGATGCTGTTGCGGCGGCTTGTGCCACGTGGGAGAGTGTTCATACTCCGAAGCAGCGATGGATGTATCAGGGAGCTTTGGAGAAAGAGATGCAAGACGGTTTATAGAGGGCAGAGGATGGCATTGTAGCTAGCATAGTGGTGTAGAAGCCTCGTAGCTAGTACAGTGGTGTAGAAGCCTCGTAGCTAGCATAGTGGTGTAGAAGCCTCGTAGCTAGTACAGTGGTGTAGAAGCCTCGTAGCTAGTATAGTGGTGTAGAAGCCTCGTAGCTAGTATAGTGGTGTAGAAGCCTCGTAGCTAGTATAGTGGTGTAGAAGCCTCGTAGCTAGTATAGTGGTGTAGAAGAAGAGGGTGACAGAATAGCAATAGTTCGTCTGCGGCGACTGGGAATGACACATGATTTTAAGCCATCATATTCTAGGAAATCCTTCCCAGAAAGAGTCGAAGATAGTCATTTGTTGAGATAATTCAGATAATGTTTCTGCCAGAGCCACTGCATACTGCATCTATCAGCCATAGAGAATGTGGCATTATAGGCTGAGGAAAATGCAGGCTGTTACACTGATTACATTGATGTTTATTGTTAACACACCCTCTTCCTTTTCTTTAACTTTATGTTGACCGTCATTTCAGAAGACCAGAGACCAAGATGTATTCAACGGCTTTTATCAGATTAAAAAAAAGTAGTATAGTGTTCAATAGAAGGAATAGAATACACCATCTACAGAAAACACTGGTCAGGATACTTTCTCACTCTTCTTTTTTTCTTTAAACACAAGTGGGAGAAAGGGTTATTAAAATCATGAGACCAAAATTAGTCAGCGAGATTTTGCTTTCTCTCTCTCTCTCTCTCTCTCTCTCTCTCTCTCTCTCTCTCTCTCTCTCTCTCTGTCTGTCTGTCTCCCTCCCTCTGTACCCCCCCCCCTCTCTCTCTCCATCTTTGAAAACATGCTTGCTTGTGTGCATATGTGTCCATTCGTTGTAGGGAGTATGTCATGTAAAATGTACTAAAGATGCCTTTTTAGTCTATGTGCAAGAACGGATCAGGAAAAGTAACAAAACAAAACCCTTTAAGCCAAATAAGTAAAAGAATGATTACCCATTACATCGCCCCATTCCCTGCCAAATCCTTTATTTTATTGGAACATTCAACTGGGCGCCCCATGCAGAACACAGCCCCTTTTTTAAGCTGACAAGGCTCGATCATTCTCCCATTGCAATCCCAGCATGAATAATTGACTCCAGCAGCCCTTTTGTGTTGTGTCCAATCACACATCTTGCTCTTTATCTGCCCCTCATCTCTTTTCCCACCTCGTCCCTACCCGTGTGTTCATGGACTGAGACAGGCACTGGCACGAGATTGAATTCCCTCTG
>CM031615.1:2064869-2069869 GCA_018398815.1 Conus ventricosus
TATTCATGTATCTCTTCGTTCCTGTCTTCACGTGAGTCCAAAGTCTGAGGGACACATTCCGCACACTGTGAATTCCTTGCTACCAGTTCTTTACAACCGTAGAATATTCCGCGTGTGGCTGTCACCAGCGAAGCAAATAACGCGCAGGTCAGGGTACTGTGTGTGTCGTGTGGTTCACTGTCATCAGCACAGGCTGGAACATGTTATCAAGACTGATGGAAAGCTGAAGGGAGAGAAGCAGGGAATTTTCAGACTGACAAACAGAGAGCAAGGAAGAACTTTAGCGCGGCATTCACAACGTGACTTGCAAAGGGAAGCAACCTGTACTAAGCCTATCACTATTCAGTCCAGGCAGACTGAACAAAAAATGCATGCTTTGTGCCTCGCGCGTTAGATGATCCTCCCTATGGAATGGCGAGGACTGCAATTTCAGAGAGAGAGAGAGAGAAAGGACATTAAATTGAACTGACCTTGGAAATTCAGTAGAAAGGAGTGCTCCCAAGAATCACCCCAGATCCTGCTTCCAAAGGCTTCTTTAATTCTCTGTGTTGCTGCCATTGCTGAGGCTGCACATTGTGTCCATAAAATTTTAGTGGTGATTATTTTCCTCCATTTACATGTTTGTAACTACAAACCACATTATACATTACTTATCATAAAAACTGCTTCATTGTAATATAAGTTTTACCTGCTTCAACGGCAGTGGTGTATAGTAGAATTACATCATTTGTGGTTTCGTAGGGCAATGCTCCCAACATCAACAGAGTAATCTCCCGTTTCTGTTCTGGACCTGATAATGAATGCATTTAAAGCAAAGATCGTATTATGCCATACATGATGATCAATCAAAATATGTTTTCGTGTTTTGTGATGGTTGAACATATTTCATGTAGATGATTAAATCAATTCGATGATGTTGGCGTGTTGTTGTTGTTGTTGCTGTTGTTGTTGTTGTTGTTGTTGTTGCAGTTGTTGTTGTTAATGTTGTTGTTTTGCTTGCTTGCCTGTTTGCTTGTTTATTTGATGAGTTATTTGTCTAGTTTTAGTTGCAGGTCGTTTTCGTTTGGTCTCTTTTTGTCGTTGTTCTTTATTGTTGCTTTTATCTTCACTATGAGAGAGAGAGAGAGAGAGAGGAGAGAGAGAGAGACAGACAGACAGGCAGACACGTACGCACGCACGCACGCACGCACGCACGCACGCACGCACGCACGCACGCACGCACACACACACACACACACACACACACACACACACACACAAACACGAGTGTGAGACAGAAAAAGACGGGCCAAATTACTGAGAGACGTAGAGAGACGATGTACAGAGCATCAGAGACAGGAAGGAACAAGGCGCGACGACAGATGTGTAAATAGTCTGTTCGATCGCCTGTGTGCCCATCGCATACAGTTCTGACAGCTAATCCAGTCCGCCACATGGCAACGGTGGACAATGGGAAATGAGAGGACACCGGGTGTTGACATGGCAACGGTGGACAATGGGAAATGAGAGGACACGGGCTGTTGACATGGCAACGGTGGACAATGGGAAATGAGAGGACACGAGGTGTTGACATGGCAACGGTGGACAATGGGAAATGAGACGACACGGGGTGTTGACATGGCAACGGTGGACAATGGGAAATGAGACGACACGGGTGTTAACATGGCAACGGTGGACAATGGGAAATGAGAGGACACGGGCTGTTGACATGGCAACGGTGGACAATGGGAAATGAGAGGACACGGCTGTTGACATGGCAACGGGGGACAATGGGAAATGAGACGACACGGGGTGTTGACATGGCAACGGTGGACAATGGGAAATGAGAGGACACGGGCTGTTGACATGGCAACGGTGGACAATGGGAAATGAAGAGGACACGGGCTGTTGACATGGCAACGGTGGACAATGGGAAATGAGAGGACACGGGCTGTTGACATGGCAACGGTGGACAATGGGAAATGAGAGGACACGGGCTGTTGACATGGCAACGGTGGACAATGGGAAATGAGACGACACAGGGTGTTGACATGGCAACGGTGGACAATGGGAAATGAGACGACACGGGTGTTGACATGGCAACGGTGGACAATGGGAAATGAGAGGAGACGGGTGTTTGACATGGCAACGGTGGACAATGGGAAATGAGACGACACGGGCTGTTGGCGAAAGACAATGGTGCGCTATTAGCAGAGTGATCTCCCCTGTGAGGGTTTTTTTTTCTCTTCTTCTGAGTTATCTGCCCGTGCGGCACATAACCCAGGCCGAGAATGAAAGCACTTTGAAGAATCGTGATGCTCTGATGGCGTTATCTCTGAAAGAGAGAGAGAGAGAGAGAGAGAGAGAGAGAGAGAGAGAGAGAGAGAGACAGAGAGAGAGAGTTTGGTGCTGGTTTTTGTAGTAGTAGTAGTAGTAGTGCTAGCAGCAGCAGCAGCAGTAGCAGCAGCAGCACTAGTAGTAGTAGTAGTAGTAGTAGCAGTAGCAGTAGTAGTAGTAGTAGTAGCAGTAGCAGTAGTAGTAGTAGTAGTAGTAGTAGTGCTAGCAGCAGCAGCAGCAGTAGCAGCAGCAGCACTAGTAGTAGTAGTAGTAGCAGTAGCAGTAGCAGTAGTAGTAGTAGTAGTAGTAGTAGTAGCAGCAGCAGCAGTAGCAGTAGGAGTAGTAGTGGTGGTGGTGGTAAGAGGAGGAGGAGGAGGAGGAGGAGAGAGAGGGGGGGGGGGGAGACAGATACAGAGACAGAGAAAGAGAGACAGAGCGAGAGTTTGGTGGTTTTTGTAGTAGTAGTAGTAGTACTATCATCATCATCATCAGCAGCAGCAGCAGCAGCAGTAGCAGCAGCAGCAGCAGCAGCAGCAGTAGCAGTAGCAGCAGCAGCAGCAGCAGTAGCAGCAGCAGCAGCACTAGTAGTAGTAGTAATAGTAGTAGTAGCAGTAGTAGTAGTGGTGGTGGTAGTGGTGGTGGTGATGGTAATAGTAAGAAGAGAAGGAGGAGGAAGAGAGAGAGAGAGAGAGAGAGAGAGAGAGAGAGAGAGAGAGAGAGAGAGAGAGAGAGAGAGAGAGAGAGAGAGAGACGTCCATGCTTCCTCTCCCCTTCCTTGGTTCCCCTATCCTCCTGCAGGTACCGCTGAATGCTCAGACACGAAGCAAGGGTCGTTCCCGTGTGTGGAGCTATCTTCCAGCAAACAATTCCAGTGAATTTGCCACCACAGGACATTAACCACATACATACGGAAGGAGGAGTGGACATCAGAATAAGATCATGATGAGATCAGAATAGAAAAGCTACATTAATACTTAAGCAAGCAAATCCCATTCTGGGTCCCCCCCCCCCCCCCCCCAAATTATGATAGATATGTTGCCTATGCGTCTTTTTCACAATTTACTCTAGCATCCGTTAGGCCCAGGCTTACAACGAGTGCATGTTGAGTTAGCCTTGAGTTTTAAAGAGTTCTCTCAGAGATGCCCTGTTTAGTGGATGCTAATTTCCACGGCAATAGTCTTCAGTCTTCCTGTTTACTTCTGCTACAGACTCAACAACCCTGGGCAGCATCTGATGGTGACTCGAACAAAAGCAAAACGCGATGATCATCGTTGTGAAAGAGATTCAAACCAAACGTTTTGCTGGTCGCACGTCAGTGGTGTTAACCACTGCCGTACTGTGACTGATCTGAAAGCAATTATTCTCTCTTCACTACTCCTTATTCTAGGAATGGTCTGGGTTTTTTTTTATACCATCGTGTACTGTAAGTGGCACCTAACCACAGCGCGCTTTGTGAGCAAGCTTAGTGTGCAAATTATCAAGGGAGGGAACGGTACTTTGAGATTCATCGTCTGGAGATTCAGTCCATGTGATCGGATGAAAGTCGACCTATTGAGGACTGTAATGAAGCTGTCTGGCCCAGGGTCTGGTCTGGAAACGGACACTGAAGAGAGGAGTGAGGGTAGAGTGTACTTGACATAGCAGCCAAAGAGAACAGAGAACGAGGACCAGATGGAATGAACGAATTCGCTCTCAGTCTGTCTGTCTCTCTGCCTCTGTGTGTCTTTGTCTGTCTGTCTGTCTGTCTGTCTGTCTGTCTGTCTCTCTCCCCTCTCTCTCTCTCTCTCTCTCTCTCCCCTCTCTCTCTCTCTCTCTCTCTTTCTGCCCTCCCTCTCCCTCCCTTGCTCTCGTTCTCTGTCTCTGTCTATTTGTCTGTCCATCTGTCCGTCTCTCTGTCTGTCTTTCTGTCTAGCTGTCTCCTCTCTCTCTCTCCTCTCTCTCTCTCTCCTCTCTCTCTCTCTCTCTCCTCTCTCTCTCTCTCTCTCTCTCTCTTGGTGTGTGAGCGCATAAGTGCGCGCCCACACATATACATGTGTGCGTGTGTGCGTGTGTGTGTGTGTGTGTGTGTGTGTGTGTGTGTGTGTGTTTAAGAGAGAGAGAGAGAGAGAGAGAGAGAGAGAGAGAGAGAGAGAGAGAGAGAGAGAGAGAGAGAGAGAGAGAGAGAGAGAGAGAGAATCCTTTGGGGGGTTGAATGGAAAGACAAAAAGCGTTGCAAACAATGGTGAAATAAAGCAGGCGTAAACGTGATCAGCTTCGTTGTCCATCCTGAACGATTTGGGATTTAGTCTAGGCGAGATTTGTGCACCCACGCACCCACCCACCCTGGCTTCAACAGGGTTTTGTTCTCTCCTGCACAGGGACTGCCTGAGGTGAAAACGACCACCTTCATTTGACAAGCTGACAGTGTTTGCAGCTGCAAAATATTTTTTCCAGCCAGTGTAATGCTTTATTTATATCCACAGTCAATCCTGTAGTGAATAAAAACCATCACACGGATAATGAATTCATTCATTCAAAATGTAATTGACGAACTGATTTACAGTTGTGTCCACTTTAAGAATTAAGATGATCCAAGTGCAGCGGAGGCTGTAACAATTTGGGAGAAGTGGCTTAGTGGACAATGAGCTCAGCCAGGATGTAACCCCCAGGGCTTTTGTTATTTTTTCCCACGGCACAGACTTTTT
>CM031615.1:2074869-2084869 GCA_018398815.1 Conus ventricosus
GGGTGTGTGTGTGTGTGTGTGTGGGTGTGTTGTTGTGTGTGTGTGTCTGTGTGTGTATGTGTGGTGTGTGTGTGTGTGTCTTGCTATGGCTATAGTTATTTATAATATATGTGTGTATGTATATGAACGTGTGTATGTATGCATGCATGTGTGCGCGTGTGTGTGTGCTTGTGTGCTTGTGTGTTGTGTGCGTGTGCGTGTGTGTGTGTGTGTGTGTGTGTGTGTGTGTGTGTGTGTGTGTGTGTGTGTGTGCGTGCGTGCGTGCGTGCGTGCGTGCGCGCGCGCGCGCGCGCGCGCGCGTGTGTGTGGTGTGGTGTGTGTGTGTATGTGTGTGTGTGTCTGTGTGTCTGTGTGTGTATGTGTGTGTATGTGTGCGCGTGTGTGTGTGTGTGTTGCTATGGATATAGTTATTTATAGATATATGTGTGTATGTATTATGAACGTGTGTATGTATGCATGCATATGTGCGTGTGTGTGTGTGGTTGTGTGTTTGTGTGCGTGAATGTGTGTGTGTGTGTGTGTGTGTGTGTGTGTGTGTGTGTGTGTGTGTGTGTGTGTGTGTGTGTGTGTGTGTGGCATTGATCGATTGATCAATCAACCCATCCATCCATCTGTATCGGGATCATTTATGGGTGGTATTAAGGTCCATGTGACCTTGAGGAAGGTCCCTGCTCTTCTGACTAGACTGCCTTTCTAGTTCGAAACGGAGCTGGCTGACTACTAACGCCTTTCATGGTTATGGAAAGATCTTGGGAAAGGAAATCCTAATAGTACAATTGCTGACCTGAAGGGTTGTCCCATCCCTCTTTTCAGAATAAGATTCCTGACCCGCCGTTCGAACCTCGTCTTGGACAGACTGTTTTTCTCCTCCTTTTTTTGTCTGAAACTATAGTGATGTCTTAAATATAGTAGGTAGAAAACAAGTACTGTGGCCTCTATTTGACTACTAGTAGTGATTGATGTGAGCTCCAACCTTTCCCATTTCCTGAACAACTATCCTGAACCATCTGACATCACTACCAAGGGCATTTCAGGACTGAACTCTGCCACTTCCGGTCAATGGCGTACCAGCTGGATTAGTGTTAAGAGTTGATTAGGGTGGGTGGGTGTGGGTGGGAGGATAAGGTGAAAGAGAGGGCAGAGTGGTGGATGTTTGGGTGAGGGGAGAGTGTAACCTTCAACGGTAGGCATGTGTGGGATGGGTGGGGGCGAGAGTGTGGGGTGGCTGGCGGAGGGGACGGGGGGGGTGGGGGTGGGCCAGTACAGGGGTAATTAAAGCTGCCAGAGCATGGGAGGCTCCTAGTACTTTGGGGTTTGGGGGGAGATGGAGAGAGAGATTTAGGTCTAATGTTTTGTCTGTTTTATCTCATTGCGCGGCTAGCTTCCAGTGCCTCTCTGGTTCAGGCAGACACACACTTTGTATGTGGAGAGAGAGAGAGAGAGAGAGGAGAGAGAGAGAGAGAGAGAGGAGAGAGAGAGAGAGAGAGAGAGAGGGATAGAGAGAGAGAGAGACAGAGACAGAGAGAAAAGAGACAGACAGACAGACAGAGACAGACAGACAGAATGACAGACGGACGGACGGACGGACGGACCGACAGACAGACTGATTCACAGAAACAGTTAAAAAAAAAAATGAGGCCAAGTGCGTCCTGTTATGTGGCCTTCATTACAGAAAGCGCCGCCACAGAAGATTGTGAGACAGAAAGGAGGAAAACTAAGAAAAAGGACAGCAGCAAATGCTTGACAATGGAGAGGTTCAGCGGCTCTCCTAAACGAATGGGAGGTTCACTCCATGCCCCATTCAGGGAGCAATGGCCTCAGCGCCTCTGGCGTCTTCACTGCTGTGTTCGCCAGCTGTGTGGTGGTGACCATTTGGAAAATGAGACACAGCCATTTGGAAAGGAGACATTTCGGGTTCATGAAATAAATAGCAAGGAAAATCATCAACGCCTTTTTGGAGATTTTGTCATTGATACAAAACCGGTTTGTGAAATAATTATGATGTCATCAGTCTGAAGTGGTATGTGGTGAGAGAGAGAGAGAGAGAGAGAGAGAGAGAAGAGAGGAGAGAGAGAGAGAGAGGGAGAGGGAGGGAGGGAGAGGGAGAGAGCGAGGGTGGGGCACAGAGAGAGAGAGAGAGAGAGAGAGAGAGAGAGAGAGAGAGAGAGAGAGAGAGAGAGAGAGAAATAAAATAAAAAGAGGAGCAAGAAAAGGAATGAAAGGAAGGGCGTGGTAATGACCAGGTTGAATGGCCTGCTAAACGAACAGCCCCCCCCCCCTCTTCCCCACCCCACCCCCTGTATGTTCAAACCGCAAAGAACGCATCAATGGCGACTCCAGTGTTTCGTTATGCTAGATCTCTCCCCTGCCTGGAAAATCACACACTGCCATTCTAAAAAGCGCAGATGTTTGCGGATCAGGCTTCCAAAGCCTATGTTGGCACCCTCTTGTTTCAGCAGTCATTCATGGTGTGGAGAGAATCGTCGACTCCATCTAGATGATGCCATTCCACACATGAACAACATCGACGAAGGTCATATCATGGAGCTTTAACGTAACGGTGGTATCAACCATGGTATTAGTGGATGGAACCTTCTGCTTCTTCTTCTGCGTTCCCTGGTCATGCTGGTCAGATACAAAGCCCGGTAGCTTGGGCAAAGTCAGCGGCCCGTCGGAGTGAGTCTGCCGTTCCCCACAGCTTTTCTTGGAGTTCCACTGCACCGAGCCAAAACTCACGCCGCAGGCTGTCGAACGTGGGACAGGACTGAAGTACGTGGGCTGGGTTTTGTGGGCCAGTACCACATGGGCACTCATCTGTGTGCGATGTGTTCAGGCGATAGAGGTGGGGAGAGCAGTGTCCAGTTCTTAGTCTGAAGATGGCGACTTGTTGGGCACGCTCAAGATGGTGAATGTCATCCTTCTCTGCCTCCACCTGTAGTCTTTCTCTCCATGCTGTCCTGAACTGGCTGCAGATGATGGTCTTCGCCACTCTGTAGGATACAGCATGGGCTATTCGGTCTTGTTGGCTGCCCGCCTTGGAGAGTCTGTCTGCCTCTTGGATGGAACCGATAATACAGTGCACACATATTTGTTTTTAAACAGACAGACACAAATCCATTTTTATTCTGAACAGATACATGACGAACTATTTCTAATTTAGAAATTAAACTAAACGGGTACATGAAAGCATGATCGCAAAGCACTTAAAGTTAGGTCTCTAGCATATGAATAAAAGAACATGTTTCATGTGGAGGATACTGCGTTACATCAGCATCACATGACACAGTTTACGGTGCTTTTTCTTCCTTTTTTCTGCCAAGAAGTCTTTGTTTACATATAGACAATAATGCCAATAAATCATATGATGTTGGGTAAGTGCTATTGATTTGATAGAAATCAGTGAAAAGTAGTTTATTTCTTCTCGTACAACTTAACAATTTAAAAACCCGTCCATTCACTATGAATTCAAAGCATTTCTTCTTCTACACCAATCCACACACTTATTCTTCCACAATATATTTAAAGCATCTCTCCATGAATTCTAGTCCAAACACCCATCCGCCAACTTTTTACACAACAACGTGTCTTCTTGTATATCAGTTTACAGACTCATCTGTCCACTGTTTACAAAACGTTTTTCTCCTTGTATACCACACAGTACACCAATCTGTCTATGTCCAATGTTAATAACCGTTTTTCTTACATGCCAGTTCATACCCCCATCCATCCTCTATTCGTGAAGTAAAAAACAATTAGCATGTAAACCCATACACTCATCTGTCCTCTTTTCGTTGGAACTATTTCCTCTTGCACACCATCCCATCCATTCATCTGTCCACTATCTATTCAAAGATACATTCTTGCCTACCGATCTATACACCCATTCTTGTATGCAAATGTTTATAATTATGCCCTTTTGTACTTCAACCCGCTCAGACATACATCGATTTTTAAATATAAGAATGGCCACCGTCAGGTTGGGACCATTAGTGTCACCACCAGAGTTACGTGACGGTAGAATTGAAGATTCTGGCCAATGGAATACCAGCTGGATTAGTGTCTGGGGATGACCACAGTGGGTGTGACGACACGGGCACGTCACGTGACGGTAAAATTGAAGATTCTGGCCAATGGAGAACCAGCTGGATTAGTGTCTGGGGATGACCAGAGTGGGTGTGATGACACAGGCAAGTCACGTGACGGTAGAATTGAAGATTCTGGCCAATGGAGTACCAGCTGGATTAGTGTCTGGGGATGACTACAGTGGGTGTGATGACACGGGCAAGTCACGTGACGGTAGAATTGAAGATTCTGGCCAATGGAGAATCAGCTGGATTAGTGTCTGGGGATGACCACAGTGGGTGTGATGACACGGGCAAGTCGGAGGGTCGGGTGAAGGGGCGGTGGGGGGGGGGGGGGTTATAAATTGTCTGGGAGGGGGAGATGGAGAGCGTGAATGGTGGGTCTGGGTGTTGGAGTGAGACAGGTCAATGTGTGGGGGGATGATGCTGAGGTCGTTTTGGATCACGGAAGTTAATGGTGCTCTGGTGCTCTGGGCTTTAGAAGAGAGACTGGTTTTGATGTCTTCATTTGTTTTTCGTTTTTTTTAAAAATCGTTCCCCTGTTGTTTTCATTCTTTTAGCTGTGTGTGTGTGTGTGTGTGTGTGTGTGTGTGGTGTGTGTGTGTGTGTGTGTGTGAGAGAGAGAGAGAGAGAGAGAGAAGAGAGAGAGAGAGAGAGAGAGAGAGACACAGAGAGAGAGAGAGACAGAGAGAGAGAGAGAGAGAGAGAGAGAGAGAGAGAGGGTCAGATGGACAGAGAGACAGAGACAGAAAGACATACGCAAAAAGAAAGAGACAGGGAGGCACACAGAGAGGAAAACATATACAGAAAGACAGAAAGACAGAGAAACAGAGAGCGACAGACTACAGAGAGAAAAAAGGAGGGGGGGGGGAGGGTGAAGGGCAGAAAGAGGAACGAAGAGAAAGTGGGAAGAAGAGAGGGAGAGGAGAGAGGGAAGAGAGAGGGAGTGAGAAAAGAGAGCGTGGATAAACGGGGGAAGGGGGGGGGGGGGGACATGAATATGCACTTTTATGTGACAATCACACAGAAAAGAGGCACAAAAGAGACATGCTGGATGAAAGCAGAGAAGAGAGAGAGAGAGAGGGAGAGAGAGAGAGAGAGAGAGAGAGAGAGAGAGAGAGAGAGAGAGAGAGAGAGAGAGGAATTGTGATGGTGGGTAGATTAGGGTTCTAGTGTGATGATGTGTTCTTTACAAACATCGTTGCAGGGGATTTTTAATGAGCCACAGTTTTTGTTGTTGTTGTTGTTGTTTTTAAATCTTCAAAGTCAGTGACCGTTCTACTTTCTATTACACCTTCTGTTTTTATCGCTTGGACATGAAAGAAGAATGTAAGAGAAAACAACTGAACGAAAGACGAGGAAAGGAAGACGATGGCAAGTGCCTGTGGTTCCTTCAATACATTTGCTTTTGCATGACTTTTAAGATTGCGAGAAAAATCTCTCACTCACATTGTGGAAGGAAAACCATGTCTGATGATTACTCACTTCCCAACATCCCGTCATGATTACACATGTTCGTTTGCGCACGCGCGCGCGCGCGCGCTCGCTCGCACGCACGCACGCACGCACGCACACACACACACACACACACACACACACACACACACACACACACACACCACAACCACACCACACCACACCACACCACACCACCACACCATACGCACGTGCATGTACACACGCACGCGCACGCACACACACACACACACACACACACACACACACACACACACACACACACACACACACACACACACACACACACACACACACACACACACACACACACACACACACATTTTGAGGTAAGAGAGTTGATGATACTTGATATTTAGGTTTTCGATCATACCAATGAATTCAGTTGTCTTGGGTTCTCTGAGGCAGTTTCAACAAGGACACAGTTAACAGAACCAAGAAAGTGGAACTAGGCTCATTCACTGGGAGACCCTGAACTTTGAGTTCCAAAGGAGATCTTATTTGATATCACTGACAACCAGTTTCTAATATATTATCAGCATTTTTAAAACAATAAATTTCTAGATCTGAATTAAACAGAAACTAGAATAAATCCAGAATTCTGCACGGTTTGACCAAAAGCAGTACAACCGTTAGTCCATCCGTACACTCCTGATGCAGTACACTTGTGTATCATTAATAGATACAATGCAAAATTGGTCTTATCATAGATATTTTTATTGTCTCCTCTTCTTTTGCTATTTTCCTTTTTTTTTCTTTTCTTTTCTTTTCTTTTCATTTCTTTCTCTCTCTGTTTCTTTCTGTCGTTGTTTCTTTCTCTTTTTTTTTTTCTTTTCTTTTCTTTTCATTTCTTTCTCTCTCTGTTTCTTTATTTCGTTGTTTCTTTCTCTTTTTTTTTCTTTTTTCTTTTCTTTTCTTTTCATTTCTTTCTCTCTCTGTTTCTTTATTTCGTTGTTTCTTTCTCTTTTTTTTTTCTTTCGTTCGTTCTTTCTATGCTTCTTTGTTGTGTACTAAACAGTCTTGAGGGTTTGTGAAATGAAGAAAAAGAATCAATGGAATAAAAAAAGATTTATAGCGGACCATTGCCAGTGATCCAGCAAGTCTGCATACAGATGTCACATACACCACTTGTTGGCACGTAAATGAACGAAATTGCTAACCTTCACAACCTCAGGACGCACAAAGCAGAATAGGATGTTTCTTGTTGCGAGCTGTTTTAGTGCAGGTTACAAATTGTGCTAAATGGCCACACTTGTCTCTGTGAGTGGAAGGGTGGGGTGTGTGGGGGGGGGGGGGGGGGGATTCAGGCAGCGAGCTGACGGCTCAGCTTTGATGGGGGTGTCGACGCTGGCGAGAGAAAGGCCCATCTTGTGGTGTTTCAGCGGTTCCCCCAGCTAAGGAAGGAGTTTATTGGGAGACAGAGTGGTTTGCCGTTCGAAGTGAGAAGACACTTGTGCCATGCTCTCTTTTACGTTCATCTCACAGTGTGTTGTCCTTATCCATTCATTAATCTCCAAGAGTAGGAGAGGAGAGGAGGAGAGAGAGAGAGAGAGAGGAGAGAGAGGAGAGAGAGAGAAGAGAGAGAGAGAGAGAGAGGGGGAGTAATGATGGGTTAATGACCAGCCTGAATGGCCTCCTCAACGAACAGGGTGTTCCTCACTGCCATGTTCAAGCACAAAGAACTCATATCTCAGGAGAGAGAGAGAGAGAGGAGAGAGAAAGAGGGAGAGAGGAGAGAGAGAGAGAGAGGAGAGAGGGGAGAGAGAGAGGGGAGCAATGATTAGGTAATGCCAGCTAGATGGCTCCTCAACGAACAGGATATTCCTGACTGCCATGTTCAAAGCACAAAGAACTATATCTCAGGGAGAGGAGAGAGAGAGAGAGAGAGAGGATGAGAGAAGAAAGAGAAGAGAGGGAGAGAGAGGAGAGAGAGAGAGAGAGAGAGATAGAGAGAGAGAGAGAGAAGAAGAGGAGAGAGAGAGAGGAGGGAAAGGAGAAGGAGAAGAGAAGAGAGAGGGGGGGGGAGCAATGATGGGAATGACCCTCCTCAACGAAACAGGAGATTCCTGACTGCCATGTTCAAAGCACAAAGAACTCATATTCAGGGAGAGGGAGAGAGAGAGAGGAGAGAGTAGAGAGAGAGAGGAGTAGAGAGAGGAGAGAGAGAGAGGAGAGAGAGATGGAGAGAGAGAGAGAGAGAGAGAGAAGAGGGGAGCAATGATTGGGTAATGACCCTCCTCAACGAAAGGATATTCCTGACTGCCATGTTCAAGCACAAAGAACTCATATCCTCTGGCCTCTGCAGTGTTTTGTCCCCTTTGGCATTTCTCCTTTCCTGTAAAAAATAGCACACTACCATTCTCAACGTTATCGTCTTGCGTGTTAGCCTTTCAAACACCAGTGTTCCACCATCTTAATTCCAGGCAGTCATTCCTGTTGTGAGCAGAATCAGAAAATCAGTGGAAAATTATTTCGAATGTAGTTCATTAATTAATTCGTGATGGCATTGAAAATAAAATTGTAGTCAAGAATGACAAAAGTGAGGAAAGATTGAGCCATGAAACTATGATATAATGACTGTATTAAACCACGGCATCTGTCTCAATGGGACATAGCGCGCACTCTGTCGTAATGAACAATGCAGATAGAACTGCAAAAACAGTGTAGACACTTCACGTTTTTGATAGGCACAAACAAAACTGGATCCATAGGCACAAACAAAACTGGATCCATTTACATTCTGAATGGACAATGACTGAGTACTTGACTTTATATTGTTATGTATTGCATTTGATTGTAGAGTGTAAACATATCATCTCAACATATTTCATGCATGCGTGCTGTATGTGTGTGTGTGTGTGTGTGTGTGTGTTGTGTGTGTGTGTGTGTGTGTGTGTTGTGTGTGTGTGTGTGAGGTGTGTGAGTGTGTGTGTGTGTGTGTGTGTGTGTGTGTGTTTTGTGTGTGTGTGAGTGTGTGTGTGTGTGTGTGTTGTGAGGGGGTGTTGTGTGTGTGTGTGTGTGTGTGTGTGTGTGTGTGTGTGTGTGTGTGAGTGTGTGTGTGTGTGTGTGTGTGTTGTGTGTGTGTGTGTGTGTGTGTGTGTGTGTGTGAGTGTGGTTGTGGTGTGTGTGTGTGTGTGTGTTGTGTGTGTGTGTGTGTGTGCGTGTGTGTGTGTGCTTTGCACCTCTTAAGTTTGCTGTTTTGATTTTTTATTGTTTGTTTGTTTCCTTTGGTCGGGTCTTTTTGGGTTCAGAGTTTTTATTTTTCATATTGGCATAATGCCAATGAATTGTTTAATGCAATGAATCGCATAGCGTTATGTGTTTGATAGAAAGCAGTCTGAGTATTTTACACAATGCAGTTCTTTTTTATACCAGCTCTGATACCCATCTATTTACTATATATTCAAAGCATCTCTTTTCAAATATCAACCCAAATACCCACCCACCCCTAAACCCATAGGAAAGTATTTCTCCTTTCTCGCTAAGACATAGACCCATCTGTCCACCATTTATGAAACACTTTTTCTTCCTGCATACCAAAACATGCACCAGTCCTTCCATTATTGATATTAATATCAGTTTTTCTCGCCACCAATTCATACACCCTTCCAATGGTTATTTATCAAGAAACAGTTCTTCTTGCATACAACCTGTAGATTTATCCATTCTTTGTTCGAAGCATTTCTTTTCGCATGCTAGATCCATATACCCACTCGTCCACAATCTGTTAACAGCATCATATACACATATTCATCCATTTGTATGTCCATCTACGCATTTTTGTGCGTCAGTCCACCATAGACACGCATCAATTCTAAAGCAAACAATGACCCTGTAAGAGTTGAAGCCACCAATGTTACAGCCAGAATGGCATGAGTGTAGCACTTAGTGCAAGAGTTGAAGCCACCAATGTTACAGCCAGAATGGCGTGAGTGTAGAACTTAGTGAAAGAGTTGAAGCCACCAATGTTACAGCCAGAATGGCGTGAGTGTAGCACTTAGTGTAAGAGTTGAACCACCAATGTTACAGCCAGAGTGGCGTGAGTGTAGCACTTGTGTAAGAGTTGAAGGCACCAATGTTACAGCCAGAATGGCGTGAGTGTAGCACTTAGTGAAAGGGTTGAAGCCACCAATGTTACAGCCAGAATGGCGTGCGTGTAGCATTTAGTGTAAGAGTTGAAGCCACCAATGTTTACAGCCAGAATGGCGTGAGTGTAGCACTTAGTGTAAGAGTTGAAGCCACCAATGTTACAGCCAGAATGGGGTGAGTGTAGCACTTAGTTGTAAGAGTTGAAGCCACCAATGTTACAGCCAGAATGGCGTGAGTGTAGCCTTAGTGTAAGAGTTGAAGCCACCAATGTTACAGCCAAAATGGCGTGATTTGTAGCACTTAGTGAAAGAGTTGAACCCAAACAATGTTACAGCCAGAATGGCGTGCGTTTT
>CM031615.1:2097708-2100208 GCA_018398815.1 Conus ventricosus
TCTCTCCCCCCCCCACTCCCCCCTCTTTTCATCCTCCTGGCCCACATCCTCTCTCTCACTCTCTCTCTCTCCATCTCTCTCTCTCCTCTTCTCTCTCTCCTCTCTCTCTCTCTCTCCTCTCTCTATTTCCCCAGTTACGACCCCCCCCCCCATCTCTATCTCTCTCTCCTCCCATTCCGCCCCTCCACCATTTCAGTCCAACACGCCGCCCCGCCTCCTCCCCCCCCCCCCCCCCCCCCCTCCAGCCTTCTCTTTCCCTCCTAGTTCTTCCACTCCCACACACACCTTCCACCGCTTCCATTCTCCATCTCTCTCTCTCTCTCTCTCTCTCTCTCTCTCTCTCTCTCTCTCTCTCTCCTCTCTCTCTCTCACTCTCTCTCTCTCTCTGTCTCTCTCTCTCCCCCCCCCTCTCTATCTCTCTCTGAACTCACAGCACCCAAGCACCATGGAACAGTTTTTTTGGCGAGGAGAATCGATTCCTAATGTCTGAATCCACCCCCACACTAACCTCTCCCACCAACCCTCCCCCCTCTCCCCAAAACCTCTGCCCCCCCCCCCACTACCTCCACCCCCCCACCCACCCACCCCGCCATTCAGGATAAGACCTCAGCACCCCACACCTCCCGTCCGTCTCTCGTCCCTCCCCTTATCCGCTGCACGCGTCACTTGTACGCCACTTCTCCGGAGTTCCAGAGCTCCAGCCTTACAAAGCACCGTGATTGCCAAACATCCCTATTCGCCGCGGTCTGTGAGGGCTTTGAGGGGTGTTGCCTTGGAACTTAGTTCCAATAAAAGACACGCAGGAGGAGTTGTAGAATGTGTGTGTGTGTGTGTGTGTGGTGTGTGTGTGTGTGTGTGTGTGTGTGTGTGTGTGTGTGTGTGTTCAGACGTTGTGTCCATACAATAGAGTGAGTTATTATGAATATCATTGTGGAGGTTTTCTGTAGGTTGTTACACACATAATATTTTAGAACTCTCTCTCCTCTCTCTCTCTCTCTCATCTCTCTCATCTCTCTCTCTCTCTCTCTCCAATTCTCTCTCTCTCTCTTCTCTCTCACTCTCTCTCTCTCTCTCTCTCTCTCTCTCTCTCTCTCTCTCTGAGAGAGAGAGAGAGAGAGAGAGAGAATGAGAGAGAGACGTATACACAGACACAGATAAATACATCGATCGATTGATCCGCCGATAGATAGATAGACATCTTTCTCTTCCTCCCACGATCTATCTGTCTATCTACGTATACAGACCGACAGACATATCCATACATGCATATGTAGGCACTGCGTACATACATACGCATATAATACAAACAGACAGACAGACAGACAGACAGACAAAGGTGGGGAAAGGGGTGGGAGGCGGGAGAGGCAGAGAGAGAGAGAGAGAGAGAGAGAAGAGAGAGAGAGAGAGAGAGAGAGAGAGAGAACAGACAGACAGACAGACAGACAGACAGAGAGAGACAGAGAGAGACGGAGAGAAAGCAAAGATTTCCATTCCTAGCGCCCTCCAAAACAAACACCTCTTTCCGCCATACATCAAGGCCTGTGGGCTGCACCCAGTAATGGGAACACTCTAATACGACAGGGAAACATACAATGCCCGAAGATTGCAATAACAACAACAGCAGCAACAGCAGCAGCAGCAGCAGCAGCAGAAGCAGCAAAGCAACAATAATAACAAGCTTCAATATTCGGACTGAAAGAAACGTTGTAATGTGGGGTGTTGGGACAGGAGCGGGGGGGGGGGGGGGGGTGAGGGGTGGAGGGGGGGTATGGAGGAGATGATAGCGAAATCCTTCTGAAGGTGACAAATCAGGGCCGTTGTGTCTTAAGCTACTGAGTAAGTGGAACACATTAGAGAGAGAGAGAGAGAGAGAGAGAGAGAGAGAGAGAGAGAGAGAGAGACAGACAGACAGACAGACAGACAGAGACAGAGACAGACAGACAGACAGACACATTGACACAATCTTATTGCCATTAGCAAAAAAGGCCTGTTGGCAATACGGTATCATGAGTGATATCTGGTGACAGTTGCACAAGAAGAAGAAGAAGAAGAAGAAGAAGAAGAAGAAGAAGAAGAAGAAGAAGAAGAAGAAGAACAACAACAACAACAACAACAACAACAACAACAACAACAGCAACAACAACAGCAACAACAACAACAACAACAACAACAACAACAACAAGAAAAAGACGAAAAAGAACAAGAAGAGGAAGAAGAACAA
This sequence comes from Conus ventricosus, assembly GCA_018398815.1. Classification (NCBI taxonomy): domain Eukaryota; kingdom Metazoa; phylum Mollusca; class Gastropoda; order Neogastropoda; family Conidae; genus Conus; species Conus ventricosus. Next base: position 2,099,930 of record CM031615.1, read on the forward strand.
GACAAGAAGAACAAGAAGAAGAAGAAGAAGAAGAAGAAGAAGAAGAAGAAGAAGAAGAAAAGGAAGAAGAAGAGGAGAAGGAGGAGGAGTAAGAAGAAGAAGAAGAAGAAGAAGATAATGACAATGATGAGAAAACGTCTCGGTATGATGTCTCAGTCTGAAATTCTTTCCCGAAAACACAGACTTGATGTGTTCCAGCATTATTACATACAGGGAGAAGTGCAGATCACTCTCTGACTCCCCCAGCACCAGACGGATATCAACGTGGACATCAAGTTG
>CM031615.1:2105208-2112708 GCA_018398815.1 Conus ventricosus
GCCTTTCAATGGAATTGTGTGGGGACTTCTGTGCGGTGGACATGGATGTAACAGCCAAGTAACAGAACAATACTTATAGATAGATAGATAGATAGATAGATAGATAGATAGATATAGATAGATAGACAGATAGATCGATCGATAGATAGATAGATAGATAGATAGATAGATAGATAGATAGACAGATGGATAGATAGATAGATAGATAGATAGATAGATAGATAGATAGATAGATAGATAGATAGATAGATAGATAGATGGAGAGAGAGAGAGAGAGAGAGAGAGAGAGAGAGAGACAGACAGACAGGAAAGATAGATAGATTGATAGACAGACAGGAAAGATAGAGATATGTTGTGTGTGTGTGTGGTGTGTGTGTGTGTGTGTGTGTGGTGTTGTGTGTGTGTGTGGTGTGTGTGCTCTCACACACATTGACGGCCTGCGCTCTTCTCGGACCAATCCCTCCCCCCTCCATCTTACACCACTAGGTCCCTCACCTCTCTTCTCCCCCCCCCCCCCCACTCCCCCACCCCTCTTTCCGTCACCTGGGCTTTTTTTCTTTTAATCTTATTCAACTCTCCTGTACCTAGCAGTTTTATAGCCACACTAAATGTAACAGGCCTTCAGTCTAGGAAAGCACCAATACTGTTCAGAAGATTTCTTTTACGACAAGAAAACGCTTTGCAACGGGACTGATTCAGGTTTTGCTCATCAGTTAAAGATACTCTTTTGTATTTGTAGTTCAAAGGTATCACTGATGAAAAAGATATATGGGTATCTCCCTATCTAGCTACAACCCCCTCCTCCTCCTCCCATCCCCATTGTCCCAGCCCTATGTCTGAGGGATTCCTGGGGAACAACAGAGCATGGTATCGCCAGGCAAAAGGGAAATCCTTAGGGGGCAATCTTCTGTATGGACACAGTAGATGGGATCATCGACACGCCAGTCAGAGGTATTAGCACCACCAGTCACTGCTGTTCCACAGGGAAGGGCGGAAAGTGTCATGTCTAGGAAGTCAGTCAGTAGCTGCAGCTGACAGCTGCCCACTTGGCTGTCAAATGCTGGAATTTTGGACTGAAACTGACAACAATGGATGAATCTAGACTCCATCGCAAAGCCTGTAGGAGGCTGTTTGATGTCGATATACGTGGCAAGGGAAATCGGATTTCAAAGGCCTGTTAGCCTATAACATGCACGTTTTTGGAGTTGGTATGTGTAGCTAAATAATGAAGGTGTAGAGGAAATGGACGAGCTTGTCAAAATCTTTTCTTCAGGCAAGTGGCAAGCTCTCAGATTAACCTTGTGGTTTTGGAACAGTGCATGACGTAAAACATACTTGCGTATGAACGTAGACAGGCAATTGAAGAATGTACTGACTAATCTAGATTTGGCATTTCTGAAATAGCAGAACATCGACTTTGTTACAAGATACATAGTGATTCTGATCTGAAATGTCCGGCGTTTTGAATGATTTAAGAGCACAATACATTGTATCTAAATATTGAAAAGATCTTAATCAGGTTTGACTGACTCTGTTTGTGTCATCTAGGGAAAAACGAACTTATCAATGAATATGTATACAACGTTTAATTTGCGTTCTGTTGTCCTGTCTTAAATGCATATTGAAAATATGTTCTAAACAACATCATTTTGTAGTTGTGCTAGATCTGATTATTTTCGTTTAAATACATTTTTTTCTTGAACATACATGAGCAAACTTTCCATATCCGAATTCGTATCCTCTCTCTCTCTCTCTCTCTCTCTCTCTCTCTCTCTCTCTCTCTCTCTCTCTCTTTCAATGGAAAGCTACGGGTGTTTCGTGCCAGAAGACATGTCTCAGAGGACAATCTCATATGGGGACAGCAGGGTGGAGGGTCACAGCCTTACCAGCCAGTGCTGTCAGCATCCCCAGTGACTGCTGTTCCACAGAGAAGGACTGAAGGAGTCGGGTCTGAGAGGTCAGTCGTGGCTACAGCTGACAGCTGTTCCCATCTCTCCAGGGACTGCCTCACAGTGAGCGACGCCTTTTTTTGTTGTAATGTGTGGAGCAGGAAGGGAAGAAGTCAGTTAATTGCATTCTTTCATTTGTTAATGTGTATGAATATTTCGCTAGCTTTTCGTAATAAACTTCATAGCTGTGACCAAATACGACTCGGTTTCCATTCTCTGTTTGTTTGTTTGTTTGTTTGAATTGAATTTGAATTAGTTTGTTTGTTTGTTGTTGTTGGTGGTGGTGTGTTTGTTTTTTCGTCATTGCGGATCTTGAAGAAAAGCAGATCGACCGATTCTGCAGTAAGAGGATGGATGATTGCCATGCTAGAAGTTTCATAACCAGTGCCAGCAATGGCATGGATCACCAAGAGGCTAATTCATCAGTTTTCGACAAAATGTCAACTTTACAGTTGTCACATCGTTGTACCCATTCGTTTACTTGTTGATTTACCTGATCAAAAACTTTTGATTGCAGCAGACTATCATTAAAATGTCAAATCTGTTCTTTCACTAAAGTCTTCCACTCAGTAATTCTGTCCAGCAGTTTCATGATGCAATCTTCCACTCAGTCATATGCATACATACATACATGTGTGTGTGTGTGTGTGTGTGTGTGTGTGTGTGTGTGTGTGTGTGTGTGTGTGTGTGTGTGTGTGTGTGTGTGTGTGTGTGTGTGCGTGCGTGCGTGCGTGCGTGCGTGCTTTCTTTCACTTCACTGCTCTCTTCACCATTAAAAAAAAACACAGAAGGAATCAAAGAAATGTTCTCACCACACTCTTCTATCCCAATCTTTCGGCCTGGTATGTTTGAACTCGCTGACCTGTCACACACTTCGCCTTACCTCTCACGCCCCTCCATTCCAGTGTGTGACTTGCTTTGAACAGTGAGACAGCACTCTCAGAAGATCATCTCTCGCAGTCTCTCTCAGAGGCTGGAGTAGGCTAGAAATTCCCCGTATGCAACCAGTTCTTCCGTGTTTTAATTTCCGTTTTCAGACTCTTGTTTCCTCATATTGTTTGACAGATGCTTGTCATGAAAATGCACGTTCTCTCTCTCTCTCTCTCTCTCTCTCTCTCTCTCTCTCTCTCTCTCCCTTCCTCCCTCTCTCCTCTCTCTCTCTCTCTGCAGCTCATGTTTTTGTCTGGGTATCTCCCTATCAAGCTCTTCGCCCACCCCGCCCCTCATCCCCCTCTCTGTCATCTCCCAGCTCTGTGTCTGAGGGATTGTCGTGGATTAACCAAGCGAAACAGAAATCCTTAGGCGGGATAACTTCTGTAGGGACACATTAGATCGTGCCACTGACGTACCAGTCCGAGTTGTCGGCTATCCCTGGGGACTGCAATTTTACAAGGAAGGGCTGGAGGTGTCAGGTGTGAGAGGTCCATGGCTACAGCTGACAGCTGCTCCCATCTCTGTGGAGTGCCTCACAGTGAGGGGCTTTGTTCCGTTAGTGGTCCTGTCTGGGTGTGATCTAGCCAGTGTTTGTGAAAAGTGCCGTTTGAAGCAAGGACAGAACCGTCGCTTGTATAGGTAGCTCCCATATACAGTAAATGTGGTTTCTGTCTCCCTAGTATAGATAGCTCCCATATACAGTAAATGTGGTTACTGTCTCCCTAGTATACATAGCTCCCATATACAGTAAATGTGGTTTCTGTCTCCCTAGTATAGATAGCTCCCATATACAGTAAATGTGGTTTCTGTCTCCCTAGTATAGATAGCTCCCATATACAGTAAATGTGGTTTCTGTCTCCCTATTTCGTTCACAAAACAAAACAGACATTGATCATCATCAAAGAAGATGGTGATGATTCGCACCACCTAAGCTGTTTTCACACTAGCTGATGTTAGGAACAAAGCAGATCAGTAGCTTCTGAAACAAAAACAGCTGTCATGCATGCCAAAGACGGCTATGTTATACAGGTTGTGTTAAACATCAAAGAGGAGGCCTGTGAAGAATGGGCAACTCATGGACTGTCTGAGCAATCAGGCTGCTTCAGTAGGACGACACAGAATTGTCATATACCGTTCTCGCCACTTTCCTTGCTCCGAGTTTCTTTTACCTCCACAAATGACATCAATCCAAAATGATCTCTTTAAACAGTATGCCATGTCAGTGAACATCACAATTCTCATTCATATAAAAAAAAAAAGAATACAAGAAAGATCAAGAATAAGATGAAAATCAATGCACTTAGACACCATCTTTCAAGGTGGACAGTTGGCAAATGTTTCGCGCAATGTTTCAACTTGAAAAAGGGACCACACGCGGTGAGAGCTATCAGCGATATTCGTTTTCAAGAAGTGTTCATAATGATTCTCTGCGGCGTTTCAATCAGGAAATCCGAAAAGTATTCAACAGCTCTCTCTCTCTCTCTCTCTCTCTCTCTCTCTCTCTCCCCTCTCTCTCTCTCTCTCTCTCTCTCTCTCTCTCTCTCTCTCTCTCTCTCTCTCTTCTCTCTCTCTCGTTGTGTGTGTGTGTGTGTGTGTGTGTGTGTGTGTGTGTGTGTGTGTGTGTGTGTGGTGTGTGTGTGTGTGTGTGTGTGTGTGTATCTGTGTCTGTCTGTCTGTTTGTGTACCTGTCTGTCTGTTGCTCTCTCTCTCTCTCCGTGTCTCTGTCTCTGTCTGTCTGTCTGTCTGTGTCTCTCTCTCTCTCTCTCTCTCTCTCTCTCTCTCTCTCTCTCTCTCTCTCTCTCTCTCTCTCTCTCTCTCTCTCTCTCTCTCTCTCCCCCCACCCCATTATCAATGCATGAGTTTGCTCAGTCGTCCCAAGAATATAATGAACTACCTCTTTCATTCCTCACCCTGCCAATCCTATCTGCTCATCCATCAATAACAGTACTTTATATTGAATCCTCCCTACGTAATCTATACTTGGGTCATTTTTGTATTCAACTACAAAGGCCACTTTCAAAGCCATCTTTTTAAATGATAGTATGTTTACGCGTTGCCTTTGTAGCTATATATTCAGTACATTTTATTATCATCTTTATCCGTCTTAAGAAAGAAAACGGAAGTTCAAGATTATAAAACCGTACATTACAAAATCAATATAGCCTTGATCATCATTCCTCCTCCATTCCTCTTCCCGTCTCTTCTCTCCCGTCTCTTCTCTTCCCGTCTCTTCTCTTCCGTCTCTTCCCGTCTCTTCTCTTCCCGTCTCTTCCCGTCTCTTCTCTTCCCGTCTCTTCTCTTCCCGTCTCTTCTCTTTCCCGTCTCTTCCCGTCTCTTCTCTTCCGTCTCTTTCCGTCTCTTCTCTTCCCGTCTCTTCTCTTCCCGTCTCTTCTCTTCCCGTCTCTTCTCTTCCCGTTCTTTCTTCCCGTCTCTTCTCTTCCGTCTCTCTTTCCCGTCTCTTCTCTTCCCGTCTCTTCTCTTCCCGTCTCTTCTCTTCTCGTCTCTTCCCGTCTCTTCTCTTCCCGTCTCTTCTCTCCCTTCCCGTCTCTTCTCTTCCCGTCTCTTCTTCTTCCCGTCTCTTCCCGTCTCTTCTCTTCCCGTCTCTTCCCGTCTCTTCTCTTCCCGTCTCTTCTCTCGTCTCTCCGTCTCTTCTCTTCCCGTCTCTTCTTTTCCCCGTCTCTTCTCTTCCCGTCTCTTCTCTTCCCGTCTTTCCTTTCTCTTCTCTTCGTCTCTTCCCGTCTCTTCTCTTCCCGTCTCTTCCGTCTTTCCTTCCGTCTTTCTTCCGTCTCTTCTCTTCCCGTCTCTTCTCTTCCCGTCTCTTCTTCCCCGTTTCCGTCTTCTCTTCCCGTCTCTTCTCTTCCCGTCTCTTCTCTTCCCGTCTCTTCTCTTCCCGTCTCTTCCGTCTCTTCTCTTCCCGTTCTTCTTCTCTTCCCGTCTCTTCTCTTCCCGTCTCTTCCGTCTTTCTCTCGTCTTCCCTTCCGTCTCTCTTCCCGTCTCTTCTCTTCCCGTCTCTTCTCTTCCCGTCTCTTCTCTTCCCGTCTCTTCTCTTCCCGTCTCTTCTCTTCCGTTCTCTTTCCCGTCTCTTCTTCCTTTCCTTCCGTCTCTCTTCCCGCCCTTCCGTCTCTCTTCCCGTCTCTTCTCTTCCGTCTCTTCTCTTCCCGTCTCTTCTCTTCCGTCTCTTCTCTTCCCGTCTTCTCTTCCCGTCTCTTCTCTTCCCGTCTCTTCCCGTCTCTTCTCTTCCCGTCTCTTCTCTTCCTGTTCCTTCCCGTCTCTTCTCTTCCCGTCTCTTCCCGTCTCTTCTCTTCCCGTCTCTTCTCTTCCCGTCTCTTCTCTTCCCGTCTCTTCTCTTCCCGTCTCTTCTCTTCCCGCCCTCTTCCCGTCTCTTCTCTTCCCGTCTCTTCTCTTCCCGTCTCTTCTCTTCCCGTCTCTTCTCTTCCCGTCTCTTCCCGTCTCTTCTCTTCCCGTTTCTTCTCTTCCCGTCTCTTCTCTTCCCGTCTCTTCCCGTCTCTTCTCTTCCCGTCTCTTCTCTTCCCGTCTCTTCCTGTCTCTTCTCTTCCCGTCTCTTCCTGTCTCTTCTCTTCCCGTCTCTTCCCGTCTCTTCTCTTCCCGTCTCTTCCTGTCTCTTCTCTTCCCGTCTCTTCTCTTCCCGCCTCTTCCCGTCTCTTCTCTTCCCGTCTCTTCTCTTCCCGTCTCTTCTCTTCCCGCCTCTTCCCGTCTCTTCTCTTCCCGTCTCTTCTCTTCCCGTCTCTTCCCGTCTCTTCCTGTCTCTTCACTTCCCGTCTCTTCTCTTCCCGTCTCTTCCCGTCTCTTCTCTTCCCGTCTCTTCCCGTCTCTTCCTGTCTCTTCTCTTCCCGTCTCTTCCTGTCTCTCACTTCCCGTCTCTTCCTGTCTCTTCTCTTCCTGTCTCTTCTCTTCCCGTCTCTTCCCGTCTCTTCTCTTCCCCTCTTCCCATCTCTTCTCTTCCCGCCTCTTCCCGTCTCTTCTCTTCCCGTCTCTTCTCTTCCCGTCTCTTCCCGTCTCGTCTCTTCCCGTCTCTTCCCGTCCATTCTCAGCTCTCTTCCTAATCACACCACCCTGGCCCACCCACCCTGGTGGACTACCTCACAATGACCCACTTGGACTGATCCATGAATGGTTCTGTCTGAGTGTAACATGGCGGCCTCCCTGGTGGTTAACCTCACAATGACCCACTTGGACTGATCCATGAAGGGTTCTGTCTGAGTGTAACATGGCGGCCTCCCTGGTGGTTTACCTCACAATGACCCACTTGGACTGATCCATGAAGGTTCTGTCTGAGTGTAACATGGCGGCCTCCTTGGTGGACCCCCCTCACAATGACCCACTTGGACTGATCCATAAAGGGTTCTGTCTGAGTGTAACATGGCGTGCCTTTGTGAAAAAAGTGTTGTCTGGAGCAAGACAGAAAGACCACTTTGTGTTGCTCCTCTTCACGGTAAAATGCTGTCTGGAGCAAGACAGAAAGACCACTTTGTGTTGCTTCCTCTTCACGGTAAAATGCTGTCTGGAGCAGGACAGAAAGACCACTTTGTGTTGCTCCTCTTCACAGTAAAATGCTGTCTGGAGCAAGACAGAAAGACCACTTTGTGTTGCTCCTCTT
>CM031615.1:2118888-2128888 GCA_018398815.1 Conus ventricosus
TATTGATGTTTGAATATTGCTTTTTTTTTTTTCGAAAGAGACCCCCTGGTTTCCCTTGCCTGTTGTATTCTCTCACTGGCTACGACAGGTCCCTGGCCGCGGCCGACTGCGGTCCCAAAGTTTTTTTTTATTTATGTTATACCCTAGACTTCCCACCCCCAGAGAACCTGTATTTACATGTTCCTGACGTGTCGGTTGGTCCCTTGGTACCGCGTAGAACTAATAGGGTCAATTGACATTAAAAAGGTTCCCCTTTTGAATTGGGCTCCTGGAGAGGCGGATGCTGTTACGTCTTTTTTTTGCTGGAGAGATGAAAGGTGTGAGTCAGTGTGGAGTTGCTGCCGATAATTGGGAGGGGTGTTGCTGTCTTCCTGGTGACCCCTAGGGTCGCTGGTGGGGCACGTGACACAATACAATGCTACACACAAGAGCATCTTTGTGAACATTAAAGAAGCAGACTTCATGAACATGGAAAATACGTAAGAGATAGACAGAAGAAGGTTGCGCACTTGATTATCTTTGACACAATGGACTGCATTCAGCGACAGGAAATGTTCTCATCGTCAGACGTTGCCCAGTCATAAATATCATAGCACAGTGATTTCTACAATCGATCTGTAGATTGAAGTAAAAGTAAGCTGCATCTCGGTATTTCTTTTAATTTTAAATCACAGCTGTTTCGCTTCATTTGTTAATCATTTTGTCAACCATCTCTCTCTCTCTCTCTCTCTCTCTCTCCTCTCTCTCTCCTTCTCTCTCTCTCTCTCTCTCTCCTCTCTCACACACACACACACACACACACACACACACACACACACACACACACACACACACACACACACTCTCTCTCTCTCTCTCTCTCTGGTTTGTGTGTACGTGCGTGCGTGTGTATGTGTGTATGTGTGCGAGTGTGTGTGTGCGTGTCTATGCGTGCGTGCGTGCGTGTGCACGCGCGTGCACGTGTGTGTGTGTGCGTGCATGCGTGCGTTTGCGTGTGTGTGTGTGTGTGTGTGCGTGTGTACGTGCATGCGTGCGTGTGTGTGTATGTGTGCGTGCGTGAGTGAGTGAGTGAGTGTGTGTGTGTGTGTGTGTGTGTGTGTGTGTGTGTGTGTTGTGTTTAAAGTGATTTTGTTTGAACTGGTCACCACATTGTCGTGTTTGTAAGATGATAGTAAAGGCATATTTAAGGGTTGACCAGTGCTGCACATAGCTATGTGGTCTTAGCACCGGCACAATTTGGCACACTCACATTAATGTGAAATGGGATTCGTGGCAAAAACAAAAACAAAAACAAAAAAAGAAATGCGATAAACTGAGAGAAGTCTATTTCAAACAACATTTCCAAAAGGTGTGACGATGATTCCCAAATCAATCGCTGTAGGGAGGAACAAGTTTTGGTCATTGTGACGAAGTCCATGGAGAGATTGACAGCTGTCAGCTGCAGCCACTGACCTCTCAGACATGAGACCTCCAGCCCTCCCCTGGGGAACGGCAGTTACCGGGGATGCCGACACCTCTGGCTGGTAGGTCTGGGGTCCCACCTACATTGCCCTCCCATTAGATCGCCCCCCTGGGAGGTTTCCATTGGCCAAAGACACCGATCATACCCATCCATTTTTCAGACCCAGAGAGAGAGAGAGAGAGAGAGAGAGAGAGTTGGATATGATGACACATAAAAGAGGCGCTGTATGTTGACTGCAGGAAAGTAGATTCCTCTTTCCCTCCACCTGATTGATGATATTAATATTTGCTCCCAAACGCTTGCATCCCCCCCCCCCCCCACACACACACACACATACGACAGCATGCTCACGCGCGCGCGCACGCACGCACGCACATCAATTTCAAAGGAAGAAAAAGAAGAAGAAGAGGTAGTAGTAGTAGTAGTAGTAGCAGCAGCAGCAGCAGCAGCAGTAGTAGTAGTAGTAGTAGCAGCAGCAGCAGTAACAGTAGTAGCAATAGTAGTAGTAGTAGTAGTAGTAGTAGTAGTAGTAGTAGTAGAAGAAGAAAAAGAGAAAATGATGATCATGATAATAGTGTTGGTGATAATGATAGGTGGTGGTGGTCGCGGCGGCGGTGGTGATATAGCTATCGTGATAGAACTGAAGCAAGATAGGGACCAAGGTGTGAGGAAGTGACGTGGTAATCACGTGATGAAATTGTCTACTTAACACGTAAACACGCACCGACAGCGAAAACCTCGAAGGCAGATTACAGATTCGATGTCTTGAGCTCGTCACGGTTGAGCCAGAATCCTAACACCTTTGAACTAAGCTCCTGCCTCACTAAGTATCAGCATTCAGTACAGTTTAGAAGTAACACCACCACCACAACCACCAAAAAAAAAACAAGAAAAAACAACAACAACAACAACAACAAAACTATCTGGTACACATCCGGTTATTTGGAAAGAGAAGAACATCGTCTAGCCTATCCACTCCCAGAGGGTGATGTGATGTTTGAGGACTGGAATAGCTCCACTGAAATAGCGCCGGACTCATAATCTTGGTGATCCTTGGGTTGCGTGTTCGAATCTCCGCCGGGCCATTTCGGTTCGGCACAGGGGGATTTTCCCTTGGAATGAACATTGATTCTGACTCCATTAAAATTAAAAAAAAAAAATCCTTCGAATGAGGCAATAAACCGAGGTTCTGTGTGTGAACGTACGTATTACATCTTGCACATATTATGTAAGATCTCATCATTATCTTTCGGAAGAAAAGGCCAGTTTGGCCGTTGGTACGGATGACCCGTTACACATAGCATGCACCCTGCGTAACAACATCGAAAGGACGACAGGAGACTAGGTGAATGATACGGACTGAAGGACTCTGAAATTGACTGAATGAAGCGCAGGGAGGGAGGCAGATCTTCAGTCGGCTCTGCCCGGGTAGGCAGCCCGTTGTGTAAACGACAGTGTGAATTGTAAAGCGCTTAGAGTTTGGTCTCTATGTGCGCTATATAAGTACTAAAGATAAAGATAAAGACGCTGCCGCAACAAAGACATGTTCCATGTTTGAGAACATGGTCTGTGGCGAACTCTCAAAGAGCAAGACGAACCGTGTTATATCTGAGAACAGAGAACATTGCGACATGTACAAACACACTGTGTTTATGACTGGGAAATTCCTCTTGTGAACGTCTTGTGAGGCAGCATGGAGAAATTGGTGTTTTATGTGAGAACAGCGTCTACTGCGAACGCGCAGAGGCATCTGTTGTGATAAGCTGTGTGAGAACAATGTCTGTTATGTGTCATTAGACAATAACTATAAAGCTGTGTTTATGTTTGGAAACACTATCAGAGAGAGAGAGAGAGAGGAGAGAGAGAGAGAGAGAGAGAGAGAGAGAGAGAGGAGAGAGAGAGTATGTGTGTGAGTGCGTGCGTGCGTTTGTGAAAGTGTGGGGGAGGGAGGCGGCGTACGTGCGTGCGTGAGTGTGTGCTTGACAAAATCAGAATTGTTTCAACGCTGGAAAACAGAATCTTGTGAACATGCTCCCAACAACAATGACATTGTGCTTATAGTTCCTACCAACACTTGTTGCGAAGACTCGGACAACAAGAACAAATCTGTGTTTACGGTACAGAATAGTATTTATCGTGAAGACTCAAGTCAACAACAACAAAGGTTGTTATTTTGCCTTTGTTTGTTTGTTTGTTGTTTTTAAAACTCAATCAAGTCACAGCCAAAACAGACCGGTTTGTCCCTCAGATCACACAATTTTCGGCACTTTCCCCCAAATCATAAAAAATCAAGCACTTCACCTAGGAGCATGAAACATACACCATTGGATAGAAGAAACAATATATTGATCAAAACTGCTTACCTTGAGAGTGGCATCTACACAGTTCACATGATGTAAGTAATCCAAAATGATACACATTTGCAGAAAAACAAAATCTTTTTGTGCACACTGTAATCCACTTCTTCATGCTCTCCATCCTCCTACACAAGTTCAGTTACACTTCTGAGCACTTGGTGTGAGCTACAGAGAATAGTATATTTATGACAACTGCATAAAACACAAGAATTTGACCACAAAATGTTTGATCCACTCTCATGTTCCGCATGTGTTCAAAATCGTGTGATCGCGGGAACTGTGAGGACAATTCAAACACGTATAAAAACTACTACAGAACACACCAAGAACGGTCTAGGGGAAGCCACTGCAAAAAAAGCCATAAGCTATCAGTGAAACAAGATTTATTGCCCTTTAATAAAAGGCGGTATGATTTAAAAAATCGTCAAACTCTGTCGGAAGCATGCGTCCGACACGCCTTCAAGCGATGTGAACAGTGTCGGACCCGCTTCCGACAAGACTCGGTTGAGTGTTAAGGGAGAGAATGGTATATGTTGTGAACACTCAGATTACATCAGTTAAGCTGTGTTCACGGTGGTGGAGACCAGAATCGTGTTAAACACTCACACGGCAAATACAACACTGCATTCATTGGTGAGAACCATGTCAGCTTTGGATCACCAGACAAAAACAATAAAGGTGTAGTCATACTTATTCAAGAACAGCGTCTGTTGCGAAAAGCCGGGAAACACCACTAAAGCTCTGTGTTTATGGCTCAAGGCTGCAGCCTATATTTGCCCTGAAAACTCAATCCACTCTCATTAACGCTGTGTTCACCTCTCAGACTAGTATCTGCTGTGAACTTCATTCTTGTGGTCATAACAACCACAGTGGCTTTTTTGTGACGTAGCTTTGAGTACTTCACGAGCCTGTATTCAAAAAAAAAAAGGGGGAAGAAAAGAAAGAAGAAAAAAAAAGAGAAAAAAAAAAGAAAAAAGGAAAAAGAAAGAAAAAAAAAGAAAAAAACAACAAACAAACAAACAAAACGGCGGTGTTCGATGACACAAAAATGACATATCAGATGTATCATCACATTGTCATGTGAATCTCATTCCGAAACTAAACCTCCAAGGGTTCTGGAACCAATCTCGCTAAAAGGAATGTGGCAGGATCAAAAGTTTCCCCGTACATAGCACCCAGTAAATGACAGACACGTTGGTCGGGTGCGGCGGGGGTAGGGGTGGTGGGAGGAGGATGGCTGAGGGTGGATGAGGTGGGAGAAGTAGCATGGGGGTAGGGGAAGGGGTGGGGGTGGGTGGGGGAGGGGTGGTAGAAGGAGGCGTGGAGTGTTAGGGTGGTGTGTGTGTGTGTGGGGGGGGGGGGGGGGGGGGGGGAGTGAGGGTCATTCAGGGTTGTTGGGGTTTCTGGGTGCAGGGGCAGGACAGGTGAGTGAGGTGAGTGAGGTTACAGCCTGTGTACTCCGGGGGTCGTTGCAGCCATGTTACTGAGATGGTTGGCGGAGAGTGCTCAGCAACTCAGAGGGCACACTGTTATGCTCACCAAATCAGAGGGCACACTGCTATGCTCACCAACTCAGCGTATGCTCACTAACTCAGAGGGCACACTGTTATGCTCACCAACTCAGAGGGCACACTGCTATGCTCACCAACTCAGAGAGCACACTGCTATGCTCACCAACTCAGAGGGCACACTGCTATGCTCACCAACTCAGAGGGTACACCGCTATGCTCACCAACTCAGAGGGCACACTGCTATGCTCACCAACTCAGAGGGCACACTGCTATGCTCACCAACTCAGAGGGCACACTGCTATGCTCACCAACTCAGAGGGCACACTGCTATGCTCACCAACTCAGAGAGCACACTGCTATGCTCACCAACTCAGAGGGCACACTGCTATGCTCACCAACTCAGAGGGCACACTGCTATGCTCAGCAACTCAGAGGGCACACTGCTATGCTCACCAACTCAGAGGGTACACCGCTATGCTCACCAACTCAGAGGGCACACTGCTATGCTCACCAACTCAGAGGGCACACTGCTATGCTCACCAACTCAGAGAGCACACTGCTGTGCTCACCAACTCAGAGGGCACACTGCTATGCTCACCAACTCAGAGGGCACACTGCTATGCTCACCAACTCAGAGGGCACACTGCTATGCTCACCAACTCAGAGAGCACACTGCTATGCTCACTAACTCAGAGGGCACATTGCTATGCTCACCAACTCAGAGGGCACACTGCTATGCTCACCAACTCAGAGAGCACTCTGCATGCTATGCTCACCAACTCAGAGGGCACACTGCTATGCTCAGCAACTCAGAGGGCACACTGCTATGCTCAGCAACTCAGAGGGCACACCGCTATGCTCAGCAACTCAGAGGGCACACTGCTATGCTCATTAACTCAGAGGGCACACTGCTATGCTCAGCAACTCAGAGGGCACACCGCTATGCTCACCAACTCAGAGAGCACACTGCTATACTCACCAACTCAGAGGGCACACTGCTATGCTCACCAACTCAGAGGGCACACTGCTATGCTCAGCAACTCAGAGGGCACACTGCTATGCTCACCAACTCAGAGGGCACACTGCTATGCTCAGCAACTCAGAGGGCACACTGCTATGCTTCCAATCCATTTCACAACTGCTTGGTTGTGGAAGACAAATGGGAGGGGAGGGATAGAGAGAGAGACAGAGAGAGCGAGACAGACAGACACACACACACACACACACACACACACACACACACACACACCACACACACACACACACGCGCACGCACGCACGCACGCACACACCACACACACACACACACACACACACACACACACACACACACACACACACACACACACACACAGAGAGAGAGAGAGAGAGAGAGAGAGAGAGAGAGGAGAGAGAGAGAGAGAGAGAGAGAGAGAGAGAGAGAGAGAGAGAGAGAGAAGGGCGCACCATCGTGCGCATGTAAGGGCGCACCATCGTGCGCATGTATACACGCAGTGCGAACACATAGTGCACGTGCATGCGTGTGTGTGTGTGTGTGTGTGTGTGTGTGTGTGTGTGTGTGTGTGTGTGTGTGTGTGTGTGTGTGTGTGTGTGTGTGTGTGTGTGTGTGTGTGTGTGTGTGTGCGCGCGGCGCGCGCGCGCGCATGCATGCGTCTATGCATGTACGCACACTGCATGAACACACACACACACACACACACACACACACACACACACACACACACACACACACACACACACACACACCACACACACACACACGCACACACACACACACACACACGCATGCACACACGCACACACACATATGCATACATAAACACACGCACACACACATATGCATACATAAACACACGCACATGCACGTGCGCACAAACGCATGTGCGCGCACGCATGTGTACACACACAATTAGCCTTTACATTATACATCCCAGCAGCTCCACGATCAGTGGAAATGTAGCCAATGTTTGTCATCACACAGACAGCTGCAACGCTGTACAAAGACCCCTTTCTCATCCGTGCTATGAGTAAATAGGCCATCATTAACAGATGAAAAGAAAACACGCAGTGTCAGAGTTGATACGGGTATGTTGATACACGTGATGTTTTTGTCTGGAGAAACAAAATGAGGCTGCCAGACATTTTAAATCCTGGCCAACACTAACGGAAAGAAAAATACTGGCTATCCTCAAATGCTCATTTTCTGGCTTAGCAGAGAGAGAGAGAGAGAGAGAGAGAGAGAGAGAGAGAGAGAGAGAGAGAGAGAGAGAGGGGGGGAGGTGAGGGAGAGAGGGAGTGAGGGAGGGAGAGAGAGAGAAACCTTTTAACAGAAGAGTTCGCTGCCCCTTATGAAGGGGTGTGAGTAATATCTGACACGGACGTTACTAAAATGTATTAACTTCGGAGTTTTCGAATTTACGTACAACCACAGTATTCCATTAAAAAAAAAAGAGATCACAATGGCTAGTGCTTGAGTGTATGATTTTTTTCCTTTTCTTTTCTTTTTGCCCTTCTTTTTTTCTTATTTTCTTTCGCGGTTTTCTTTCTCTTTTTTTTTCCAAAAATTTTAGAGAGAGAGAGAGAGAGAGAGAGAGAGAGAGAGAGAGAGAGAGAGAGAGAGTTTCGGGCTTATGTAAATGAACACAGAGCATTCTTCTATCGTTCTTTAGGGAAATATGAAAAGAAAATTTTTCTGTTTTGTGCTTCCGTCGCATGAATGTCACGTGCTGTGTGAGTGCTTTTAATGACGCGCTTTGTGAGCATCCGTTGTGCTTGCTTTGTGTTTGAACACAATACTTTTATGAAACGTCGTAGGAATTACCCCAGTGTCCATTTTAAATCTCAGTCAACAGAAGATGCGCCATGATTTATATCTGTAAGGCACTTATTTCTATTTACTACTGCAGACGTTCTACAATCAGCGTTTCCCTCCTAGGATTTTCTCTCTCTCTCTCTCTCTCTCTCTCTCTCTCTCTCTCTCTCTCTCTCTCTCTCTCTCTCTCTCTCTCTCTCAGACGAAAATCCGCATCTTCTACAACACAGGTTATCTGTGACGATGACGTGTTCATTTGTTTCATTTTTTTTTCATTCTTTTTCTTTATCCCTCTTTCCTTCATTCCTTTAGTATTGATTTCTTTCTTCTCTCAGTGGAAGTTTCCCCTCTCCGCTTACTCTCTTTCATCGTTTCAATTCAGGATATCCTGTAAAGAATATTCGCACCCGCTGGCGTGCATACAGACCATTCATCCTGGCTGGTTCGGCTATGACATGAAATTGTTCATTTGAGAGAGAGAGAAGGGAGAAAAGAGAGAGAGAGAGAGAGAGAGAGAGAGAGAGAGAGAGAGAGAGTTCTCATCAGCATTAGCCACTGGACTATTTCCACTCCACTGCTGTAGTTGGAAAGTAATATATAACCAAGTCAGTCTCTGCGGCCGAAGAGTGGTAGGGAGTGGATAATATCCACAGACAGGTGTAGGGGGTGGGAGATAAAGAGCCTAGATTATCTCTGGTTATGCAGTGATGCTAAGCCTTGTTTTTTTTCGGTACTGAGGAAACGATACTGATATGCAGGATGGAAATAACAAATGCTTTGCTGCTAGTTCCATTCTCTCCCCCATGTCCTTCTCCCCCCAGTCCCACAACTTTTTTTCCTCTTGTCGTTGTTACCCTGTGCAAGATGTTATGATAGCCACACAGTTATTGTCACTCCTCTTCAATCAGTCGAGCTTCTTGCATAATAGTAATTTTTTCCCCTCTCTGCGTTTGCGAAGTTCATTTCTTAATGAGTTGGGTTTTGTTCAAGGAAAAGAAACGGTAGTAACATAGACAAAAAACAACAACACGGCTTTAGCAGCAATGGTACTAAAAACTGAACACACACACGTTTGAGCCGATTCTCATGGACAGCCTACCAATATAGGAATATATATGCAGCGGAACAATTTAGTAGTGGGGGGGGGGGGGGGGAGTGAAGGCTAACAACTCTTCCTTCATTATAGTTATGGCTTCGCAAAGATTTGAACTAAAAAAAAAAAAAACTGAAGATAAAGAAAATGGCACACAAAATTAAGAAAACGCATTATTAATATGAAAACCCTTCACTGGCTGTATGAGAAATCACAATCCATTGCGAAAAGAAATCTACTTGTATTTGCACGCTTCCAGGCCTTTTGTCCTCTGGACCTGACTCAATAGAGAGACACCGCTGGTTGTGTGTGTGCTCTTGGCGTCAAATAGAGACACACCACAGTCCGTAATTCTGTGGTGTTCTCACCACCAAGGGTTAAAAAACAACAACAATCCAACAGCACCCCCAAAGTAGCCAGCGAAGGATAGTAAATGAAACAAAACGAAAGTGTGGAGAGGAAAAAAAGTTGCTGAAAACCAAAAACATTATGCAAACTGTATAAAGTGTAGGGGACAATCTTTGAGCCTACAATGGTTGAGGAGCCATTCAAGGATGCAAGGGAGATCAAAAGATACGGAACAGTCTGAGTGGTCAGCTCTGCTGTTCAATAATAACCCAAATATGTATATAACCGCATCAGCATCACAACGAGTTCAAACACGTTGGCAGTTTTGAACCACCACTCCAACAACGTCAGCGCCGTAGGAAAGCCCCCGCTGGTGAGCTTGCTGGGAGTGAACCGGTCATAATTTACCAAAGCAAA
>CM031615.1:2136388-2151833 GCA_018398815.1 Conus ventricosus
GAGAGGAAGGGTAAGAAAGAGGAGAGGAGAGTGAGAGGAGAGAGAGAGGAGAGAGAGGGGAGGGGGAGAGAGGATGAAAACAGACGAACAGAGGAGCGAGGGAGAGAGGGGAGAGAGGGGAGGGGAGAGAGAGCGAGGAGAGAGACAGACAGCAGACAGAGAGGGGAGAGAGAGAGGGGAGGGAGAGAGCGGGAGGGGAGGGGAGAGAGAGAGAGAAGACAGACAGACGACAGGAAGGGGAGAGAGAGAGAAAAGGGGAAGGCCCAGAAAAAGGGGGAGAGGGGGAGAGTGGGGAGTGAGGGGAAGGAGAAGAAGAGAGTGGGTTTTTGTGAGGAGAGAGAGGGGAAGGGAGAGAGAAGAGGAGAGAGATGGGGTGAGGATAGAAGAGGGAAAGGGGAATTTTTGGATTTTTGGGCTTTTGGAAACAATTTCACAAAGTAATTTTAAAAAAAAAACAAAAAATAAACCCACGAACTTTGTTTTTTAAAATAAAATCCCAGAATTTAAATCTTAAACGCCCCTCTTTTTTTCCATAGGGGGTTTTATGGGTTTTTACTGGATTAAATTTCAAATCTTTAAAAATTTTTATGACTTTTCCAAAACAAAAAATGATCAGCCAGTTCTAAAAAATGAAATTTTGAATTACAAACAAAGCACATCCCAAATTTCCCTGAATCGCCGACCAAAATAAAAAATTGTTTTCTTTTCCCTATTCCCCAAGTGAATTACGGGCGAATGCCTTGGTGCTTTGGAAAATAAGATGAATCCTCTTCTCTCTTCTTCCCCTTCTCTCTCTCTCTCCTCTCTCTCCCCTTTTCTTTCTTCCTCTCTCCTCTCCCCTCCCCTCTGTCTGTCTTTTTGGGCGTCTGTCTGTTGTCTTTTCTCTCTCTCTCTCTCTCTCTCTCTCTCTCTCTCCCCCTCTCTCTCTTCTCTCTTCTCTTCTTTTCCCCCCCCCCTTTTAAAAACCGTTTCTTTTTTTTTAAATTCTTTATTTTTCATAAAAAGTTTCCATGTTTTTTGGGCTTTCTTTTTTTATTTTTTTTGTTCTTTTTTCGCCTTCTTTCTTTTGGTATTGATTCCCTGCTTCCCATTCGGGGAATTTTTCGCTTCCTTTTTTTAGTATTGTTTCCCCTGCTTTCCCTTTCGGGAAATTCTTTCCCCTTCTTTCTTTTAGTTGTTTTCCCGGCTTTCCCTTTCGGGAAATTTCTTTCGCCTTTTTTTTTAGTATTGTTTCCCCTGTTTTCCCCATTCAGGAATTCTTTCCCTTTTTTCTTTTAGTATTGTTTCCCCTGTTTTTCCCATTCGGGAATTCTTTCCCCTTCTTTTTTTTTGTATTGTTTCCGGGTTTTCCCCATTCGGAAAAAAATTTTTTTTTTTTTTTTGGGGGGCCCTTTTTCTTTTAGTATTGATTTCCTGCTTTCCTTTTCGGGAATTTTTTTCCCCTTTTTCTTTTAGTATGATTTCCTGTTTTTCCCTTTTCGGGAAATTCTTTCGCCTTCTTTCTTTTATTTATTGATTTCCGGGCTTTCCCATTGGGAAAATTTCTTTCCCCTTCTTTCTTTTAGTTTTGTTTTCCCTGCCTTTCCCATTGGGGGAATTCTTTCCCCCTTCTTTTTTTTTGTTTTGGATTTCCTGTTTTCCCAAATTCGGAATTTTTTTTCGCCCTTCTTTTTTTTTGTATTGTTTTCCCTGTTTTTCCCTTTAAGGAATTCTTTCCCCCTTTCTTTCTTTTAGTATTGTTTTCCCTCCCTTTCCCCTTTTCGGGAAAATTCTTTGCCCTTTCTTTTAGTTTGTTTCCCCTGCTTTCCTTCAGGAATTCTTTCCCCTTCTTTCTTTAGTTTTGGGTTTTCCGGGTTTTTTCCCTTTGGGAAATTTCCCCTTTTTAAAGAAAATTCACCCCCAAATGGTGCTACTTTCCATTCATCCTGGGGGGTTCGGATATGTTTATAAAATTGTTCTTTGTTTTGGGGGAGAGAAAAGGAGAGAAAAGAAGGGGCCAAGGGGCCCAGGGGAGAGAAAAAGGGAACAGACAGAGAAGAGAGAGAGAGAGAGTGGGGAGAGAGGGGGAGAGAGACAGACGAAGACAGCAGACAAAAGGGATAGACACAGGGGAGGACAGAGCAAAAGGGGACAATAGACAGCAGAGAGGTTTTTTTTTTTTTATAGAAAAAACAGATTTTTTTTCAACCATTTCCTCCATTTCCGAAAAATTCTTTACGTAGCCGTTCTGCAGATGAAATTGCGTGCGTGCGGGCGTGCGTGCGTGCGTGTTTTGTGTGTGTGTGTTGTGTGTGGGTGTGTTGTGTGTGTGTGGGGTGTGTGTGTGTGTGTGTGTGGGTGATTTGTGTGGGGGGGGGAGGGGGGGGGGGGGGGTGAGGGAGAGGGGGGTTTGGGGGATCCTTTTTTTGGGGATGAGGTTTTGAGGGGTTCGGGGGGGAGATGAAAAAGGTTGAACGTTTGTGATAATGCGTGTGGCAAAAACCCACGCTTCCTACACGGGGGAAAAAAAAGTTTGTTATGGGATGGTAAAAAAACAGGGGGGGTCCCCTGCTCATTGTTTTTCTCAACCCCTTCTTCCCCCCTTTCCCCCCCCCAAAATTCTCTCTCTCTCTTTTCTCCTCTCTCTCTCTCTCTCTCTCCCCTTCTTCTCTCTCGTAGTCCTCCTCTCCCCCTTCTCTTTCCTTTCCCTCTTCTCTCCCATCACCTCTCTCCCCTTCTTTTCCCACTCCCCTCGGCGGCGCGTTTTTTCTTTCTCTCTCTCTCTTTTTCCCCTCTCTCTCTCTCTCTCTCCTCTCTCTTTTCTCTCTTTGGGTCTCCCTTGGGGCGGTGTGCTTTATCCTTTTTCCTTCATTAAAAATCTCTCTCTCTTTTTTTCTCCCTCTTCCCCTTTTCCTCCTCTTTCTTTTCCCCTTTCTCTCTTCTCCCTCCTCTCCCTCTCCCCTTCTCTCACCCCCTCCCCCTCCCCCTTTTCTCTCTCTCTTCTTTCTTTCTTTCTCTCTCCCCTCTCTCTCTCTCTCTCCTGGGTTTTTCCTCTCTTTCTCTCTCATTTCTCTTCTCTCCCCTTCTCCTCTCTCCTCTCTCTCCTCTCTCTCTCCCCTCTTTTTCCTCTCTTCTCTTCTCTCTCCCCTTCTCTCTCTCTCTCTCCCCCTTTTTCTCTCTCTCTCTCTTTCTTCAGACCTTTGAAAAGCTGTTATTCCCCGGTCAGGGGTTCGGGACAAATCTTTGACATTCCCCCTACCCATTACGTTTTCTGCGATCATTTTTTTTCCCCTCCCCACTTTGGGCCCAAAGGGTTGGCTTTGTGTAGATTCCTTTTTTTTTTTAAGCAAAAAAAATTTGGTCAGAAAGGGAAAGACTGAATAAAAACCACTTAACCCGAAAGGGGATATAAGTAAAAAAGGGGAAAAAACCACAGACCCCCCACAGACACACAGCCCCCCCAGACAAACCCCAAACACACCCACACCACACACACACACACACACACACACACCACGCACACCCACCCCCAAAACACACACCCACACACACCACACCCACCACACCACACACACACACACAACGGAATTAACACACACACACACACACGCACACAAAAACCACACACACACCACACAAACACACTTTCACCACACACACCCACGGGACGATACAAACCCCCACGCCCCCCACACCCACCCCACACACTCACCCCACACACACACACACACAACACAACACACACCCCAATACAGGGGGCACACACACCACACACACACCCCACACACACACACCCCACCCACCACAGGGGGAAACCCCAACACACATACAGGGGGCACACACCCCCAAAACACACACACCACAAAACCACACACACACCCCAAAACCACACAACACACACGCACCCCACGAAAGACCGCACGCAGGCACCACGCACGCCGACGCACGCAGGGCACACCCACACACCCCACACACAAAACACACAAAAACCACACCACCCCCGGGCGCGCGCGTCGCGCGCGCGCGCAAAAATCCCAAAACACCAAAACACACACACACACCCACAACACACACAAAACCACCCCACACACCACGAAACCACAAAGCCGCACCCCACACGCACGCACACACACACACACACACACACACACAACAACCACCACAAAACAACACACCACACACGCACACACCCCTTTCTCTTCTCTTCTCTTTCCAACACACACACACACCACCCCACAACCCAAAACACACACACACACCCCCACAACACCCCATACACACACACCACACCCCCCACACACCACATTTTCACACAATAACACGCCCGGACGGACAGACGACCAGAAGAGGCCCGGCCCGGGCCAGACAACACACCCACAACCCCACACCCCACACACACAATACACACACCCACCACACACACGCACACACACACACACAACACACTGCTCCATGTTTTGTTCTCTGCAGCCCATGTTTTAAACCATTATTCACCGGAGCAAATTCAAAACCAGTACAAAAACCGTGGCAGTCTCGCCCCCCTCAAACACACAACAAAATTAGGGAAAAAAAACCCACCCCAACCTTGTAAAAGTTGCGGGTGCAAAGGGCCAAAAACCTGCGAAAGAAAAGCAAAACAAAAATTTGCCCCGGTGCAGATTGAAAAGGGGGTGTTTGTTTCCTGCAATTTTTTAACCCTTGTGCTGTTGATGGGGGGAAAAGACTAAATTTGGGGAAGCTCCGGACAGTTTACAAAAGGGGGGTGACTCGGAAGAACAGTTGATTACAGTCTTTTTTTAATTTTAGAGGAGGAGAAAAGGAGAGAGAGAGAAAAGGAGAGAGGGGGGAGGGAAGAGGAGACGGGGAGAAAAGGGGGAAAAAGGGAAAAGAGAGAGAGGGGAAGGAGACCCGAAAAGGGAGAGAGAGAGAGAGAGAGAGAGGGGAGAGAGAGATGAGGGGAAAAGGAGGGGACGGGACATGAAACAGACGGGACGGGAAGCCCAATAAGAGGCAGAGACAGAGGCAGAGAGAGCAGGATATTCTCATTTTTATGTAAATGCACACAGGGCATTCTTTCTGTAATTCCTTCGGGGTTAGGGAAAAAGAAGATTGCTTTTTTTCCCTTTCCCATCGCGTAAAAATGGCATGTGCTGGGTTTGTTTTTTTTTTAAAAAAATTTGGGAGCAAAACCGTCACGTGATCGTTTGTTTTTGGGACATCGTTGGTTTTTTTTTGGTTTGTTTTTTTTTTTGGTGTGTGTGTGTGTGGGGGTGTGTGTTTTTGTGTGGTGTGTGTGTGTGTGGGTGTGGGGTTTGTTGGGTGTGTTTTTGTGTGTTTTGTGTGTGTGTGGTGTGTGTGTGTGTGGTGTGTGTGTGTGTGTGGGGTGTTGTGTGGGGCGGGCGGGCGTGTGGGTGTGTGTGTGTGTGTGCGTGGTGTTTTGGTGTTGTGTGTGTGGGTTTTGTGTGGGTGTGTGTGGGGTGTGTTTTTTGGGTTTCTTTTTTTTTCGCTGGGGGGTTAATTACTCCAGGGTAAATTGTTTTTTCTGTGAGGGGTTCTTTTTTAATTTTTTTGTGGGTCTGTTTTTTTTTTTTCTCATTATTTTTACTTGATCAAATAGAAAAAGGGAGCGAGGTTTAAAAAGTCAGTTTTTTCCTTTTAAAAAAAAAAAAAATTTTCCCTCTCTCTCTTTTCTGTCTGTCTAAGTGTCTGTTGTTGTCTGTTGTCGGTCTCTCTCTCTCCTCTCTCTCTCTCTCTCTCTCTCTCTCTCTCCCCCGTTCGTTTAATACACCCACCCCCACTATCACCCCACCACCCCCCCTACTTCCATTTCTTATCCCTATTTCCTCCTCCTCCCCCTTTCCCCCTTCCCCCCTCCTCCCCCCTCCTCCTCCCCCTCCCCTTACTACTATTACAAATTTTTCCCCCTTTTCTCCTACTACAAAAACTGCTGTTTGTTTAATAAAATCGACAAAGGGGAAGGGGGCCAATCGGCTACTACCTTTTCCTACAAATTTTGCTGCTGTTAAATGGTTGACCCAGATACTACTATACAATTTACTAATATTTACTTTTTTCTTTTCATAAATCGTTATCGTTTTCCCCACCCCGTCATAATTATACCCTCCCCATCTTAAAACTTTGGGCCAATCCCCCCGGTCGGTATCTGAAAAGTGTATAGGATATCCGTACTCCCCCCCAAGGAAAAATTGAAACTGAAATTTCATCCCCATCTTTCTTCAACTATCCATCATCCATAATCGTCTTTCCCTTTCTTTTGTGAAGATTTTTTCAGGTTAAAAAAATGATGATTCGTTTAAAAGATGCAATTTCAAATTTCTTTAAAAATTGCCCCCCCTTTTTATTTGCCATTATTTAAAATGTGTTTATGTTTTATTTTGTTTTTTTTGTTTTGTTATTTTTTTTTAAATTTCCCCCATATTTTTGGTTTCGTTTTGTTTTTTTTTGGGCCCGTTTGTTTATTCTCTCCTCTTTTTTCTGTATTGGATATAAATCTCTTTTCTGTTTTAATTTTTTTTTTTCATTGTGATTAAAAACTTCTTTTTTAATTTTTTCCCTGTAGAGTTAAAATCATTCATTTCTTTTTCCTTATTTTTTTGTTCTCTGGCTTTTTCTTTAATCATTTATTCTATTTTTTTGGCGTTTTTGGGGTTAAATCCTTATTCTTTCTGCGTGAAAGCTGGTTATCCAAAGCACATACACATTCTATTCTTTCTGGTGTAGCTGGTTACCCAAAGAACATACCATTCTTTTCTTTCTGCTTTGAAAGGGGGTTTAATCCAAAGACATCCCAATTCTTTTTTTCTGCGTTTTGGGGGTTTCCCCCAAAGAAAATACACATTCTTTCTGCTTTGGTAGCGGGTTATCCAAAGAACTTTCATTTTTTTTCTTTTGCTTTTGAACTGGTTACCACGGGAACCATACACATTCTTTTCTTTTCGCGTGAAACGTTTTTCCAAAAAAAACTTACAAATTCTATTCTTTCGGTGTAGTGGTTATCCAAAAAAACCTTTAAACATTCTTTTTCTTTCTGCGGGGAAAGTGGTTACCCAAAGAACTTTTACACTTTTTATTCTTTCTGCGTGTAGTGATTATCCAAAAAAACTTACCCCTTTCTATTCTTTCTGCGGTTAGGGGGTTTACCCAAAAAAAACATACACTTATTTTTTCTGCGTGTAGGGGGTTTTACCCAAAAAACATACACTTTTCTATTTTTTTCGGCGTGTAGTGGTTATCCAAAAAAAAATGAAATTTTCTATTCTTTCTGCGTGTAGGGGTTTTCCAAAGAACAAAACTTCAAATTTTTTCTGCTTTGGAGTGGTTACCCAAAAGAACATGCACTTTTAATTCTTTCTGCTTTGTGCGGGTTACCCAAAAAGAACATACCCCTTTCTATTCTTCTGGGCTTTTGCGGGTTATCCAAAGAACTTACACATTTATTTTTTTTCTTTGTGCGGGTTATCCAAAGAACAAAACCATTTATTCTTTCTGCTTTGTAGCGGGTTATCCAAAAACATACAATTCTTTCTTTTGGTTGTAGCGTGTTATCCAAAGAACATCCCAAAATTTATTCTTTTGCGTTTTTGGGGGTTACCCAAAAAGAAATACACATTCTTTCTTTTGCGTGTCGGGGTTATCCAAAGAAATACACATTCTTTCCTTTCTGCGTGTCGGGGTTACCCAAAAGAAATTTTTCCCGGTTCCCCCCCAAAAAAAATTTAAAATTTTAGGAAAAAAACCCCCCCGCCCTTTTTCACCGGGAAAGGAAATGCGAAAGCAAAGCGAACAAAAATTGTCCGGTGTCAGATCTGAAAGGGGTGTATTGATACCTGCAATGTTTTAACACCTTGCTGCTGTTGATGTCTGGGAAGACTCAATGGGAAGCTGCCAGACAGTTTACACACTGGCTGACTCTGGAAGCACAGCTTGATTACAGTCTATTTTTAATTCAGAGAGAGAGAGAGAGAGAGAGGGGAGAGAGAGAGAGAGAGAGGAGAGAGAGAGAGAGAGAAGAGAGGAGAGGACGAAGAGACGAGAGAGAGAGAGAGAGGGGAGAGAGAGAGAGAAGAGAGAGAGAGAGAGAGAGAGAGAGAGGGACAGACATAGAAACAGACAGACAGACAGACAATCAGAGGCAGAGTCAGAGGCAGAGAGAGACAGAGATATTCTCATCCTTATGTAAATGCACACAGGGCATTCATCTGTAATTCTCTGGGGGAATATGAAAAGAAGCATTGCTATTTTTGCCTTCCATCGCGTGAATGGCATGTGCTGGGTTTGTATTTTTTACTATACAATTTGTGAGCATACGTCACGTGATCAGTTTGTGTTTGGACATCGTTGGTTTTTGTTTGTTTGTTGTTTTTTTGGTGTGTGTGTGTGTGTGTGTGTGTGTGTGTGTGTGTGTGTTTTGTGTGTGTGTGTGTGTTTGTGTGTGTGTGTTTGGTGTGTGTGTGTGTGTGTGTGTGTGTGTGTGTGTGTTGTGGTGTGTGTGTGTGTGTGTGTGTGTGTGCGGGCGGGCGTGTATGTGTGTGTGTGTGTGTGCGTGTGTGTGTGTGTGTGTGTGTGTGGTGTGTGTGTGTGTGTGTGTGTTGTGTTTTGTTTCTGTTTTTTTCGCTGTGTGGTAATTACTCCAGTGTCATGTGTTTTTCTGTGAGGGGTTCATATTTAATTTTTTTGTGTGTCTGCTTTTTTTTCTCATTAGTTTACTTGATCAAATCAGTTAAAGAGCAGAGGCTCTAAAAGTCAGTGTTCCTCATAAAAAATAACAAATTTCCTCTCTCTCTCTCTGTCTGTCTGAGTGTCTGTCTGTCTGTCTGTCTGTCTGTCTCTCTCTCTCTCTCTCTCTCTCTCTCTCTCTCTCTCTCTCTCTCTCCCGTTCAGTTATAATACACCACCACCACCACTATCACCACCAACCACCACCACCTACTTCCACTCTTATACCTAGTCCCCCTCCTCCTCCTCCTCCTCCTCCTCACCTCCTCCTCCTCCTCCTCCTCCCCCTACTACTACTATTACTACTGTTCCTCCTTCTCCTACTACATAACTGCTGCTGCTACTACTACTACGACGACGACGGCAAAACGGCTACTACCACTACTACTACTACTGCTGCTGCTGATGATGATGATCCAGATACTACTACTACAAGTACTAATATTTATCATTATCATTATCATCATCGTTATCGTCATCGCCATCGTCATCATTATCATCATCATCATCTTCAAAACGTTGGGCCAATCCCCGGTCAGGTATCTGCAAAGTAGTATACGGACTAGTCCGTACACCCTCCTGATGAAACTGAAACTGAAACTCATCATCATCATCATCATCATCATCCATCATCCATCATCGTCGTTACCATTTCATTCGTGAAGATTTATTCAGGTTCAAAAAATGATGATTCGTTTCAAAGATGCAATTTCTAATACATTAACATGTCTCCCTTTTCATTTGCCATTATTTGAAATGTGTTTATGTTTTATTTTGTTTTGTTTTGTTTTGTTATTTGTTTAAACTTCCCCATCATTTTCTGGTTTCGTTTTGTTTTTGTTTGGCTTGTTTGTTTACTCTCTCCTCTCTCTCTGTATTGGATATAAATCTCTATCTGTTATTAATCATTTTATCTTTCATTGTGATTAAAAACATTCTTCTTTACTTTTTCTGTAGAGTTTATCATTCATTTCTCTTTCCTTATTCCATGTTCTCTGGCCATTTCTTTAATCAGTATTCTATTCTTTCTGCGTGTAGCGGGTTATCCTCTATTCTTTCTGCGTGTAGCTGGTTATCCAAAGCACATACACATTCTATTCTTTCTGCGTGTAGCTGGTTATCCAAAGAACATACACATTCTATTCTTTCTGCGTGTAGCTGGTTATCCAAAGCACATACACATTCTATTCTTTCTGCGTGTAGCGGGTTATCCAAAGAACATACACATTCTTTCTGCGTGTAGCTGGTTATCCAAAGAACATACACATTCTATTCTTTCTGCGTGTAGCTGGTTATCCACAGAACATACACATTCTATTCTTTCTGCGTGTAGCTGGTTATCCAAAGAACATACACATTCTATTCTTTCTGCGTGTAGCTGGTTATCCAAAGAACATACACATTCTATTCTTTCTGCGTGTAGCTGGTTATCCAAAGAACATACACATTCTATTCTTTCTGCGTGTAGCTGATTATCCAAAGAACATACACATTCTATTCTTTCTGCGTGTAGCGGGTTATCCAAAGAACATACACATTCTATTCTTTCTGCGTGTAGCGGGTTATCCAAAGAACATACACATTCTATTCTTTCTGCGTGTAGCTGGTTATCCAAAGAACATGCACATTCTATTCTTTCTGCGTGTAGCTGGTTATCCAAAGAACATACACATTCTATTCTTTCTGCGTGTAGCTGGTTATCCAAAGAACATGCACATTCTATTCTTTCTGCGTGTCGCTGGTTATCCAAAGAACATACACATTCTATTCTTTCTGCGTGTCGCTGGTTATCCAAAGAACATACACATTCTATTCTTTCTGCGTGTCGCGGGTTATCCAAAGAACATACACATTCTATTCTTTCTGCGTGTAGCGGGTTATCCAAAGAACATACACATTCTATTCTTTCTGCGTGTAGCGTGTTATCCAAAGAACATACACATTCTATTCTTTCTGCGTGTAGCGGGTTATCCAAAGAACATACACATTCTATTCTTTCTGCGTGTCGCTGGTTATCCAAAGAACATACACATTCTATTCTTTCTGCGTGTCGCTGGTTATCCAAAGAACATACACATTCTATTCTTTCTGCGTGTAGCGAGTTATCCAAAGAACATACACACCCACTGACAGGCGTGGACATCTGTCTTCCTCTCAAATGTTGAGAGAGAGAGAAAGAGAGAGAGAGAGAGAGAGAGAGAGAGAGACCTTCGTTTCATTCATTTTCCCCCCTAAGGAACTGATAACAGTTGTGAATTACACTCCTCTCAAACGGCGATCACACACTCACGCTCTCTGTATCTATCTACATAAAAAACATGTTGAACAATTTAATAGTTGGAGAAAACAAAGTAGCGCAGACTAACAATTCCTCCATCATATATTATTGATGACTTGGCAGAGATTCGAATCGGGGAAAAAATCGGGAAGAGAGAGGGGGATAAAGAAAGTGAGAATGACAAGTCCGGGAGATGTATCATAAATATGAAATCCTTCTCTAACAGCCATTGAAGATCACCGCAACCACCTTGGCGACAGAACTATTCATTGTGTCTGCTCCTAGGCTTTTCATCCGCAGGATCAGACTCATCAGAGAGACACAGCTGCTTGCGTTTGTGGTCCCTTGACATCGAATAGAGATACACCACAGTCTATAATTCCATGATATTCTCATCACCAAGGGTTCAAAAACAGAACCCAACAGCACCAAGCGCCAGTAAAGGATAGAAAACGAAAGAAAGTGTGCTAAAGAAACAAGTTGCTTGAAAAATTGAAATCATTGTATGAAATATAGGGGGTCAATCTTTGAGCCTATGCTTGGGATCCGGTCAAGTATGCAAGGGAGATCTTCAAAACGTGTCAACATTCAGAGTGGTCCGCTCAACTGTTAAATAACCCAAGCATTTACACCAGCTAAGAAAGGTGCAGGACACTTGAATATATTATTCATTCTAATGGGTTACAGTCACTTAAAACATGGTGGCAATATTTCTCACCAGATAAAATTTTCAAAGCCGAAGAGAAAAAAAAGTCCAACTTGTGTGCATGCTATGGTTGAAGAGTCATTCATAATAGAAGCCAATATGTAAACAAGATGTAAAGCATATAAACGTATTCCCAGTTTATCTTGAATACGCGTGAGGTATTACCATAAAGAGAAAAAAACCGTTTTGGGCCGTTATAGCCGTTAGTAACGGTTATTCTGGTAAACATCGGCCATCATCTGTGACCCATAATGAACATACCTACAATTTGTCAGAAGATCGGTCAAGTACTTTCTGAAATATTCCATATAGAAGAAAACCGTTATAGGCCGTTACAGCCGCTAGTAACGGTATACGGTAAAATAAAACATCGAAAATCATCCGTGACCCATAATGAACATGCCTACAATTTCAGAAAGATCGGCCCAGTAGTTTTGTCTGGAGCGAGTGGAACACATTTTGACACGGACGGACAGACAGACAGACAGACAGCTTTTCTTCGTTTCATTGTAAAGTACCCCCTGCTCTATAGAACTGGGAGTACAAAAAACCATCTGGTGTCAGATCTGACACGGACATGATGATTGTCTGCGGTGTTTTTAACACCTTGTTGCTGCTGCTGCTGGGGTCTGGGAGGCAAGGGAAGCTGGCAGACAGGTTACACTGCTGGTGGTGTCTGGAGAGACAAAGGGAAGCTGGCAGACAGGTTACATCCTGTGCTGGGGTCTGGAGAGGCAAGGAAGCTGGTAGACAGGTTACATCTGCTGATTGCTGGGGTCTGGAGAGGCAAAGGGAAGCTGGTAGACAGGTTACATCCTGCTGATGCTGGGGTCTGGAGAGGCAAAGGGAAGCTTTCAGACAGGTTACACTGCTGATGCTGGGGTCTGGGAGAGGCAAAGGGAAGCTGGCAGACAGGTTACATCCTGATGCTGGGGTCTGGAGAGGCAAAGGGAAGCTGGTAGACAGGTTACATCCTGCTGATGCTGGGGTCTGGAGAGGCAAAGGGAAGCTGTTCAGACAGGTTACACTGCTGATGCTGGGATCTGGAGAGGCAAAGGGAAGCTGGCAGACAGGTTACATCCTGATGCTGGGGTCTGGAGAGGCAAAGGGAAGCTGGTAGACAGGTTTACATCCTGCTGATGCTGGGGTTGGAGAGGCAAAGGGAAGCTGGTAGACAGGTTACACTGCTGATGCTGGGGTCTGGAGAGGCAAAGGGAAGCTGGTAGACAGGTTACATCCTGCTGATGCTGGGGTCTGGAGAGGCAAAGGGAAGCTGGTAGACAGGTTACATCCTGCTGATGCTGGGGTCTGGAGAGGAAAAGGGAAGCTGGAGACAGGTTACACCTGTGATGCTGGGGTCTGGAGGGGCAAAGGGAAGCTGGCAGACGGTTACACTGTGATGCTGGGGTCTGGAAGGGCAAATGGGAATTTAAAGCGGGGGTTAGACAGGTTACATCCTGCCTGGCACCAACTTGCTGTGTGATGTGGGGTCTGGAGAGGCAAAGGGAAGTGGTAGACAGGTTACATCCTGCTGATGCTGGGTCTGGAGAGGCAAGGGAAGCTGGCAGACAGGTTACATGCTGATGCTGGGGTCTGGAGAGGCAAAGGGAAGTGGCAGACAGGTTACATCTGTTTGCTGGGTCTGGAGAGGCAAAGGGAAGCTGGTTAGACAGGTTACATCTGCCTGGCCCCAATTTGCTGCTGCTGATGCTGGGGTCGGGGAGAGACAAAGGGAAGCTGGTAGAAGGTTACATCCTGATGCTGGGGTCTGGGAGGGACAAAGGGAAGCGGGCCCGAATAGGTTACACCCTGCCTGGCACCAGCGGAAAGAAGGAGTGCTGGTTATCCTGACGCCTCGTTTTCTGGCTAAGGAGAGAGAGAGAGAGAGAAGAGAGAGAGAGGAGAGAGAGAGAGAGAGAGTGAAGAGAGAGAGAGAGAGGAGAATGGTGGAAAAAAAACAGAATACTCTCTCTCTCTCTCTTCTCTCTCCTCTCTCTCTCTCTCTCTCTCCTCTTCTCTCTCTCTCTCTCCTACATGGGCGCGCGTGAGCACACACACACACACACACACACACACACACACACACACACACACACAAGAGAGAGAGAGAGAGAAGAGGAGAGAGGAGAGAGAGAGTGAGAGGAGAGAGAGAGAGAGAGAGAGAGAGAGAATTGTGTTTATCGAATTTTCAAATACAATTTAAAACTGTACTATGAAGGGGGCATTTTTTTTAAGAGCTCTCGCTAGCATTTCCCAAAGTCATTTTCTCCCAAACCTGGTAGTCAAACGCCGATTTTTTTTTTTTTTTTTTGACGAATTGTACCCTCTGAAAAATATATGCAATGAAAAGAAATAGTCTTGGATCTATACCATAATCGTGTGGGAAAATTCTGTAAGGATACTTATATATTTGGCAAACGCATGAACAACACAGACACACAGATACACACAGACACAGACAGACAGACAGACAGACACACACCACACAACACACCACACACACACACACACACACACACAACACACTATATATATATATATATATACATACATATATACATATATAATATATATATATATATTATATATATATATATATTATATATATATATATATACACACACATACACATATACATATATATATATATATATATATATATTTATATAATATATATCTATATATATAAAATCAGAGTTAAAAAGCCACTCAGAACGCCAACAGTGCTCAACCACGTAGGGAGCGACATACCAGTCTAAAATAGTAATACCCTGAGGAGAGCGTTTTTAGCTTGAAACAAGCTTGTAGGTTTTAACCTCTTCATTTTAAATCCTATTTTAGACTGGTTATTTATATATATATTTATATATATATATTATATATTATATATATACGCACACATACAGAGAGAGAGAGAGAGAGGAGAGGAGAGAGAGAGGAGAAGAGAGAGATGAGGAGGAGGAGAGGAGAGAGAGAGATGTCAAACAAACGATTATTTCTCGAATGTTGCGTTTTATGGGCTGGGCAATAACAACACAGCAAAAAGGATTTAGCTCCCTGTTTATTTTCTGCTTTGAAAAAAAAAAACAACATGTTGCGGCCATTTACACAAGGAACATGACACCAGTGTCATGCAGTGTGTGTGTGTGTGTGTGTGTGTGTGTGTGTGTGTGTGTGTGTGTGTGTGAGTGTGTGTGTTCTGTCTATCTGTCTGTCTGTGTGCCTCTGTGAGAGTGTGTGTCTCAATC
Source organism: Conus ventricosus (assembly GCA_018398815.1). Lineage (NCBI taxonomy): Eukaryota > Metazoa > Mollusca > Gastropoda > Neogastropoda > Conidae > Conus > Conus ventricosus. The sequence goes on from CM031615.1 coordinate 2,151,336, forward strand.
CATCTCTCTCTCTGGTCTGTCGTCTGTTCTGTCTGACTCTCTCTCTCTCTCTCTCTCTCTCTCTCTCTCTGTGTGTGTGTGTGTGTGTGTGTGTGTGTGTGTGTGTGTGTGTGCGTGCGCGCGCGTGTGTGTGTCTGATTCTCTCTCTCTCTCTCTCTCTCTCTCTCTTCTCTCTCTCTCTTTCAGAATTCATAATTTGCCCCGTATGATGGAGGCAAAAAAACATGTAAAAACAAAAACAAAACAAACCAAAACGAAACAAAACTAATAAAATGAACAATGGCATTCGACTAAATTTTGATCAGAAAAAATCGTTTTCTCTGTCTTATTGTTCTGTGTTGTCATCGTTGTTGTCATTCTTGTTGTTTTGTTGCTGTTGTTGATACTGCTGCTTCTGCTGCTGCTGCTGCTGCTGCTGCTGCTACTCCTACTGCTGCTGCTGTTGTTTGTTGTTTCCCTTTGATTTGATTTGCCTGGCTATTCTTTATCATTTCCCAT
>CM031615.1:2161933-2164433 GCA_018398815.1 Conus ventricosus
TGTGTGGGAATGGAGAGAGGATGCTTTGGGCTGTGCCACACTGTAGGGTGAGCTTTGGAACGTGATGGTGTGTAGTGAATTGAGAGAGGATGCTTTGGGCTGTGGCACACTTTTAGTGAGCTTTGGAACGTGATGGTGTGTGGGAATGGAGAGAGGATGCTTTGGGCTGTGCCACACTGTAGGGTGAGCTTTGGAACGTGATGGTGTGTGGTAAATGGAGAGAGGATGCTTTTGTCTCCATGCCGCCTAGTTTTGGGGTCTGTTTTCCACATTGTGTGTTAAGATAGCTCACATACGTCATAGCTTATGAGGCCAGGTACTATCTATTTCTTGGGCTGTGCCCTGCATTAGACACACACCTGGAAAGATAGGTAGATAGCTAGATAGACAGACAGACAGACAGACAGATAGATAGATAGATAGATAGATAGATAGATAGATAGATAGATAGATAGATAGATAGATAGACAGACAGATAGATAGATAGATCACTCTCAGTTTTTCATACTGCTGCAACGCCTGGTCGTATTATTTATTCTCTTTCCCCCACCCCCCCCCCTCTCTCTCTCTCTCTCTCTCTCTCTCTCTCTCTCTCTCTCTCTCTCTCTCTCTCTCTCTCTCTCTCTCTCTCTCTCTCTCTCTCTCCAGAGTCTTCTTTGGCTGTCTTTACTTTAGTGGAAAATAATACTATGAGCAGAAGCTGTGTGCATGCTAGCAAAATGTGTCTCTCTCTAATCAAGGAACATGGTGTCATTGATTTTCTACAGATGCTAAGAGCTGGAAACTGCGTGCATGATGAACACAATGATTTCTCTGTGGCCGTAGGACATGATGTCATTGTTGTGCTGTGAGATTTCCCTTATTCAGTAGCCATTGGTTTGGTTTGGTTTTCTTTGTCCATTATCTTTTCCTTCTATCCCCATGCCTTTAGATTGATGCATTTTAGTGTTTTGGGTTTTATTTCTTCCACCTCATTTCTTTCCTCTTTTATTTGTATCCATTTCCTTCTTTCTGTCCTTATCACATTCTATTTTCATCCTTCTTTCTGTCCTTATCACATTCTATTTTCATCCTTCTTTCTGTCCTTATCACATTCTATTTTCATCCTTCTTTCTGTCCTTATCACATTCTATTTTCATCCTTCTTTCTGTCCTTATCACATTCTATTTTCATCCTTCTTTCCTTTTCTTCCTGTTTCTCTATTGAATGCCATTTATTTCTTCCTCGTTTTTCCGTCTATCTTTTTTTTAACCTTCGTAAGATAATGCTGGTCTCTCTGCCTTTGCCAGAAGCGAATGGACGTTGCAGGGACGTGCAGGAGAAAGAAACGTGGGCGTGGGGGCCGTAGGATCGTGGCGGTTAGGGATCGCGGGGACGATTATTGCGGGGATTGATGACCAGGTATCGGCAGACCCTGAGGGGGCGGTAGGGGGGGGGGGGGGGGCATTGGAAAGGGATGGTGAGGGGTGAATGGACACACGATGCTTTTACCTCCACGCTGCCTAGTTTGGGGGTCTATTTGCCGTTGTCGTTGTCAAGATGGCCTGCCTACTTGCAGCTTATGAGGCCAGAAAATTTGTGCTTTGCACTGTGCCACGCTTTAGATAGATAGATAGATAGATAGGTAATGAAATTTGTGCCGTAACGAAAGCCAAGTATTGTAAGGTTAAAATTAAAAGCTACCTTACCTATGCTTACTGTGGATAACCATATAGCTACTTCACTGGCCCTATGAAGAAAAAACCAATGGCTATCTAACAGTTCTACTCAAAAAAACCTCAAGAAAGCCAACAGAATTTTGGTGAATCCTGTAGCTCTGCATACTTACCAAACTTTTATGCAGAAATGAAATAGACGAAAAACGAAGACAATGTTTAAAGCAGTCCAGTCTCTAATCCAATGTTCTGTCAGTGTAAAACTCACTTTTTCGTCACTAATCCAATGTTCTGTCAGTGTAAAATCCACTTTCTCGTCATTACTAACAGATTAACGTTGTCTGTTTGTGCTAGAGGTCAAAATGTAATCTTTTCCAGATATATTCAACCCGTGTTTTCTCCCATGCATCAAAACATAGTGGAGTGCTCCGATTAGTAGGGAAAGCCATGTGAGGCTTCACACTCCAAGCAACATATGTTTTCACTTACGCCTGCTCAGTGATAAATTCGATCAACCGACAAATTCTTGGGTTCGTAAACACACAGAAACACTTACCAACCGATGCGAGCTGACAACCGTTCTCACGTTGCGCAACACCATCTTAAGAAAGGGAGGGAAAAGATGGCTTTCGTTGAGCCTGTAATGTATGCAAGGCAGACTGACTTAGGAAAGTTTGAAAACTGTGCGTTTGTTGAAAAATCGTGCAGAGTGCATTACCATTATCAAACAAACAGACAATGACTATGAACACATTGAGAAGACTTTGTTTTTACATCTCTGATTGTCAGACAACAACATTTGCTTTTGCTTGTGTTAACAATTAAATAGGAGGTTGTCGTTGTCT
>CM031615.1:2179433-2184433 GCA_018398815.1 Conus ventricosus
TGTCTTATATTTATCATTACGACCTGTCATCCTGCACGTATTATTATTCCCTCGTTTTAACCCGTATCCTTCCGGGTTGATTATTGTCTATCTTTCAGCAAGATTACACAAATCGGATTGAGTTTGGGCAGATTGGGTTGAAAATTAGAATTTTGGTACGGATCAATGGTAAATATCCGGATCAAATGACATATCCGGCCAACAAGATTGTCACAAAAATTCCTCTGATAGGAACTTTGTAGATTTATTGCTTACAGTTGATTTCTCTCTCTCTCTCTCTCTCTCTCTCTCTCTCTCTCTTCTCTCTCTCTCTCTCTCTGAGTAATATCTTTAAATAAAATATCAAAAAATCTTAAGACAAAGCTTGGTGTTTCGTATTTTTCATATTCGTTTACAAAATGTGCGTGGAAAATGCTTCTTTCGGTTCTACCTTTAGTTGTTTGATCAGTCTGAAAGAAAAAAGTTGTTTATGAATTGACTTGGCTACAGTACTTTAAAGAGAGTAATCTAAAAGGAAGATGCCAATGGAAACTTAACAGATCAATAATATTTAATAATCAAGCAAACAATAAATAAATGATAAATAGATAAATGAATCAATAAATAAATGAGTAAATAAATGAAACAAACAAATAAAGAGAGAGATAAGTAAATTGATAACAAGAAGCTTTCTTCTGACCTTGTTTATTTTTCTCTGTAAGATGGTGTTTTATATCTTCGACCTTTCTATTATGAATGTCTTGTGGAGGTTCATACCCTCACCAGCAAAGCTTCTTGTGTATGATGTAAAAGAAGTTAGACTGCCTGGGTTCTTTCAAAACAGGATAACAAAACAACGGAGGAAAAAAAAAAAAACTTCGAACCACTGGAGAGATGAAGAATTGAGTACTTCGACTGTAGAGTCTTCAAGCAATGATTGCTTTGAAAGACTTACGAGTCGAAGTATCAATTCCTCATCTCTCTAGTGGGTTCGAAGTTGTTTTGTTTACCGTCGCGAATGTCACGCATTTCAATCAACCGTTTCCACCTTTTAAATAGACGACTTGTCTCTTTCCTGTGTGTGTGTTGTGTGTGTGTGTGTTGTAGAGACTGTAACCTTCAAACCTTCTGGCCACACCTACCCCCGCAACCCCCCCCCCCTCCCCCCCCCGGGACCCCTCCCCGCCACCTCCCCTCGTCTCCCCCACCCCTTTTCAAGTGACCATTGCCTCTGTGCCGTTGTGAAGACGGCGACACAGGAGTATGGTCGCCATTAAGGCCAAATCTGCCATAACACGATCAATGACCGGTGACCAGAGGTGTACTTGACAGTGTCTCGACATTTCCAGTACTGGACGGATGAGAAGGAAGACGAGGCTGAACGGTGGGCGAGAGAGACAAGATGTAGGAAAATGGAAAAAGATTGGTTTAGGGTAGAAATTGAGAGGTGGGCGATGGGTGGGGGGATGAGGAAGGGTAAATAGGATGGAGATGTGTGCGTGTGTGTGTGTGTGTGTGTGTGTGTGGTGTGTGTGTGTGTGTGTGTGTGTGTGTGTGTGTGTCGGGGGGAGGGACGGAGGGGGGGGGGGGGGGGGGGGGTACGGGGGGATGGGACGCCTCATTTCCGCAGTGTTTGTTCCTTGGTGTGTGGAGTGAGTTTCGTCTCTCGGGGAAGGCTGATCAGTGGAACCCGACCGCCCTTTGCGTGTTTAGAGTATTTGTATGTAGTATCAAAACAGAGACATACCACTTTGTATGTAGTATCTAACAGAGAATACCACTTTGTATGTAGTATCTAACAGAGACTACCACTTATAATTCTGTGGTGTTTTCCCACTGCAGAGAGAGAGAGAGAGAGAAAGAGGGGGAGAGGAGAGAGAGAGAGAGAGAGAGGAGAGAGAGAAGGGAGAGAGAGAGAGAGAGAGAGAGATACATACATACAGACAGACAGACAGACAGAGACAGACAGAGACAGACGGGCAAACAGACAGATAACGCAAAGCAACAAACAGACTGACTGACTGAAAGACTGGCCGACAGCCACTCATACAGACAGACTGACAACAGATTGAAAGAGAGAGAAAGAGCAAACAGACAGACAGACAGGGAGGGCGCAAGAAAAGCGAATGCAGTCAACAGGGTAACAATAAAAAAAAAAACAACAACCAAAAAGGAAACAGAAAACAAACACAAAAAAAACAACAGACAAACGAACAAACAAAACAAACAAACAAAAAAACCCAAACAACGAACGAACCACAACATCCAAAACGCCAACAGAAACATGCACCGGGACCTCACAAAGGGGCGGTAATTCTCTATGTTTGGGACACTCTGGGTCTAAAAAACACTAAACCATGGCTTCCTTTGGGGGAATGGGGAGAGGGGGGGGGATGGAGGAAGCCCCTCTGGGACTATGAGCTGAGGCCCAAATGAGGAGAGGGGGGGGGGGCGGAGAGGATGGAGTGGGGAGGTGGGGGAGAGCGGTTTGGAGGGAGGGAGGGGAGGGGGGGGACTCGGGGGTCTGCACACATCATCAACTTTGGGGACAGGGCAGCACGATAAAAGCAACACCAACCCCACCGGCGGCAACGACGACAGCCACATAACAGCAAAGCAAAGAACAAAATAATAATAATAAAAAATCTATCACAACAGAAACGACAAAAGCGAAAGTAGGGGAGAACAAAACAGTAACCCGAGAGAAGCGACACAATAATTGGACACACACACACACACACCACACACACGCACACAAAACAACAGAGAGAAGAGAGAGAGAGAGAGAGAAAAGAGAGAGAGAGGGGAGAGATGAGAGAGAGAGGGGGAGAGAGAGAGAGAGAGATACGGTACGGATACGGATACGGATGATTTATTCAATATAGGCCACGGCCCCTTATGAAGGGGTGGGATTAAACATGTAAAAAAAGTGTTTAACATAAACATATCAGAAAAAGGAATGAAAAACGTACTTAATCAAGAAATGCTAAGTTCCGGCTTTTTATAAGCTTTATGTAAGTACAATGCAAGCTTTTTTACAACATTTTCTTTTGTGCAAGATATGAGTAAGTGAGTCTAAACAAGGATGGTTGTCGATAATAATTGGGAGGGATGAATTCATCTCTAAGATCATCAAGGCAGTACACTGCAGTACAAATGAACTTCATTTTCACACGCGTTTTACAAAAGGGGACAGGTAAGATCAGAATTGGAATGTTGCCTGTAACGAAAATGATGACTAAGTATCCGAATTCCAATCTAAACCTTGTCACTATAAATTTCAGATGTCTGTCCCATTTTCATTGACAAGTAAGTCGGAATACGTGTGAGGAGTTATATTGTCTATACAAATAAAATTAGTACTATCATTCATGTGAGGAATTCCATTCTTGCCATCTGATATCAACCAGCCCGGTACGGAGGCGTTCGAATAAAGGTCGGGTTCATCTCTACTCCCTGATTTAACAGGCATAACCGAAACCCCGTTGTTGTAGTCTAATTCTCATTTTTTTGGCCCAGTTTATTTTTCCCTGGCTCTAGTTTACACAGCATGTTGTAAGCTTTCTTCGGTAATCTACAATCATTCATTTGTAACAGTTTTAACCCGTACCTAACACATCTAACTGTGGAATTCAAGTATATTGGGTACTGTTAGTTTCCCCGTAAACCAATCATTGGACGTTTGTATTTAAACACCAAGAAATCTCTTCAGGGCAAATAAATGGACTTTCTCACAATCGACTGCAGCTTTATCCAAACCCCAATTTCAGCACCGTATTGAACAATGGGTTGTTTTTTGGGAGTCAAATAATTTAACAAATACTTCGAATGACTGATTTTCCCAAACTTGATAGTTTCCTCATTAAAACACAAAACAGCGTGCTTTGCTTTACTTGGAAGATCTTTACAAGCAAAGTTAAAGCTTAATCGGGTGAAAAATAGATTCCTAAATATTGTATACATTTACGACTGGCATAGTTATTCCGTTATAATTCCAGTGTTCTCTTGGCTCCCCGATAGCCACCCTTTCTGAATACAATTAAATTTCTCTTCTGCATTTTACTTTCAGTTGTAGAGAAGGCCCGCAGGCGCCCTAAATTATTCAACTGTGTTTGTAAACCAATAACTGTTTCAGATAACAAAACAACATCGTCTGCTAGAAGAAGAATAAAAAAGTTCTAAAAGGTCATCCGTAAATTGGGCCCCCATGTCTACCATTATTTATAACTTCAGATGTTAATTCGTTAATAAACAAGAAAAAAGATAGGACACATACGTCACCTTGTTTAACACCCCTAGTACACATAATATAATCTTCAATTCCCTCCCTTCTTACTCTAGATTTTACACAATTATACTACTTACTATACATTTAAATAATTTACCATGATACCATTTTTTAACAGAATAGGCCATAAAATGCTTCTATTAATAGAATCGAAAGCTTTTTCAAAATCAATGAAAGCAACATATGTTTACGATTGAAAGTGAATTGCTTTTTAATAAACGCCATCAGGGTAAACATATGATCAACAGTAGAATTAATTACGTTTAAATCCAGCTTGGTATGGGGGAGAGAGAGGAGAGACGAGAGAGAGAGAGAGAGAGAGAGGAAAAGAGAGAGAGAGGAGAGAGAGAGAGAGAGAGAGAAGGGGTTGGACCCGAAAGGGGTTTACATAATTTCAAACGCAGTTTTATAACATTGTAATGTACAGAAATCAATACGAAGTTTATACACTATTTTGTTTTGCACTTATCTTTATCATGCAAAAACTAAACTTTATGACGACTTTGTTGGACAGAGATAATACGAAGTTTTTACACTATTTTGGCGCTTAACTTTATTCAAGCAAAACTACAACTTTACGACGAACTTTGTTTTCTTTTTTGTTGACATTTAATGCATTCTTTATTCTTTATTGTAAAGCGGGTAGATGTTTCATAAATCAACTGTTTAGAAAGCTAAAAGAAGTTTAAGATATTTTAGACCGTGAGAATGCTGGTGTTATGCAAAAAGAAAG
>CM031615.1:2186933-2194535 GCA_018398815.1 Conus ventricosus
GAGGGAGGGTAAGGGGGGGGGGGGGGGGGGGGGGGGTTGGATGTGAAGGGTGGTGGTGGTGGTGACAGCGGCTGTCATCAGCATGGTGGTGAGAGTGATGGCCAAGTGTGTTTATAGTCTGTGTTACTTTTTGACACGGTCCGTCACGTATGTCAATCAACCCCGACCCACGTTTCGCTACTGTAGGCCTATTTGTGTCACAGAGCCAGTGACTCTTTATTTATTTATTTATTTATTTTTTTTACAATGTAGTTGTTCGACTGGTATTACTGCCTGCTACATTGTACTACATGTTTTGTTCGTTCAACGGCAGTTAGGACTCTTTGTAACGTTATGTTATTTTGGTGTACCAGCGTTGTTCAGTCAAAACTGCTGTCCACTGTACGTTTTACTACATGCTGTCGTTCAGTCAATGTTCTGTTGTGTTTGGTTTTAAGACGTGTGTCGTTGACACCACTTTTGGATGCTTTTTTTCACTAACTGCTTCTTTTAATCATCACCACATTTTTATTTTAGTTTATGATGATGATGTTGATGCCGCTGCTGCTGTGCTGATGCTGATGATGACAAGATGATGATGATGATTGTCATTATCATCGTCATCATCATTATCATCGTTGTCATTATTGTCATTATTATCATCATGATTATGGTTATTATTCTTATGTTTTTATTATCATCATTACTATGATTATGAGTATTATTTCATTTTCATCATCATCATATCATCATCTTATGATTAGTATTGTTACTGTTAGTATCATTATCATTATTATTATTGCTATTATTATTATATTATTATTATTGTTATTATTTCTATTATTTTGATTATTACAATTTTTCATCATCATCATCATCACCACCACCACCACCACCACCATCATCACCATCATCAGCGTCGTCATCATCATCATCATCATCATCATATTATTATTATTACTATCATCATCATCATTATCATCATTATTATTATTGTTGTTGTTCATGTCATTATTATTATCATTGTTATTATTATATTTCATATCACTATCGTTATCATTGTTATTATTATCATCATTTTCATCACCATCATGATTATTATGATTATCATCACCATTGCTATTATTATTCATATCATTATCACCATCATTGTTATTATTACTACTTCATTCTTCATGCAGTTTTGTCCTTGAATCAATGGTATTTTCTCCCACATGCTGCGTGTGTCGTCCAAGCCATTACTGCTCTTGATTACGTTTGACTGCAAGTTTCGTCCGCCATTACTGCTGTTTTTTTTTAAATTTTTTTTTATTACGTTACACTATATGTGTGGACCCTCCATTATAGCTTTTTATTACCTCTCTCTCTCTCTCTCTCTCTCCTCTCTCTCTTCTCTCTTCTCTCTCTCTCTACCCTCTCTCTCCCTCTCTTTCTCTCTCTCTCTCACGTGCACACACACACACACACACACACACACACACACACACACACACACACACACACACACACACACACACACACCGCGCGCGCGCGCACGCACGCACGCACGCACGCACGCACGCACACACACATGCGCGCCCGCGTGTTCGCGCGTGCGAGCACGCACACACACACACACACACACACACACACACACACACACACACACACACCACAGCACAGAGAGAGAGGAGAGAGAGAGAGAGAGAGAGAGAGAGAGGAGAGAGAGAGAGAGGAAGAGAGAGAGGGGAGAGAGAGAGAGAGAGTCCCAACACCAACTTCGCAATTGTGATTGAAACACTCGTAGCAATCGTGGAAAATATCTGCTCAAGGAGACAATTTCAACATTTGATCGTTCATTTTTAACGAGCGCTGGCCTCGAAGCCCTAGGATGTGCCCGATCTTCCATATCACGTACAACTGACGGTATGTGAGTCTCTCTCTGATTCAAAAGTCTATAAGACTATCTCTTCAAAACATCGTAATCATTTGGGCAGAAAAAACCAGTGATAACTTACTTAAGCAGTATTCGTGACTGACCTTATCGCCTCATAATGACTTCTTATATATAATTTCATGGTGATCACCACAAAAACAGGAAATCATATAAACCATGAATCACGTAATGTATTCTTGGAAAACAGGTAATTACGACTCATAATGTAACAGATAATTTATTGACTCATAAAAAAGGTCATTATAGACCAGAAAACAGGTAATTCATGCTTCATGAAAACATGTAATTAGATCACGTAATTCATATGATTATGTTTTGCGAAAATAGATAATTATGACTCATAAATACGACAATAGGTAATTATTACTCATAAATACAAAAGTAGGTAATTATGAATCATAAAAATGGATAATAATATGTCAAAAAAGAGACAATGACAAGTCCTGAAAACAGATTTCTATTACTCCTAAGAGCATGTAGCCCAGACAGAACTGGTGAAAGCATGAAAGTACGAAAACAGATCTGCTTGACGAATATGTGTCCACACAGATATAGTTGGTATGATTGTACTGGTTATTGGCCTTCAACAGACTGACTTACAAAGACGCACACTACCGGAATCCATAAAGGGTTGCCATAATTGTATTTGTTTCCAGTGCTTACGGCTTAATAATATATTTTAGTCGTTTTCTTTATTTAAACTCCTAATTTGAGATCTGTACAGAAACGCAACCAAAAGATTTTCTTTCATATAAAATGCGACTGTTTTCACGTCATAATTACCGTTTTCTTGTTGTTAGTGTTACTGCGGTCATACACAAATCCGTGATCATCCATTAAAAAAAAATCATAGTTTGAGCTTTTGATGCGAGAAATTGCCATAGGATGCAAAAATGTCGATCACCACATTGCAATTTAAGCTTGGCATTATCGGGTTACCCATCGCAACATACAGTGGACTAACTGCATTGCACATCACATATGCTTTGCCCTGTGTGCCTCCTAGGCTATTCTTAAGTGTGAGGTTTCGGGCTTCGTACATCGAGTCGACATCGGTGTCTATCTTGTCAGCGTGTGGAAGAGTACAGCAGAAGAAAGCGAATTTGGGAATATCATAGAATGGAGATTTTCGATGTAAACATCATGTGTGGATTTGGTGGTCAGTCAGTTTGAATAGAGTGTTCTGTTTAAACAAGAGTACAGCAAAGAAAGCGAATTTGGAATATCATAGAATGGAGATTTTCGATGTAAACATCATGTGTGGATTTGGTGGTCAGTCAGTTTGAATAGAGTGTTCTGTTTAAACCAAGAGTACAGCAAAGAAAGCGAATTTGGGAATATCATAGAATGGAGATTTTCGATGTAAACACATGTGTGGATTTGGTGGTCAGTCAGTTTGAATAGACTGTTCTGTTTAAACCCCTCTCTTTCCCCGTCCTCACCCTCCACACATTCTTACGATACCTAGCTGACACGCCTTCTTACCCATGCAAAAAGACGAAGAAGAAGAAGAAAGGGGGGGGGGGGGGGGGGGGGAGGAAGGGGGCATAGATGACATGTTTCCTAACCTAGCACTGTTTCTCTTTCTCACTCCGCTTCATATTCAAATCTCTCTCTGTCTTTGTCTATGTCTCTCTCTGTGTCTCTCTGTCTCTGTCTCTGTCTCTGTCTCTGTCTCTCATCACACACAACACACACACACACACACACACACACACACACACACACACACACACCACCATACACACACACACACACACACACACACACACACACACACACACACACACACACACACACACACAGAAGACGAATGGTCAATAGGGCATTACTACTCCCGCGTGTAAAAGAGGCCGTCCGCCGATCATAAACCAGACACATAGCTGCAAAAAAGCATAACTTTAGCTATGAAATGCCCTCACCCTTACCCCCCCCCACACCCAACCCCACCCTCTAGCCCTAACTCCTCCTCCTACTCTCCTCTTCCCCTTCATGCCCCCTTCCTTCTCCTCCGTCTTCAGACACAAGATACATTGTTAACAGAGCATTATCACTCCGTGGGTGAGAGGTTCACACCCACCCTGGCTGCACACACCCAGCTAAAAGCATATTTGACCAAAGACGAAACCCATCCAGGTTCTGAAAATGCTCTCTCTCTCTCTCTCTCTCTCTCTCTCTCTCTCTCTCTCTCTCTCTCTCTCTCTTCTCTCCTCTTCCACCCCCATCTCTACCCCTCTCCCTTCTCTCTCTTCTCTCTCTCTCTCACTCTCTCTCTCTCGCTCTCTCTCTCTCTCTCTCTCTCGCTCTTCCACGCCCCATCTTACCCCTCTCCCTTTCTCTCTCTTTTTCTCTCTTCTCTCTCTCTCTCTCTCTCTCTCTCTCTTTTCTCTCTTCCACGCCCCCATCTCTACCCCGCTCCCTTCTCTCTCTGTCTTGCTCTCTCTCTTCTGTCTCTCTCTCTGTCTCTCTCTCTCTCTCTCTCTCTTCTCTCTCTCCCTTCTCTCTCTCTCTCTCTTCACACCCCCATCTCTACCCCTCCCTTCCTCTCTCTCTCTCTCTCTCTCTCTCTCTCTCTCCCCTCTCTCTTCTCTCTCTCTCTCTCCACGCCCCATCTCTACCCGCTCCCTTCTCTCTCTGTTGTCTCTCTCTTGCTTCTCTCTCTCTGTCTGTCTGTCTGTCTCTCTCTCTCTCTCCTCTCTCTCTTCTCTCTCTCTCTATCTCTCTTCCACGGCCCCCCTCTCTACCCGCTCTCTTCTCTCTGTCCTGTCTCTTTCTCTCTCTGATTCTCTCTGTCTCTCTGTCTCTGTCTCTCTCTTCTCCTCTCTCTCTCTCTCTCTCTCTCTCTCTCTCTCTCTCATACACCCCCCCCCCCATACCCTCGTGGCGTTGATGCCTCTGGCCCCATTGCTCCCTCAACGTTTTGGGTCAGGCGGGGGGGAGGGATGATAAATGTCCCACAACTCCCAGCGTGAGGCCTTGTAGATGGCGCTGCAGGCGGCCAGTGGCCAATGAGCGTGCGTGATGAATTATGGCTGTCGTAAAATTTGAATATTGCAACTCGCTCAAGCCCGAAATTGTCGATTCATCTCTCTCTCTCTCTCTCTCTCTCTCTCTCTCTTATAGCTGATGGATAGGAACATAAACTGGTAGCAATGATTTTAGTGTCAAATAATTTGCCTTGAGCAGCGAGCTCAAGTGGGTTGTTGGCAAGATGGAGCACGATTGGGATAATCCTGGATGCAGCTGTGTACGAAGCGAAATGGAACGAACGGCGGTCAAGTAACGCGACAGACAGTGCTTGGAAGATAAGACAAGACAAAAAGAAAATGAGAAAAAAGTGTAATACAAACACATCAGGAAATGTAGGCGTTCAATTATTCAGAGCTTTTTCATTGGAAGAAAGTAAGCGAGGCGTGCATTATTTCTTATTAATACTCATTATTTTGCTTGTTTATCGGTTGGTGTGTCTGTTTTTTTCTAGTTGTAGGGCAATTTCAATTTGGAGAGGCATTACGGTTGATACAAGCGGTATTTCTGCCTTGGAGTTTCTGTGCTAGGTCCTGATTTCTCAAGATCACTTTGTCTTTTTTTCTGTACTGTCTATAGTCTCTAATTTTGTGGACAATTCATCTGCCCTCTATCTTTTTGTTCCTCTGGTGCCACTCTATAATCTGCCACCATTTGTGTTATCATTTAGCGACGAGCTGGTACAGACTACTCGCCGTGCCGAGCACACTTATTGACCTTTCGGCAGTCTTTACCATGCTGTTATAGATCTGAACGACCTTAACATTCATCTCTTGGAAAATGTCTTCCAGCGCTTTTGTATCCCTGTGATAACTTTTGATGAAGACATCTAAAAAAAAAAGAACCTTTTTACGTTTTCTCTCAAAATAGTATAGGGAGAAGGTTTTATAGGCATTGGGTACACTGTATTTGTATTTATTGTAGGGATGGTAGATTCTTGAACAGGAATGGCTCTGTTGGTATTAATTGTGGAGAGGGTATCTTCTTAATCAGTCTGAGGCTCTAGAACCGTTTCTCTGATTGCGGAGAGCGTGTTCTCTTTAACAGCTTACAGCTTTGGCATTTTTGCCGTCCAGACTTATGCCACACTGGAACCGCAGAAGAGTTCACATCACACGGGAGTCGTGAAACAGTTACTAGCTGTTTATACATCAGCAAACGGTTATCTAAATGTTGACACAATTATTGTACAATGACTACTGGGTGTACATTATATTGACCCGTTGCTTATAATTGACTCATAAATTTGGCATAGACTGACCCGTTGTTTGTGCATTGACCTACCTTTAATGCATGACAAAGAAATACAGAGAGAGAGAGAGAGAGAGAGAGAGAGAGATGAAGAATGAGAGAGAGAGAGAGAGAGAGAGAGAGAGGATCCATGAAAGCTACAAATCGAGTTATTGCTTATCAGGTTGACGTATGCATGACTTCTATTCAAAATTGTGATTCTTTTGTCCAAAACGAACTTCTATAAACGAAGAGTTGACATTGGCTATTGTCCTTAAACTAGAGAAGCACTCTTGTCAGTTTTCCAGCTTTGCTTCGGTGTTCGCAAACTTTGGAAGGAGTTTTGCTTTGGGTGGTGGGGGGGGGGTGGGTGGGTGGATATGACGTTCGTTATCTATTGTCCAATGACATCAGTTCACAGGGTCACTGTGATGGATGGTTAGTTGCCCAGGAAACCTCCACAGCCTCTTCCATCGGTCATGCGCCACAAGCTAGAGGTGTTTGGGACTGGTCCAATTCCTTCACATTGTCCGTGCCATCTTTGTTTCTGAGGAGTGCGTTCTACACTGTGCTCTATATAGAGAGTTCTTGAGATCTATGTGTTCATATCAGGCCGTTCGGTCTACACTGTGCTCTATATAGAGAGTTCTTGAGATCTATGTGTTCATATCAGGCCTGTGCTCTATATAGAGAGTTCTTGAGATCTATGTGTTCATATCAGGCCGTTCGGTCTACACTGTGCTCTATATAGAGAGTTCTTGAGATCTATGTGTTCATATCAGGCCTGTCCGTGTTACACTGTGCTCTATATAGAGAGTTCTCGAGATCTATGTGTTCATATCAGGCCCGTCGGTCTACACTGTGCCTATATAGAGAGTTCTTGAGATCTATGTGTTCATATCAGGCCCGTTCGGTCTACACTGTGCTCTATATAGAGAGTTCTTGAGATCTATGTGTTCATATCAGGCCCGTTCGGTCTACACTGTGCTCTATATAGAGAGTTCTTGAATCTATGTGTTCATATCAGGCCCGTTCGGTCTACACTGTGCCCTATATAGAGAGTTCTTGAGATCTATGTGTTCATATCAGGCCCGTTCGGTCTACTGTGCTCTATATAGAGAGTTCTTGAGATCTATGTGTTCATATCAGGCCTGTCCGTGTTACATGTGCTCTATATAGAGAGTTCTCGAGATCTATGTGTTCATATCAGGCCGTTCGGTCTACACTGTGCCCTATATAGAGAGTTCTTGAGATCTATGTGTTGTATCAGGCCCTTCGGTCTACACTGTGCCCTTATAGAGAGTTCTTGAATCTTGTGTTCATATCAGGCCGTTCGGTCTACACTGTGCTCTATATAGAGGTTCTTGAGATCTATGTGTTCATATCAGGCCGTTCGGTCTACACTGTGCCTATTAGTCGATGGTTCATTA
>CM031615.1:2194635-2197135 GCA_018398815.1 Conus ventricosus
CGTTTCCATCCCAGCAATTTGCTCCACATCAAGATAATTAGTCTCTCACCCCCCCCACCCCCACCCTCCTCCTCCTTCTCTCTCCTCAGCTTGTTCTCTTTTCATCTAAATTCCTTTTTTCTTTCTCTCTCTCTCTGACGTTCGCTTTTCCTCTTCTTCTTATCCTGCAAAAATGTTAGATGCCAATTTTCTTATTCACACTGTGTGTGTGTGTGTGTGTGTGTGTGTGTGTGTGTGTGTGTGTGTGTGTGTGTGTGTGTGTGTTTGTCTGTCTGTCTGTCTGTCTGTCTGTCTGTCTGTTCATTACCCCCCCTCTCTCTCTCTCTCTCTCTGTACTGTAGATTGGTCACAGTAGTCGCAGTCCAAGAATTGTCTGATGAAGTTAACTGTTTCAGAAAACCAATCAAACGAAATCGAAGTTCAGCTTCTGAAGCGACAACAACATTTGGGTCACCTTTATAGTCATGTGCACGAGAACTACATCTATTAACAACAGGACTGTGAACAGAAACGACCATTCTAAATCTTTCACACGACAGAGAAAAAAAAAACAACAACTAAGTGTGCGTGGATATGTTATCATTGATTATTACCACCTGCCTCAAGTTGGACTTTTTTAAAACCAGAAATGTAAATTTCAGAATAAAATGAAGACATTCTTTGTCTTCTTCTTCTGCGCATCAAGTTCTAACAATGTACGAGCTGATTTGAATGCATCATTGGCATGATCTTATTCCAGTTTAGGTATTCCAGTCTAGCTTAAGGCCAGAGCTACCTCCACCTCCACTGTAGCACCCACCCACACGTGTTCCACATGTGGGCGTTCCTTCCGGGCCCAGATCGGCCTCACCAGCCACCTGCGGACCCACACTCAGCGATCTTCCATCTGAGATTGAAGTCATGGTCATCTTCGAAATCGAAGGACGAACAGCATTCCTGTTTAGAGATTCAAGGCAAAAGGTTCTGATGAGGGAGAGCTCCATGTTTTATATCATCCAAAATCCAGTAATAAGATAGGGCCTGTTGACGGAAAATCCGTGCCTTCCGATGTCTTCTTTGGGTTTGTTTCTGTTGATTTTTTTTTTTACACTGGCAAGTGCAGCGTCGGTGGCGTACTCTGAATTCCGCGAACAAACCTGCTTTGTACAGTATGGAATTTCACTGGTTCAGATATTGTTTCATTTCAGAGCCATTAATGGCAATGGACCATTATAACTCTTCCTTTCATGTTGTGTGTTGGATGACGTTTGCAAGAAGATCTGGCGTGATAAACATCAACAACGACTGCAGCCACAAAAGTGGATTGTTCGTTGTGTGCGTAGATGGTTTACCAAGCTGTAATCTGTAATCTGTGTGTTTTTTTAGTTTGTTTGTTTAGTCATTTTCCTTGGCAGCCGAGAAGTATAACTCCCATGCCATTGATTCCTGCTCTCTGTCAGTAGCGACACCACGTCTGTCCTGTCTCAGTTCCAGCACTGCAATAGACAGGGAGCAGTCATCATCACGTTGCCCTGAGGCAACTCACCAGTGGAAACACTGCACTGTTTCCCAGTTGTTTCAGCGGTGCTCAATGGTACCTGCTCTCTTCCAGCATAGGCAGGGTGTTTTCAAGTCCAAACGCGTTGTGCATGTTTTGGGTTACTTTTGTTTTGAGTCTTTGTCATTCGTTTTGTGCCCCACCCCCACCTCACTTCTGCCCTCGCAGGACACACACACACACACACACACAAAACACACACACACACACACACACACACACACACACACACGCACGCACGCACGCACGCACGCACGCACGACGCACGCACGCACGCACGCACGCACGCACGCACGCACGCACGCACGCACGCACACACACACACACACACACACACACACACACACACTCTCTACTTCACCCCTTACCGACCAACGCTAAATGCTTCATCGTGGGAGCAGCGTGGCATGGACATTACTCTGCAGAGGGGGCGCTATGTCCACCCAGCCACGGGACAGACTCCATGACATTACTCTGCAGAGGGGGCCGCTATGTCCACCCAGCCACGGGACAGACTCCATGACATTACTCTGCAGAGGGGTCACTATGTCCACCCAGCCACGGGACAGACTCCATGACATTACTCTGCATAGGGGGCCGCTATGTCCACCCCGCCACGGGACAGACTCCATGACATTACTCTGCACAGGGGGTCACTATGTCCACCCAGCCACGGGACAGACTCCATGACATTACTCTGCAGAGAGGGCCGCTATGTTCCACCCAGCCACGGGACAGACTCCATGACATTACTCTGCACGAGGGGGCCGCTATGTCCACCCAGCCACGGGACAGACTCCATGACATTACTCTGCAGAGGGGGCCGCTATGTCCACCCAGCCACGGGACAGACTCCATGACATTACTCTGCAGAGGGGGCGCTATGTCCACCCAGCCACGGGACAGACTCCATGACATTACTCTGCAGAGGGGCCGCTATGTCCACCCAGCCACGGGACAGAC
>CM031615.1:2212135-2214635 GCA_018398815.1 Conus ventricosus
GCGGTTCGGAAAAACAGGTTCGGGTTTTTGCGAACATCACTGGGTTTTGTTGTTCATGGGTGAATTTTAAATACATGTTAGCGAACCACCAAGAGAAACGTGGAAAAAACGAGTCACAAGACAAAACACGGCGCGTTTCGACCTCTTAGGTCTTCTTCAGGCAAGACACAAACAAAATAGGACGATGAAAATGAACGAGTTTGTCACTTAGCTTAGATCTCTTACGCACACGACTAACAACAGACGTTAAACGAAATACGGATCAATGAAAATTGGTATACAATGATCGAAAGACGTATACAGCGATAACAACTGCACACGTTTTTAGTCGTGTGCGTAAGAGATCTAAGCTAAGTGACAAACTCGTTCATTTTCATTGTCCTATTTGTTTGTGCCTTGCCTGTAGAAGACCTAAAAGGTCGAAACGCGTCGTGTTTTGTCTTGTGACTCGTTTGTTCACGTTTCTCTTGGCGGTTCGCCAACATTTATTTCAGATTGGTTTAGATTTCCGCCTGCAGTAGTTTCACTTTGCAACTGGATTTGTTCATGGGTGTGTTTTTTCCCCCCTGAGTCCAAAACGAAAGTAACAGGAGAGGCATCCAGAGGAATAGGAAGAGTTGTGTTCTTGCTTTCTATGTCAATGAGAAGTCGTCAAGACAGACTGGGGGACGTTGAGTCAGGAGTTAGGCTTGTAGGCTTTCAGACAAGTTCGGGTGTTTTTTAATTATCTCAATGTTGTTTCTCCTTAAGGTTAAAATCAAACGACCATGCAGTTTTTGTTTGATCTTCAAGTCAACGATATTATGCAGATCTTACATTCATTAAATCTTTTTTTTTTTTAATGTGGGGGCGTACCAACTTCACTTTATTTTTTCCATGTGAAACACGCAGGGCGGGTCGACTCTCTCTCTCTCTCTTCTCTCTCTCTCTCTCTCTCTCTCTCTCTCTCTCTCTCTCTCTCTCTCTCTCTCTCTCTCTCTGCCTGCCTGTCTGTTTGTCTGTCTGTATGTCTGCCTCTCTCTCTCTCTCTCTCTCTCTCTCTCTCTCTCTCTCTCTCTCTCTCTCTCTCTCTCTCTCTCTCTCGGAAAAAAGTTGTGTGGTGTGAGGAAAATGCACAGATATTATAGAGAGGAACTGGAATCTAATACGTTTAAAGAGAGCTTGGAACGAGCAAACAATTTTTTGGATTTTGATGTAAATGAATGTGTTGATATTTTTTCGAATGCATTATATGGAGCTGCTGCGTGTATGGTTCGTGTGGTTGGGAGGTATACAAAAAAAGTTAATGATTGGTTTGATTGGAATTGTAAAAGAATGAAAAAACAAGTCACGGGCCTCCTCAGAAGTTATAGACGTTCTAAAACAAACCTTATTGAACGAAGACAAAGTTACGTAAAGGCTAGAACAGATTATAATAAATTAAAAAAAGAAAAAAGAAGAAATTTGATTTTGATAGATTAGTAAAACTGAAAGCATTGTTAACGACCCAAAATTGTTTTGGTCAACAATAAGATCAATAAGAAAAAAAAACTTTTATCTACAATCAAATATGGGTTTTTGAACAGTGGCACGATCATTTTCAGAGTGGTTTTTAACTCATTTGATAATTCTGATTCTCAGGAGGACATATTTGATGTAGAGGACGAATATTCTCAAGAACCTTTATTTAATGATACAATAAACTACAAGAGAGGTAAACGACAGTATTAAAAGTTTAAAACGTGGTAAAAGCGCAGGCCCAGATCGTATAATCAATGAGATGTTGAAAAATTCTAATAATCTGATAACAGAATTTCTTGTCAGTTTGTTTAACAGACTCTTCCATAGTGGAATTTTCCCAACTGAGTGGTCAAAATCAATAATTGTACCTTTGTTCAAAAAGGGAAAATAAATATTCCAGATAATTATAGAGGGGTATCGTTATCAAGTGTACTGGGTAAAATTTATACTAGCATCTTGAATAAAAGATTAACGCAATGGGCAGAGAGGGAGGAAAAATTATTGAACAACAAGCAGGTTTCAGAAGGGATTATAGTACAACCGATCATTTTTCACATTGTATTCAGTAGTCCAGCGTTATCTTTCAAGAAATTCAAAACTGTATATAGCATTTGTTGATTTTCGTAAGGCCTTTGATTCCGTCAATAGAAATATATTATGGGATATATTAAGAAATCTGGCGTTGACGGTAAATTATACAAGGCTTTAAGAGGAATATATGATACAGTTCTGGCTTGGTTCGCGACAAATGTTTGTATTCTAAATATTTCTCTTGTCCAAGAGGTTTTAAAAAACAAGGCTGCATATTAAGTCCACAATTATTCTCTTTTTTTATCAATGAACTTGCTATAGAGTTATCTAAACATGGAAGACATGGCATACAGTTACTTCCAGGAGCAGTTGAAATATTCTTATTACTATTCGCCGATGATGTTATTTTGTTTTCAGATACTCCAATAGGACTCCAAAACCAACTTAATGTGCTCAAATCTGAAGCAGA
>CM031615.1:2235748-2238248 GCA_018398815.1 Conus ventricosus
TCAATGTAATGACATGCTCGACTGGAATTCTGAATAGAAAACGTTTGAGCAGTTTAAGCTCGATTTTACATCCGATAGTTTTTAACCTTAGGGTGTTCAAAACAGTTATCCTTTTGAATTTTATTGACTGATGAAGATGAAGAATCGCAGAAGTATCCATACTTTCTTCAGGATCTCTACGACCAATATCATAGCCAATGATTCTGATGTCATATAAAACTGGACAAATGAGATTTTGAAAATCCAAGTATGCGAAGATTTTCCCGATTAGATGGAACAGGTGATATTTTTTAGCATTTTATTAATCGCATGGTTGATTGTGCGACACCCCACTCAAACTCCTTCTCCTTTCAGCCAAGGGTGACTGTGCTGTGCCATGTAAACTATGCTGAATGTAAATAGCAAACACTGTATCAAATTAAACGGAAAGAAACCATTGCATTTATAGCAATGTAAAAACATCATCAATAAACAATGACGAGCCTACAAAAGGAAAAATAATGAAATAATCTGAAATTGAGCATGAAGACAAGCCCTTGACCGAGTCATCACTTATTTCGTTTGGGCTATGTTGGGGTTGAGGGTTAATTATGACGTTGCTTGTCAAAATGTTCTCAGAATAAAGTTTCTTAGATAACAAGGAAGTTAAACAACAATGTAAGGGGAAACTATTTGCGCGAGGATACAGACAGTGGGAGAGTGGCAATTCTAACCCAGGAATCTGAACCCCTGGAGGTCCAAGAAAACAGGTGTGTTCCAAGAATATGCTGCGTGTCTGGAGAGATGTTCCTATTCTCCAAGAAGCTGGTGACGAAAAAGTTCAGAAATTCACCTCTCACGTCGATCCCACTTCACATGTTCTTAATCCTGACAGAAAAAGTACCATGTGAAACATGGTAAAAAAAAAAAAAAAAAAAAAATGAACAGCAGAGCTGACCACTCAGACTGTTCCATATCTTTTGATCTCCCTTGCATCCTTGAATGGATCCTCAAGCATAGCTCAAAGATTGTCCCCTATATTTATATTGTTTGAATAATGCTTTCAGTTTTTCAGCAAATAATATATTCCCCCATTTTCTTCATCTTCAATTTTTTTTTTTAAGTTCAAATCTTTTTGCCAAGTCATTACTATAACGACTGAAGAATTGTTAACCTGCGCTTGTTTTCCCCCACTACTTAATTGTTCAGCATTCATATATATATATATATATATCATTAAAGTCCCTTGAGGAAGACCGAAAGTGGTCGAAATATTGGGAAATATTTTCGTGATTGTTGTTATCTTCTTTGTTTGGATGTTTTTATATATATATATATATAATATATATATATATTGTCACACATTGACCGAGTCACAGCGTCGTCTGAATGTGGTTTGTGCGCATCTAACTGGAAGAAACACGTGGATTACACAGTCTACTCAAGAGGTAACAGAATCAGTGATTGCAAACTTAGTTCTTGTTTCACTTATCCCCGACATTCGGTGATGAAAACTGTTTCTTCTCCGTAACAGGATGTCATTGGAACAGAAAATCTGCTTCTGAATCCTGTTCCTGATATGCAAAAGCTTCCCCGATTCGCTGTTGTGTGGATAATAATCGGCCATGTTAAAAACATCCAAATAGCAATCAGGCAATGCTCATTCATGACGTTATCAGGTTCTGTTTTTACAAGATTCATTTTTAATCGTGCCATTTTCAACTTCTTTATAATCGGAAAGTGATTTCAAGCGACTGCGTCGTTATTTACAGCAACCAGACAACTTTTCTTTGTACCCCATACACCACATCTACGAGTACCTACACATCTGAAGTCCAGTGAGCAGTGGACACAACGACTGTCATCCTTCGGACACGAAAGGGACCAGCTTGTCAAATACTCTGCGGCCAGAAACAGTGGTCTATTAACAAAGCTGACGGTGAAGCAAAACAATCCCTTCGTTACACCCTATGAATTGTCAATTACAAGCTCGCTGTGTACTGTCTGAAATAACTGACCTCACAACACACAGGATAAATATTCCACAAACTAGCCGTGCCAAATGAGTCCACGATCAGCACACTTTGGGTTAAAATTTGGGGAGCCGAGTTACATGTCTTCCATGCAACAGATTTCACAACAGAGAAGATTGCATCAGTTGGGGCTGTGCTGAGAAGTACGACTGCATCAAGAGCTGACCTTTTTTTTTTTTGCAGGTATATTTGCGTGAAAAGAACTTTAGAAATGGAAAAAGAAGTAAAAATCCGTTTACTCTACTCACAATGAAATTCCTCTCTCTCTCTCTCTCTCTCCTCTCTCTCTCTCTCCTCTCTCTCTCTCTCTCTCTCCTCTCTCTCTCTCTCTCTCTCCTATGTCGTGTCAGTTTTGGTTAGGAAACATATTCTGTGTGTGTGTGAGTGTGTGTGTTGTGTTTGTGTGTGTGTGTGTGTGTGTTGTGTGTGTGTGTGTGTGTGTGCGTGCGTGCGTGCGTGCGTGCGTGCGTGCGTGCGGTGGTGTGTGT
>CM031615.1:2245748-2288248 GCA_018398815.1 Conus ventricosus
TGCATGTCTGAATGGGCAAAGGTGTTTGCAGAAGGCTGGATGTACATGTTTAATCTAACATTGAAAGAAAAGTGTGTAGTAGCTAGCATTGAAACCATTTCATTTTTTCTTTTTTACTGGACCCATACTTCTGATACATCATTGTGTGTGTGTGTGTGTGTGTGTGTGTGTGTGTGTGTGTGTGTGTGTGTGTGTGTGTGTGTGTGTGCGTGCGTGTGTGTGTGTGTATGTGTGTGTGGTGTTTCTGTATCATAGGAGAGCGCCATCACAAACAGAATTAGATAAATGAATAAGTAAATAAATACATTCATCATCATCATCATCATCATCATCATCATCATCATCATCATCGTCATCGTCATCATCATCATCATCATCATCATCATCATCATCATCATCGTCATCACATCATCATCATCATCATCATCATCATCATCATCATCATCACATCATCGTCATCGTCATCATCATCATCATCATCATCATCATCATCATCATCATCATCATCGTCATCGTCATCATCGTCATCATCATCATCATCACCACCACCACCACCACACCACACCACCAACCACCACCACCACCACCATCACAAACCACTCTCAAAGTAATTTTTTTTAATGAAACTTACGGAAGAAGAGCGAGAAGGAGCAAAGAAAGAAAATTCCTCCTATCCACCACTCCCTCCCAATATTTTTTGTTATAAGATTTTGTGCTTACGCTCTCTCTCTCTCTCTCTCTCTCTCTCTCCCTCTCTCTCTCTCTCCTCTCTCTCTCTCTCTCTCCTGTCTCTCTCTCTCTCTCTCTCTCTCATCTCTCTCTCTCTCTCTGTCTCTCTCTCTCTCTCTCTCTCTCTCTCTCTCTCTCTCTCTCTCTCTGTCTGTCCTCTCTCTCTCTCTCTCTCCTCTCTCTCTCTCTCTCTCCTCTCTCTCCTCTCTCCTCTCTCTTCTCTCTCTCTCTCTCTCCTCTCTCTCTCTCTCTCCTCTCTCTCTCTCATCCAAAATTCAAAGTTATCTATACGTAAATATTTTGGAATTGGAGTTGCAGTACTATTAGACAAAGTATTCATAGAGCTACGTACGCGTGCAAACGTTTTGCGCGGGCGCTAGTGCGTCCACGTGTGTGTGTGTGTGTGTGTGTGTGTGTGTGTGTGTGTGTGTGTGTGTGTGTGTGTGTGTGGTTGTGTGTGTGTGTGTGTGTGTGTGTGTGTGTGTGCGTGCGCGCGCGCGGATATTCGTGTTACCGTGCTTATGTGTGTGATCATGTGTGTGTGTGTGGTTTTTGTTTAAGTGTGCGTGCGAACTCGACGGAGAAACAATCTTCATGCCTACTGGCTGCCGAGAAAATGAAATAACGGTAATAAAATTAAATTGATTTGTGCTGCTTTAAGCAGTTAGCCCCATAGAAAATAAATCCAAAGAGAAAAGAAGCTTAATGTAGCTTCCGCCACACTGGCTGATCTAGTTTCTGCTCTTTCTTCTGTCATCTCCATCGTCCCCACCCACCCGCCCACCTCCCCTCTTCCTCTCTCCCACATACTCATCGCCCACCTCGCCCCAGCCCCCATCTCGACCCCCTCCCCCCCTCTCTCCCCTCGAACCCCCCCCCCCCCTCCCCCCCCCCTCCCTCTCCCCTCAGACATTGGTTACCGTTCTTAGCCGTATTCTCAGATGGCATGTCTGTTATCCTTTTTCCTCTTTTGAAGTCACTGAATGAAAGAAATTTACAAAAGAGAGAAGGAGAGAGGAGATGAAGAGACGAAGGAGAGAGGAGGTGAGAGAGCGAGAAGACGGAGAGACTGATGACACCGCGACAGAGAGCAGAGAGAGAGAGAGAGAAGAGAGAGAGAGAGAGAGAGAGAGAGAGAGAGAGAGAAGAGGAGGCGCGTGAGAGAGCCGCAGACAGACAGAGAGACTGACCGACAGACCGACAGACAAACAGACAGACAGACAGAGACAGAGACAACAGAGAGAGAGAGAGAGAGAGAGAGAGAGAGAGAGAGAGGGGAGAGAGAGAGAGAGAGATGAGACAGAGAGAAAGAAAAAATAGAGAGAGAGAGAGAGAGAGGAGAGACAGACAGGTAGACAGACAGAATGACAGACAGAACGAGAGAGAGAGAGAGAGGAGAAAGAGAGAGGGAATGAGAGAGAGAGAGAGAGAGAGAGAGAGAGAGAGAGAGAGAGAGAGAGAGTAGAGAGAGAGAGAGAGAAGAGAGAGAGAGAGAGAGAGACGCTCACGTCGTCAAATGTTTTCTTTCTTTCAATCTCAGCGCCAGTTCAAACTTTATTCAATATTCATAAACTCGTTACGAGCCTCATACTCTCACGATAGGGTTATGGCTCTATAATGTGCACAGTGGCATTTTCATTCAATTACCCGTGAAAGGAGTGCAGATTTGTGTGTGTGTGGTTGTGTGTGTGTGTTTCTTCCTAGCGGAAGATATTTCTTTTTTTAGTGCACCCTTGCATTCACCCCACTAACCTAATTATTTTTAATACAAAGGAACCACTACTATATTATTGGTCGAAATAGTCTCTTCGGGTTGCCGTCTTTAAAGTCCGCCGAGCCCTCTCTCTCTCTCTCTCTCTCTTCACTCTTTCTCTCTCTTCTCTCTCTCTTCCCTCTCTCTCTCTCTCCTCTCTCTCCTCTCCTCTCTCTCTCTCTCTCTCTCTCTCTCTCTCTCCTCCCTCCTCTCTCTCCTCTCTCTTCTCGTTTCTTCTTCTGCTCTATTCATCCCATCACACACCACCAATCACTCACCACTCCACCTCACTCCTCCCTCCCCACTCACTCACATCCTCTCCTCTCCGTCAACGAAAGGTAATATAATGTTGAAACATAAAATGATGCACACACACACACACACACACACACACAACCACCACCACCACCACGCACGCACCACGCACCACACACACACACACACACACACACACACACCACCACACACGCACACACACACACACACACACACACACACACACACATTTTTATACACACACACACACGCACACACACACACACACACACACACACACACACACACACACACACACACACACACACACACACACACACACACACACACCACGCACGCACGCACGCACGCACGCACGCACGCACGCACGCACACCACACACACACACAGCGCTATTACACAACAGGAATTAAGTTCACCGAAAGTGGGCCAGGGATGAAATAAAGCCAACTTTTATGGTTAAAAAAAGTCAAATGAAATTAAGCAAATCAGAACAGCAAACAAACAAAAATCAAGACGCACAATAATGGATTGTCACTAAGTAACTCGCGTCCTTTTCCCGCCTCCCCAAACGTCGTATTTGGCCTGTGGTTTGTTCGATAAATGTGCACGCACGGACCACAAGATGTACAAGTCATTTAGGGGGGAATAAAGACGTTGGACTGCTATTTCATCTATGAAGGACAGCGAGGCAGATAAAACATGAAGGACAAGCAACGTGACAGACAATCCACGCAGGACAGACTATACGTGACAGAAAATCGATGTAGGACAACCCAGAACCTGACAGGCAACATGATGCACAATTCACAGGCAACGATGGAGACATCCCATGTGGAGCAGATCAAGTTACCGCCAGTCCACCAGAACTGACCGCTAGATAAATAGTCCATAGAGGATTGACTACAGCACAGACATTCATGGAGGATAGAGAACAGGACAGACAATCCGTGTGGAAAAAGACCACATAGCAGACAATGTATGTAGGACGATATCAGGGGACAGAAATCCATGTGGGACAGACCACAGGAGAGACAATCCATGTAGAACAGACCACATGAGAGACAATCCCTTAGAACAAACATCAGGACAGGCAATCCATGTAGAACAGACCACAGGACAGACAATCCATGTAGAACAGACTAGAGGACAGACAATCCATGTAGAACAGACCCACAGGACAGACAATCCATGTAGAACAGACTAGAGGACAGACAATCCATGTAGAACAGACCACAGGACAGATAATCCATGTAGAACAGACCACAGAACAGACAATCCATGTAGAACAGACCATAGGACAGACAATCCATGTAGAACAGACCACAGGACAGATAATCCATGTAGAACAGACACAGGACAGACAATCCATGTAGAACAGACCACAGAACAGACAATCCATGTAGAACAGACCACAGGACAGACAATCCAATGAGAACAGACCACAGGACAGAGAATCCATGTAGAACAGACAAGGACAGACAATCCATGTAGAACAGACCTGCAGGACAGACAATCCATATAGAACAGACACTAGGACAGACAATCCATGTAGAACAGACCACAGGACAGATAATCCATGTAGAACAGACACAGACAGACAATCCAGTAGACAGACCACAGGACAGACAATCCATGTAGAACAGACCATAGGACAGACAATCCATAATCAGACCACAGACAGACAATCCATGTAGACAGACCCAGGACAGACAATCCATGAGACAGACCACAGGACAGACAATCCATGTAGAACAGACCACAGGACAGACAATCCATGTAGAACAGACCACAGGACAGACAATCCATGTAGAACAGACCACAGGACAGACAATCCATTAGAACAGACCATAGGACAGACAATCCATGTAGAGACAGACCACAGGACAGACAATCCATGTAGAACAGACCATAGGACAGAAATCCATAGGAACAGACCACAGGACAGACAATCCATGTAGAACAGACCATAGACAGACAATCCATGTAGACAGACCAAGGACAGACAATCCATGTAGGACAGACCAAGGACAGACAATCCATGAAGATGGAACAGACAATAGGACAGGACAACACATGTAGGACGACCAAGGACAGGCAATCCATTAGAACAGACCAAGGACAGACAATCCATGTAGACAGACCAAACAGGCAACAGAGACAACCCATGTAGGACAGACCATAGCGACAGCAATCCACAGTAGGAACAGACCATGGGACAGACAACATATAACAGCCAGACCATAACACAACCACACATGTAGGACAGCCCAGAGGACAGACAATCTAAAACAGACCAACAAACAGCAAATCCATGAGGACAAGCCATGGGACAGACAACATATAACAGCCAGACCATAACACAAACCACACATGTAGGACAGCCCATGGCAGAACAACATCATAAAGACAGACCATAACACAACGTACCAACAGAAGGACAACCATGGAGCAGACAACATAAAGAGACACACCAACACAACACAGTAGGACAGCCATGGGACAGACAACGTAAATAGCCAGACGCATACACAAACCCAGTAGGATACCATGTCGGACAGACACAAAACAAACCATGACATAAACAGACAACTGTAGACACCACGGGACAGACACATATAAAAGACAAACATCCAAGACGGACAACAGAGCAGACAATCCATACAGGACAGACCGTGGAACAGACAGAGCACACCACAGGACAGATAATACACATAGGCTCGATCGACCACAGGACAGACAAACCATCTAATTAATGTTAAGGGTAGACCCACAGACGGACACTTGCTATATTTCATTAATAAGCTAAAATGTTGCGAAAACAGAATGTTTGATCGAAAGAAAGAAAGAAAGAAAGAAAGAAAGAAGAAGGAAAAAAGAAATGAATGAAGACAGAAAAATAAGAAGGCAGAACAGGAAAGAAAGGACGTAAAAAAAAAGACAGGCATATAGAAAGAAAGAAAGACGGAAGGAAGGAATAAAAGAAAAAAGAGAAGGAAAGACAAAAGAAAGAAAGAACGAAAGGAAAAGGTTTCCAAAGAAAAAAAAAGTAAGAAACAAT
The DNA here is from genome assembly GCA_018398815.1 of Conus ventricosus. Taxonomy (NCBI): domain Eukaryota; kingdom Metazoa; phylum Mollusca; class Gastropoda; order Neogastropoda; family Conidae; genus Conus; species Conus ventricosus. Next base: position 2,251,568 of record CM031615.1, read on the forward strand.
TAGTACAGGGAGGGAGAGAAAAATTTGAGGGGAAAAAAAAAGAAAGACAGAAAGTATAAGAACGCAGTCGGAAAAAAAGTGGCTGCTAAGGGCACAGAATAAAAAAGCGAGGACCATTGCACTGCGTACTGAGACAAAGCAAATTTCATTAGAGGTGAAAATCCCAGTCGCTCCGCTCCATTATTTTACACCCACCCCCATCTCCACCACCAGCCCCCTTTCTCTGCCTGTTCTACTCCCACCCAAGCTTCGTTTTTACACACACACACACACACACACACACACACAACACACACACACACACACACACACACCACTACACACACACACACACACACCACACACACACCACTCACACACACACTCACCACACACACACACCACACACCACACACACACACACACACACACACACACACACACACACAACACACACACACACACAGCACGCACGCACACAGCACGCACGCACGCACGCACGCACGCACCACACACACACACACACACACACACACACACACACACACACACACACACACACACACACACACACAAGGCCTCCTTGCCGGTTCAGTCACTTCATCAGCATTTTCTAATTTTCTATGTCCCTCCGGCGTCTCGCGCGCGTGTGGACGCGCTGTGTGTGTGTGTGTGTGTGTGTGTGTGTGTGTGTGTGTGTGTGTGTGTGTGTGTGTGTGTGTGTGTGTGTTTGGTGAGTGTGTGTGTCTGTGTGTGTGTGCGTGGGTGCGTGCGTGCATGCGTTCATGCGTGCGTGTGGTGGTGTGTGTGTGTGTGTGTGTGTGTGTGTGTGTGTGTGTGTGTGTGTGTGTGTTGTGTTGTGTGTGTGTGTGTGTGTGTGTGTGTGATGGGGAGGGGAAGGAGAGGGGATGGTTGTGGCTATGACCGTTTTTTTCTTTCAGCCAAAATAGTGAATTGTTGTGTTGCATGGGATTTAGGCTGTAGGAAGCGATTTCGTGCTATGTTAGGGGAAACTGCAAAACGCCATTTATACTGCTATGACGCAGGGAATTCCGGGAAACTGCAGAAACCATGGTATGCTGTGACGCAGGGAAGGGAAACTGCAGAAACCATGGTATGCTGTGACGCAGGGAAGGGAAACTGCAGAAATCATGGTATACTATGACGCAGGGAAGGGAAACTGCAGAAATCATGATATATTATGACGCAGGGAAGGGAAACTGCAGAAATCATGGTATACTGTGACGCAGGGAAGGGAAACTGCAGAAATCATGATATATTATGACGCAGGGAAGGGAAACTGCAGAAATCATGGTATACTATGACGCAGGGAAGGGAAACTGCAGAAATCATGATATATTATGACGCAGGGAAGGGAAACTGCAGAAATCATGGTATACTATGACGCAGGGAAGGGAAACTGCAGAAATCATGATATATTATGACGCAGGGAAGGGAAACTGCAGAAATCATGGTATACTATGACGCAGGAAAGGGAAACTGCAGAAATCATGGTATCTTGACGCAGGAAGGGAAACTGCAGAAATCATGATATATGACGCAGGGAAGGGAAACTGCAGAAAAACATGGTATACTATGACGGAGGAAAGGGAAACTGCAGAAAATCATGGTATGCTGTGACGCAGGGAAGGGAAACTGCAGAAATCATGATATATTATGACGCAGGAAGGGAAACTGCAGAAATCATGTATCTTGACGCAGGGAAGGGAAACTGCAGAAATCATGGTATGCTGTGACGCAGGGAAGGGAAACTGCACGAAAATCAGGATATGGCTGATGACGCAGTGGAAGGGAAACTGCACGAAGCCAATCACGAAGAAAGAGAAGAGAAAAAAAAGTAAACCCAAGGAAACTGCACGAGCCAAGTTAACAAAGAAAGAAAGAAAGAAATAGATAAACCTTTTGGGAAACTGCGCGAAGCCAAGTCATAAAGAAAGAAAGAAAGAAAGAAAGAAAGAAAAAGTAAACCCAAAGAGAAACTGTACGAGGCCAACAATGAAGAAAGAAAGAAAGAAAGAAAAGAAAGAAAGAAAAGATAAACCTTGGAAACTGCGCGAGGCCAAGTCATAAAGAAAGAAAAGAAAGAAAGAAAGAAAGATAAACCCAAAGAGAAACTGTACGAGGCCAACAATGAAGAAAGAAAGAAAGAAAGAAAGAAAGAAGAAGAAAAAGATAAACCCAAAGAGAAACTGTACGAGGCCAACAATGAAGAAAGAAAGAAAGAAAGAAAGAAAGAAAGAAAAAGATAAACCCAAAGAGAAACTGTACGGGGCCCAACAATGAAGAAAGAAAGAAAGAAAGAAAGAAAGAAAGAACAGAAACCCAAAGGAAAACTGCACGAGCCCAAGCCATGAAAAAAGAAAGAAAGAAAAAGATGAATCCAATCGGTCGAGTTATGTCCCTTGACGTCTCAACAGAATGCCCGCGCGCGTACCTGCACCCTATGTGAACACTGCGCAGGCACCCAAAGTCGTGCAGGGTTGCCTCCGGCGGGTTGCTTCAGCAGTTGAGGATAGTACTTTTCTGCGTCCCACTGGCACTTTCGAGTGTATTTTTGTTTTCTTTTCATGGAAGCAGGATTGTTATAGGAAAGGAACTCTGCGGGAGAAGAATAAGTGAAAGAAGCCATGGCATCCTATGCGACACAGAAGGGAAACACTTCGAAAAGCTAAGCTCTGCTATGTGCAACAAAGGGAACATTTTTTCCAGTAACCAGGTCATGCTACGCTTCAAGAAAGAGGAATGTTTCCACAAGCCATGTCAAGTTGTGTAACAGGGAAAGGGAATGCTTCAAGACGCCATGTCAAGCTTTGCGATAAGGAAGGCAAAATGCAAGAAGTTTCGTCATACTATGTTACAAGGAAGGACTTTTTTTTATAAAAAAGGATAAAGAAGCTGTATCATGCAATGCTAGAAGAAAGAGGAATGTTTGAAGAAGCCACGTCCAGGTCCCATCTCATGCTAATCACCATGGAACGTACGCTACAGGAAGCCCTTTCATGCTGTGTTTTGGGGAAGGGAAAATGCAGGAAGTAGTATTATGCTAATCACCATGAAACGGAAGCTAGAGGAAGCCATCTCATGGTTGGTTGGTTTCAGGGAAGGCAAACTGCAGGAAGCCATGTGATGGTGTGTTTCAGGGAAGGCAAACTGCAGGAAGCCATCTCATGGTTTGTTTCAGGGAAGGCAAACTGCAGGAAGCCATGTCCTGTCTGGAGGAGGTGTACAACGAGTGCGTGGAGCAGTCCAAGGCCCGCAACCAGCAGTCCTCCGACCTCAACCTCATGCTGGATGTGGGCAAGTGGCGCAGAGGGATGGAGAAACTGTGCGACAACGTCGACTGTGAGTTCCCCCCCCCCCCTCTCTCTGTTGTGTGTGTGTGTGTGTGTGTGTGTGTGTGTGTGTGTGTGTGTGTGTGTGTGTGTGTGTGTGGTGTGTGTGTGTGTGTGTGTGTGTGTGTGTGTGTGTGTGTGTGTGTGTGTGTGTGTGTGTGTGTGTGGTGTGTGTGTGTGTGTGGTGTGTGTGTGTGTGTGTGTGTGTGTGTGTGTGTGTGTCTGTGTCTGTCTGTGTATGTCTGTGTCTGTCTGTGTGTGTTTTGCAGTCCTGTCGAAACATTGTTATACTATGATTCCTGATGTCTGTACTTTGTCTTGTGACAGTAATGATAGAACATGTGAATGGTAAGAATCCCTGTGCTTGTTCTTTGTGTTTCACAACCCCGAGAGTGAATTGGTTGATGATGACATGTGAACGGTAAGAATCCCTGTGCTTGTTCTTTGTGTTTCACAATCACGAGAGTGAATTGGTTGATGATGAGTCCAATATCCTTTCTTTGGTTTCTTATAATCTTGATAGAACATCGATCTATTATGAATCCCCGTGTATGTTCTTAGTGTTGTTACAATCCTTACGGCACATTTGTATATTGTGCATCTCTGTGCTTGTTCTCATGTTGTTACAATCCTTATGGCACATTTGTATATGTGCATTCTGTGCTTGTTGTTAGTGTTGTTACAATCCTTATGGCACATTTGTTATTGTGCATCTCTGTGCTTGTTGTTAGTGTTGTTACAATCCTTAGGGCACATTTGTATATTGTGCATCTGTGTGCTTTGTTTCATACAATCGTGAGGCAGCAGCGATGATTATGACTCTGTCACAGGCTGTCTGTCATCTGTCACAGGCTGTCTGTCATCTGTCACAGGCTGTTGTCATCTGTCACAGGCTGTCTGTCTGAAGCGATGATCATGAATCTGTCACAGGCTGTCTGTCATCTGTCACAGGCTGTCTGTCATCTGTCACAGGCTGTCTGTCATCTGTCACAGGCTGTCTGTCATCTGTCACAAGCTGTCTGTCTGAAGCGATGATCATGAATCTGTCACAGGCTGTCTGTCATCTGTCACAGGCTGTCTGTCATCTGTCACAGGCTGTCTGTCATCTGTCACAGGCTGTCTGTCATCTGTCACAAGCTGTCTGTCTGAAGCGATGATCATGAATCTGTCACAGGCTGTCTGTCATCTGTCACAAGCTGTCTGTCATCTGTCACAGGCTGTCTGTCATCTGTCACAGGCTGTCTGTCATCTGTCACAGGCTGTCTGTCATCTGTCACAGCTGTCTGTCTGAAGCGATGATTATGAATCTGTCACAGGCTGTCTGTCAGTGAGGCAACAGCGATGATCATGAATCTGTCACAGGCTGTCTGTCATCTGTCACAGGCTGTCTGTCATCTGTCACAGGCTGTCTGTCTGAACCGTGCATACAGGTGTGGTGGATGAGGCAATGTGTGAAGCAAGGGAGAGAACACTAAACAGAAAGCACACACCAGTGTCTTCCCACTCAACAGACAGCAGAACACAAAACACAAGAAAGAGAGCACAAAGACAATCACCATGTCTCTCCCGCCCCTTTTTTTCCACAGACACGATAGAGCACTGGCGTGTAGCATATTTGTATCCTCGTGTCTCTCCCCTGTTTTCATCATCAATCCCCACGTCTTTCCCCTGTTTCTCCAGACACCTGATGGAGCATTCGTATAAGTATGATATATCCCTAGTCCACACACCTGATGGAGCACTGGTGTATGACATAAATACCTACATTTCTCTTCTATGTTTCCACAGGCCTGATGGAGCATTGGTATATATCATAAATCCCCATGTCTCTGCCCTGTGTCTCCACAGGCCTGATGGAGCATTGGTATATATCATAAATCCCCATGTCTCTGCCCTGTGTCTCCACAGGCCTGATGGAGCATTGGTATATATCATAAATCCCCATGTCTCTGCCCTGTGTCTCCACAGACCTGATGGAGCATTGGTATATATCATAAATCCCCATGTCTCTGCCCTGTGTCTCCACAGACTGATGGAGCATTGGTATATATCATAAATCCCCATGTCTCTGCCCTGTGTCTGCACAGACCTGATGGAGCATTGGTATATATCATAAATCCCCATGTCTCTGCCCTGTGTCTCCACAGACCTGATGGAGCATTGGTATATATCATAAATCCCCATGTCTCTGCCTGTGTCTCCACAGACCTGATGGAGCATTGGTATATATCATAAATCCCCATGTCTCTGCCCTGTGTCTCCACAGACCTGATGGAGCATTGGTATATATCATAAATCCCCATGTCTCTGCCCTGTGTCTCCACAGACCTGATGGAGCATTGGCATATATCATAAATCCCCATGTCTCTGCCCTGTGTCTCCACAGACCTGATGGAGCATTGGTATATATCATAAATCCCCATGTCTCTGCCCTGTGTCTGCACAGACCTGATGGAGCATTGGTATATATCATAAATCCCCATGTCTCCTGCCCTGTGTCTCCACAGACCTGATGGAGCATTGGTATATATCATAAATCCCCATGTCTCTGCCCTGTGTCTGCACAGACCTGATGGAGCATTGGTATATATCAGTAAATCCCCATGTCTCTGCCCTGTGTCTGCACAGACCTGATGGAGCATTGGTATATATCATAAATCCCCATGTCTCTGCCCTGTGTCTGCACAGACCTGATGGAGCATTGGTATATATCATAAATCCCCATGTCTCTGCCCTGTGTCTGCACAGACCTGATGGAGCACTGGCATGTCAAATAACTCTCCCTTTCTCTGCCCTGTGTCTCAACAGACCTGATGGAGCACAGGCATGTAAAATAACTCTCCCTTTCTCTGCCCTGTGTCTTCACAGACCTGATGGAGCACTGACATGTAAAATAACTCTCCCTTTCTCTGCTGCCTGTGTCTTCACAGACCTGATGGAGCACTGACATGTAAAATAACTCCCTTTCTCTGCTTCCCTGTGTCTGCACAGACCTGATGGAGCACTGACATGTCAAATAACTCCCCATTCTCTGCCGTGTGTCTTCACAGTCCTGATGGAGCACTGACATGTAAAATAACTCTCCCTTTCTCTGCTGCCCTGTGTCTTCACAGACCTGATGGAGCACTGACATGTAAAATAACTCTCCCTTTCTCTGCTGCCCTGTGCCTCCACAGACCTGATGGAGCACTGACATGTAAAATAACTCTCCCTTTCTCTGCTGCCCTGTGCCTCCACAGACCTGATGGAGCACTGGCATGTAAAATAACTCTCCCTTTCTCTGCTGCCCTGTGCCTCCACAGACCTGATGGAGCACTGGCATGTAAAATAACTCCCCTTTCTCTGCCCTGTGTCTCTACAGACCTGATGGAGCACTGACATGTAAAATAACACCCCTTTCTCTGCTGCCCTGTGTCTCCACAGACCTGATGGAGCACTGACATGTAAAATAACTCCCCATTCTCTGCTGCCCTCTGTCTCCACAGACCTGATGGAGCTCTGGCATGTAAAATAACTCCCCATTTCTCTGCTGCCCTGTGTCTCCACAGACCTGATGGAGCACTGACATGTCAAATAACTCCCCGTTCTCTGCCCTGTGTCTGCACAGACCTGATGGAGCACTGGCAGTGCACGGAGAGGATGGCGTTGCGGAGCAGCCAGTGTATCCAGCGTGAGAGCCGGGAGTTCCAGCAGGCTATCGCCAAACTCAACCACAACCTCAACCTCAACGCCTCAGCGTGGAGGAGAGACAGGCCGCCAGAAAGAACATCATGGATGAGGGATGCAGGTGAGGGTGACGGGGTGAGGACGAGGGGTGGGGGGTGGGGGTGGGAATGGTACGGGTTGAAGGAAGAAGCAGGGGTGGATGTGGAGGTGAAGTGATATATTATGAAGGTTAAATCAGGTTGCTGCATTACGAATGAGGAGAGATGAAATATGAACGATGTAAGAGGGTGGATGACGTATGAGGAAAAGCAGTAAATTAAGGATAAACGAGAACGGGGAATCAACGATTCAGGGTTAAGGGTAAAGAGAAGCTAACGGCCAGGAAGGGGGATAGTGAAAGGTGAGGTGTTGGGCGTTGTGAACGATGAGGAATGAAGGACGGTGAGGTGTTGGGCGTTGTGAACGATGAGGAATGAAGGACGGTGAGGTGTTGGGCGTTGTGAACGATGAGGAATGAAGGACGGTGAGTGTTGGGCGTTGTGAACGATGAGGAATGAAGGACGGTGAGGTGTTGGGCGTTGTGAACGATGGGGAATGAAGGACGCATATGGATGAGGGATGAGTCACGATGGATAAGGAAGGAGGGGGTGTAAGGAAGGGTGAGAATAGTGAGGAAAGGAATGAACATTAATGGAGGATCGGGGATAGACGATGAGGACAGATGAAGAATGAACATTAATGGAGGATCGGGATAGACGATGAGGACAGAGGACAGGGGATAGACGATGAGGACAGATGAAGAATGAACATTAATGGAGGATCGGGGATAGACGATGAGGACAGATGAAGAATGAACATTAATGGAGGATCGGGGATAGACGATGAGGACAGAGGACAGGGGATAGACGTGAGGACAGATGAAGAATGAACATTGATGGAGGATGGGGATAGACGATGAGGACAGATGAAGAATGGACATTAATGGAGGATAGGGGATAGACGATGAGGACAGAGGACAGGGGATAGACGATGAGGACAGATGAAGAATGAACATTGATGGAGGATCGGGGATAGACGATGAGGACAGATGAAGAATGAACATTAATGGAGGATAGGGGGATAGACGATGAGGACAGAGGACAGGGGATAGACGATGAGGACAGATGAAGAATGAACATTGATGGAGGATAGCGGATAGACGATGAGGACAGATGAAGAATGAACATTAATGGAGGATAGGGGATAGACGATGAGGACAGAGGACAGGGATAGACGATGAGGACAGATGAAGAATGAACATTAATGGCGGATAGCGGATAGACGATGAGGACAGATGAAGAATGAACATTGATGGAGGATAGCGGATAGACGATGAGGACAGATGAAGAATGAACATTGATGGAGGATAGGGGATAGACGATGAGGACAGATGAAGAATGAACATTAATGGAGGATAGGGATAGACGATGAGGACAGAGACAGGGGATAGACGATGAGGACAGATGAAGAATGAACATTGATGGAGGATAGGGGATAGACGATGAGGACAGATGAAGAATGAACATTAATGGAGGATAGGGGATAGACGATGAGGACAGAGGACAGCGGATAGACGATGAGGACAGATGAAGAATGAACATTGATGGAGGATAGAGGATAGCGAACGATGAGGACAGATGAAGAATGAACATTGATGGAGGATAGCGGATAGACGATGAGGACAGATGAAGAATGGACATTAATGGAGGATAGGGATGGATAGACGATGAGGACAGATGAAGAATGGACATTAATGGAGGGATAGGGATAGACGATGAGGACAGATGAAGAATGAACATTGATGGAGGATAGGGATAGACGATCAGGACAGATGAAGAATGAACATTAATGGAGGATAGGGGATAGACGATGAGGACAGAGAAGAATGAACATTAATGGAGGATAGGGATAGACGATCAGGACAGATGAAGAATGAACATTAATGGAGGATAGAGGATAGACGATGAGGACAGATGAAGAATGAACATAATGGAGGATAGAGGATAGACGATGAGGACAGATGAAGAATGGACATTAATGGAGGATAGGGGATAGACGATGAGGACAGATGAAGAATGAACATTGATGGAGGATAGCGGATAGACGATGAGGACAGATGAAGAATGAACATTAATGGAGGATAGGGGAGAGACGATGAGGACAGATGAAGAATGAACATTAATGGCGCATAGGGGATAGACGATGAGGACAGATGAAGAATGAACATTAATGGAGGATAGGGGATAGACGATGAGGACAGATGAAGAATGAACATTAATGGCGGATAGTGGATAGACGATGAGGACAGATGAAGAATGAACATTAATGGAGGATAGGGGATAGACGATGAGGACAGATGAAGAATGAACATTAATGGAGGATAGGGGAGAGACGATGAGGACAGATGAAGAATGAACATTAATGGCGGATAGGGGATAGACGATGAGGACAGATGAAGAATGAGGGATGGAAAACCAGAGATGACAAAGATGAGAGATAAACGATGAGTGAAGACAGTGAGGGATGGAACACAAGAAAAGACAAATCAGGAAGGATAGAGAATGAGGCAAGGAAATCAATGAAGAATCAGGAATGAAAGGAGATATTCCAACATGGAGGATGAGATATGACGAAGGTGAGGGAGGAGTACAAAACATAGAATGAGTGAAGACAGAAAAGTAAGTATGAGGAGAAGAAGAAGAAGAAGAAGAAGGAGAAGGAGAAGAAGAAGAAGAAGAAGAAGAAGAAGAAGGAGAAGGAGAAGAAGAAGAAGAAGAAGAAGAAGAAGATGATGATGATGATGATGATGAAGAAGAAAGAAGAAGAAGAAGAAGAAGAAGAAGAAGAAGAAGAAGAAGAAGAAGAAGAAGAAGAAGAAGTAAGGGGGGGGGGGGGAGAGAGAGAGAGAGAGAGAGAGAGAGAGAGAGAGAGAGAGAGAGAGAGAGAGAGAGAGAGAGAGAGAGAGTTAGGCAGACAGACAGACATACAGAGAGAGAGAGTTGACGGACGGATGAAGGACGAAGCATAGGGATGGAGGAAATGTGAGGAAAAGGGAAGAATGAGGGATGGGGATTAAGGCCAGTGAGGGAAGATGAATAATGAGGGGTACTGATGAGAAATGAATGAGGGATGAAGTTCTGAATATAATGATGTAATGTTCAGGGGGCTCGGGGGTGGGAGTGGTGTATTATGGCTAAATGATGGTTTACAGTCTTTCACAGTATAGATATCATTAATACGGCTAAATGATACCTTTCACGTTACCCAGTTTTGAAGCGCTCATCCTTCACTGGGAAATTGTCCCATTCTGTGACTGACTGTCTGTGTGTTCTGCAGAATTGTCCCATTCTGTGACTGTCTGTCTGTCTGTGTGTTCTGCAGAATTGTCCCATTCTGTGACTGTCTGTCTGCCTGTGTGTTCTGCAGAATTGTCCCATTCTGTGACTGTCTGTGTTCTGCAGAATTGTCCCATTCTGTGACTGTCTGTGTGTTCTGCAGAATTGTCCCATTCTGTGACTGTCTGTCTGTCTGTGTGTTCTGCAGAATTGTCCCATTCTGTGACTGTCTGTGTGTTCTGCAGAATTGTCCCATTCTGTGACTGTCCGCCTGTCTGTGTGTTCTGCAGAATTGTCCCATTCTGTGACTGTCTGTCTGTCTGTGTGTTCTGCATAATTGTCCCATTCTGTGACTGTCTGTCTGTCTGTGTGTTCTGCAGAATTGTCCCATCTGTGCTGTCTGCTGTCTGTGTGTTCTGCAGAATTGTCCCATTCTGTGCTGTCTGTCTGTTGTGTGTTCTGCAGAATTGTCCCATCTGTGACTGTCTGTCTGTCTGTGTGTTCTGCAAATTGTCCCATTCTGTGACTGCATCTGTCTGTGTGTTCTGCAGAATTGTCCCATTTGCTTCTGACTGTCTGTGTGTTCTGCAGAATTGTCCCATTCTGTGTCTGTCTGTCTGTTGTGTGTTCTGCAGAATTGTCCCATTCTGTGTCTGTCTGTCTGTCTGTTGTGTGTTCTGCAGAATTGTCCCATTCTGTGTCTGTCTGTCTGTCTGTGTGTTCTGCAGAATTGTCCCATTCTCTGACTGTCTGTGTGTTCTGCAGAATTGTCCATTCTGTGTCTGTCTGTCTGTCTGTGTGTTCTGCAGAATTGTCCATCTGTGTCTGTCTGTCTGTCTGTGTGTTCTGCAGAATTGTCCATTCTGTGTCTGTCTGTCTGTCTGTGTTCTCAGAATTGTCCCATTCTCTATGTCTGGGTTCGCGTGTCTGTCTGTCTGTTGTCGTGTTCTGCAGAATTGTCTCATCCTGTGTCTGTCTGTCCTGTGTGTTCTGCAGAATTGTCTCATCCTGTGTCTGTCTGTCTTCTGTCTGTCTGTCTGTCTGTCTGGTGTGTTCTGCAGAATTGTCTCATCCTGTACTGCTGTCTGTCTGTGTGTTCTGCAGAATTGTCTCATCCTGTGCTGTCTGTGTCTGTCGTGTTCTGTCGTGTTCAATTGTCCATCTGTACGACTGTCGTTTGTGTTCCCATCTGTTGACTTGGACTGTCTGTGTGTTCTGCAGAATTGTCCCATCTGTAACTGATGACTGTCTGTGTGTCTGCAGAATTGTCCCATTCTGTGACTGACTGTCTGTGTGTTCTGCAGGATTGTCCCACTCTGTGACTGACTGTCTGTGTGTCTGCAGAATTGTCCCATCTGTGACTGTTCTGTCAGTGATTCTGAATTGTCCCACTCTGTGACTGACTGTCTGTGTGTTCTGCAGAATTGTCCCACTCTGTGACTGTCTGAATTGTCCATCTGTAACTGACTGTCTGTTGTGTGTTCTGCAGCTTCGCCATGGACGTGATCTGGTGCTTCAAGAACAACCTGGACAAAGAGGCCTCCTGTCCCTGCCGCTACCGCCAGCTGGTCATCGATGTGGTGGTCGAGTCCATGCCGCCGTACTGCAAGATCGACACCGACTACTACTACGATGAGTACTACCTGGAAAACTGCGTGGAGCACAAGCAGAAACAGGAACAGCAGCAGCGCAGCAGCAGCAGGGAGGCGGCGGTGACAGGTACGGCGCAGGAGAAGACGAGGACGACGATCTGGAAGACGTGCAGTACGGTGGCTACAGCATCGCTGATCCCAGCAAGGTGAAGGTCTTCGAGGAGGGAGAGTTCGTGAAAACCAACCTGTTCCCCGGGTACGGACATCTGGATTCCAGCGAGTCTGAGAATGGCGACGAAACCTGGCTGCAGCAGGACCCGCAGTTCCCTCTTGCGCCGATGACGAGGGACAGGGATCCGACAACGCTCCTAAGATGGGAGAGACCCAGAAACACAAAGGGGGAGCTTCACAGATCTCGTCTGTGTCTTGGGTGGCTCTGTCGGTGTCTGTGCTGCTGTCTGTGTTTTGCTGGTGATTTTTCTCCCTCTTTTTTCTGCTGGGCTGGTCACATTTTCTGGAATATATTTGACGCTTATCTTCTTCATCCTCTTTCTAAAAATCGAATTCTCTCGTAACCCTTTTTTTTAATAAACATTTTAATGCTCAGGTTGTTTCATGTTCAATACGAGTTTCAAATTTAAAAGAATGTTTGACTCGTGCTTTTGGGGATGCTGGATTTGCCAGTGTAGAACTACATGTGAGAATGCAAGTTCCATTTTCGCATTCATCCTTTTCTCTTCCTAAAAGCTGGTTACTTAGTCTCTTAACATCTACTACTGCAGTGATCTGTTGGTTTTTATACGCTTCCGTTTGTTTGGGCAAATTGCGCCATGTCACTCAGACATCCGCAACGTGTGTTTTTTTTCTTTTGATACCCTCTCAATCTTCTAACCTTGATCTTTGTCAACATGTTATCGAAGGATGACTTTGTTACGGCTCAAATATACACGAAGACGGTGCTATGCGACAAATTAGGGGAAGGTATGTTTTCATTATCAGTGAGAGTATCTGTTCCCAAGAACTGTTAGACAAAGTAGGTTGGGAAGGCGGAGGGGGTGGGGGGATGGGAGGGGGGGGGGGGGGGGGGGGGGGGGAGAAAGGGATGGGGGTGGAGATACTGAGTGTGGATGGGGGTAGGGGTGGGGGAACTGAAACACGGTCAAGTTTTAACTTAGCTAAGACGGCACTTTTCTAGTGAGTAATTTCAGTAAACAGTCTTTCTCTGTCACGGTCTATCTCTGTCTGTCTGTCTGTCTGTTGTCTGTTTGTCTGGTCTGTCTGTCTGTCTGTCTGTCTGTCTGTCTGTCTGTCTCTCTCTCTCTCTCTCTCTCTCTCTCTCTCTCTCTCTCTCTCTCTCTCTCTCTCTCTCTCTGTCCTGTCAGAACTGCAAAGAGACAGACTCCATTTGATTATAACCGGGCTTAGTGACCGCCATTTTGTGAGCTAATTGACTTTCTTCAACGTGTTTGTACATTGCTGTAAGATCTGTGCTTGGCTTTGTGTTCAGTGACAAATGCTTGAAGCCATGCCTAATCCTCATGGTAATATTTATGCTAACATTTTGAGACATTTAGTCCAATTTCAGTGTTGGTTTCTGTTCAACTTAAGGGGAACAAAAGTCTGATGACTTCTGCGTTTTGTTTTGTTTGTGATTTGTTTGAGCTCTGTTTTCTTCTTTTGTTGTTGTCTTTGAAGCCGTTTTCATCCCATTTCAAGTATGTGGTGTGGCCAGTCAACGCCACAGAAAACGGCGAGTTGTTCTTTCCCTCAAAAGCTGAAATGTTGTGGCGTAGAAGCATTGCACTGTTCATTTATCATTTACTGTAAAAATTGTAAGACAAAATACATAGCAACACACAAAAGAAATGTACAGTAATGGTAATATAGGATATAGTAAAAATAGATGAGAGAATTTCAATGCCTTTTGTAGACGTTACCAACACCAGACATCACACTGTGCGAAACATTGCCCCCCCCCCCCCCCCCCCCACACACACCCACACACACACACACACACACACACACACACACCACTGACAGCAGTGAACCTTTCTTCTTCTTCTCCATCGCCTATCGCACCTGTAGACAGGACTCTGTCATGAATCTGGTGGTCCTCTGCAGGTCCCCATAGATCCGTACAGCTTGTCGTTGATGGGCACCGGCTGCGGCCATGTCCTATCCCTCAGACACTGCAGGTCCCCACAGTCCTGTAGAATGGGTTTTGTGCTTTGTTCTGCCTGCCCACACGTGCACCTTTGGAATCAGCCTACAACTGGCTTGGAGAACACTTCACTGAATGTTTTACCATCCACCTGCAACCTCATAATCAGAACCTGTCAGCCTTCGTCAAAGATGCTGATCATGCTCCCAGTCTGATAAATGGACTTACGTCATTCCACATTACACCTAATGTTTGTCCACTCCCGGTGACACATCCCTGGACGCCAGTATCTCCCATGCAGATGAGTTGACGGAGGCCCTCACATGCTTTCTGAACCAAAGAGAGCCATTCCACTGAACCATGACTCTGTTCAGTCAGTCAGTCATTCCCCTGACCGCTGGGGTCATTGGGGGGACGTGATGAAGCAGCCGCCGTTTCTCTCCAGGCTCTTCTGTTGGTGGCTGTCGTGAGGAGATCTGGCATGGTCATTTTGGTCCAGTCCTTACTCTGTTACGTCTCGTCAAACTCGTTCTTACCAACAGCGCCCCCACCGTTTCTTAGCGACATGTTCAAACACATCAGTGGAATCGCTTTAGAAACAAAACCAAACACAAATACCAGAAAAGAAAGCGAAAAAAAACCGTACCCAAGCTACACCTATCTTTTTTATATTTTGTTTGTTTGTTTGTGTTATGGAATACATTGAAATCAGCTTTCTGCAAATAGACCATGGCCCCATCACTCAATTCTTTCAACGGCGCATCGATAATGATTTGGGGGGGGGGGGGGGGGGGGGGCGCCTCCGTCTTCACCGATCTTCACGATGACATCACGCTGATACAGAACCGCCTCCCACACCGACCTTCACAGATGACATCACGCTGATACAGAACCGCCACCCCACACCGACCTTCACATGTCGAATATCTGAAAAAGTGCGTCCCTTTTCTAGGCAGGATCATTCTATCAGAAATACTGCACTCTTCCTCTTCTAATCACTGCAAGCCAACTGACCCATGCGTAAGTCGACAACCCCAGCACTTCATCAACTGAAGAAGACAAATATGTCGAAAATGCATCAATCGCAGTCGTATTGCCTTTACAATTTGAGTTGTCTTACATCTTGTTTTCTGGGATGTTTTGGTGTTTGACCTTTCCTTTAAAGTCTGCAGTCTTGTTTCATAATCCTCGTGAAAATGATATATGATTCAGATTTATGTGCAATTCTTCATCCTCTCTCTCTCTCTCTCTCTCTCTCTCTCTCTCTCTCTCTCTCTCTCTCTCTCTCTCTCTCTCTCAGCCTTTTTTGTGTGTGGATAAGAAAAGAACATGAAAGGGTATAGGGCGTTGTTGAAGGAGATACGGAGGAGTTGCCATGAGGAAATGATTGACAGGGTATCGACATTGACAAAGGAGAAGGAGATCCAGGTGCAAAGTGCTGTTATATATTGAGGTGTATATTGACCAGTTCAACTTTGCTCCACATTGATTGCGTTAGTTTAAATGATGTTTGCATAGACGTGTCGTTTTTATACTGTGCTGTCCTGTAACGATGGTGTGTGTGTGTATGTGTGTGTGGTGTGTGTGTGTGTGTGTGTGTGTGTGTGTGTGTGTGCGTGTGCGTGTGTGTGCTTGCGTGCGTGTGTGTGTGTGTGTGCGTGTGTGTGTGAGTGTGTGTATTCTGTACCTCATCAGTAACGTCTTAAGAATTCCTTGTCGGGATAATGAGATGAGTAAGACAAGCGAGCTGTCTGTCTGTCTGTCTGTCTGGCTGTCTGTCAGTGTACCGCTGTGCTTCATATCTCTCTGTTCGTGTGATCGTCTGCTTTGCGTACATTCCCTTTGTATATAACTTTATAGTTACTGACTGAGTGGTGCCAGTTGACGTTCTGTTGATGAAATTTGGTGTCTTTTTCATTTCGATTAATGTACCGCTCAATTGTCAACATGTGCACGTCTCTCTCTCTCTCTCTCTCTCTCTCTCTCTCTCTCTCTCTCTCTCTCCTCTCTCTCTCTCTCTCTCTCTCTCTCTCTCTCTCTCTCTCTCTGTGAAATCAACTTAAATCACAAATGTCCGACAGTGATGCTATTTTATTATCGCACACTTAGACATAAATTTCCATAAACATTTTTGGACATTTTGCTGTATTTGAGTTTCATGTCCAACGTATTAGGAGAAAAGTCTGGCTTGATCATTGCTAATGTGTGTGCTTGGAAAAAATAGTGCATAATTCCCCTTTATAAATAATGTATCTTCATGTGCTCTGTGTATGGATAATATCTTATATCACTGGAATTTTTTTTATTTGGTTGCTTGTTTGTTTATTTGTAAACGGAATTACGATTTGAAAAATGTAGGGAGGGGTGTTTGTTCACGAATTTACGGGAGTCACATGTAGGTACAAATCATATGACAATGTGAAATTGCATGGCTCACACACACACACACACACACACACACACACACACACACACACACACACACCTCACACACACACACACACACACACACACACACACACACACTCACACACACACACACACACACACACACACACACACACACACACAAGGAGAGAGAGAGAGAGAGAGAGAGAGAGAGAGAGAGAGAGAGAGAGGAGAGAGAGAGAGAGAGAGAGAGAGAGAGAGAGAGAGAGAGGAACGCGGTGTTTCGGACGTGCGGAGGCCTGGGTGGGCTTTTCGAGGATAATAATAATACTAATACTAATAATAATGATAATAATAGCACTACTACAAATAGTATTGATGACAATGATGATGACAATAATTTGATAATAATAATGATATGAAATAGTAATAATGATAATAATGATGATGATGATGATGATGATGATGATGATGATGATCATCATCATCATCATCATCATCATAAGTATTATCATTTTTATTATTATTATTATCATGATGATGATGCTTATGATAACAATGATGATATCAACAAAAATGATAGAAAGGAGTACTAACAATGGAACATCACAGCTGATTTTTGTTTCGTTAGTATTGAACGTAATCATGTGAACAGCAGCAGCAACAGCAACAGCAGCAACAACAACATATTCATCACAGATAGGAATTTCGTGAGCGGATGGAAGATTTAAAAAAAAAAGATTTATCGTTGATTTTTTTTTAATAAAGGGATGAAAGTCGTCTTTGAAGGAAGTAGAAAATTATATATTCAAAAATATATTAGCACACTGATTGTTTTTCTTGCTAAAGCGGGATGTAGGTACTCGTTGTAGTGTCGTTAGCTATGTGTTGTGAGAATAGATAGTGAGGTATGATATCGTACCTTGTAATGTTACATCTTAAGGCATTCCCTATGTGTTGATTGCCTCACAGCATACCATGCAGTGGCTATGTGTTTTGCACGGCTGATTTTACTGGAGTGCATTCGTGTTCCGTAACTGTCAGTGCAATGTATTCCAACCAAACCATCAAACCATATCGTATCGTTTTGTGGTCAGTGCAATGTATTCCAACCAAACCATATCGTATCGTTTTGTGGATTGTATCAAATAACATTGTGTTGCATTATTTTGTGTCCTGTTCTGGCATGGAAAGCGTTGAATCAAAGAAAATTGTATTCTGTTTTTTCCTTTTATTCTTTCTTTCTATCTTTCTTTCTTGTTTTGGAGACTGTGTGTTTTGACTCTCCTTTGTTTTGTGAATACATCGGTTGTTAAACCATGCTTCAAGATGATGATGATGATGATAATAATAATGATGATGATGATGATGATAGTTATTATTACTACTACTATTGTTGTTGTTGTTGTTGTTGTTATTGTTGTTGTTCTTCTTCTCATTTTTGTTCTAGTTCCTGTTGTTCTTGTTCTTGTTCCTATTGTCATTATAATTGTTGTTGTTGTTCTTGTTCTTGTTGTTGTTAGATGGATTGCGTACCACTATTCCTGTCCAGTCTGCTATGAGAGGAAATAATAGGTAAGCCGCGGAAATGTTATCTGTAAATAAAAATGAACAAGGGCGACAACTTTCGCCCCCATGGCCCAAGAATTACTTTCCCCCACAGCTTTGCCGTGTCAGCAGTGTATTTGTTTCAACAGAAACTTGTCTTGACCTTCCTAGTGCTGTTTTAGAAACAGAGTTGTTGATGTCTGCATCTGATGAACTTCTGTAGCATTTCGCTGGCGCATTTTCTTTGTTGAAGGAAGATAACTGACTTACTTAGGCCATAGCTCAAGGCTGAGCATAGGCCATCGACAACACTCCGCCATCGTACTCGGTTTTGGGCTGCTCGCTGAATGCCTGTCCAGTTGGTCCCCTGCCTCTTCATCTCTGCCTCAGTGTCTCGCCTCCAGCTGCTGCGAGGTCGGCCTCTCTTCTTTTTCCCCTGCGGGTTCCATGTCAGGGCTTGGCGTGTGGATGTTGGCTTCCTGAGAGTGTGTCCAATCCAGCCCCACTTCCTCTGCAGAATCTGCTTGGCCACTGGTTCCTGTCCTGCTTGCTTCCATAGATCTTCATTGTTGATCTTTGTCACGGTCAAAATTCAACTCAACCAAATTCGTGGTCAATCGCCACCAGCCCAGTTGGACTTAAGCCCTAACGCAAATATTCGGGGCGTCAGGCGGACGGCCCCATGGTTCGGATTCAGCCAATTTGAGCAGAGGGGGAGGCTAATCCTCATCCTTCACAGAGACAGTCCGACCCTTCCAGACGGACTAAATAGCTGACCGACTCATTCACCTGTCGCCTCAGCCAATCAATGGCTATTTTTAGCTCTCGTGGAGACAGCACTGTCTGCCGTACGGACTAAGCTGTCTGGCAGAATGTCTCGAGTAGTCTTCCAGCCCGTGTCTTGGCGCCTACCCAGACTCATCTAGCCAATTTACGACGTCGCCGGAACGAAGAGAGGGGAAGGTAGTGTGTGGTGGGGGTGAAATCTAGCTAATCAATTAAATGACCAATTGACCACCACAGAGAGTAGGCGTGTAGACGGGACTGTCGTGATGTGAATATCCAATGGAATTAGAGGGAGACAACTTCGGGGTGTCAGGGCGGTAAAAATACTGACCATGGAACGGGCCCCTTTGGGACAGGGGTTTAAGCAAAAGGAAGGTTTTGGGGGGAAGACGGGGGAAAACGAGGGGAAAGACAAAACAGACAGAGAAAGGAGGATTTGGGGGGGAAGTGGGCCTCGCCTACAGGAAGGCAGGGGGGGAATGAGAACGAACAAGACAGGGGAAGGGAAGGAGGTTTTAGGTGTAGCCCTTTTTCCCGGGGGAAAAGCAGAAAAGATAAGAGGGGGGAAAGAACGGGGGGGAAGAACAAAAGAGAAGGGGAGGGGGGAGGGGAGGTTCTGGGGGTGGAGCTCGGGCAGGAGAGAAGGGCAGAGAGAAGAGAGATGAGGGGAGAAAAGGAAAAACCAATTTGGAGAGATTAGCATGAATAGTCGGGCAGGGGAAAGGGGACTGAGGAAGATGGGGGAAGAGAGAGAAAAATTTTTCAAATTTATAAAAGAAAAGAAAGAAAAAGAAAAAAGAAAAAAAAAAGGCAACCTTTGGCCCATTTGATAAGAGCAGACTAAAAAAGGAGAGAGAAAAGGAAGAGTGCAATGCTTTAATTTTTGCGGAAGAAAGGGAAAGGAGAACAAAAAGGGATGTTGATAGTCACTTTTTCTAAAAGGGTCCCCCAAACCCGGGGGTTTCAAACCCTCAAAACCGGGCAGGGGTAAAATTTTCGCCAAGCAAAACCCCAGACCAACCCCCCAAACAGCCCAAAACCGACCAGCCCCAAATCAGCCCAAACACCAGTGCCGGGGGGTTTTTGTCGGTTGTGAAAGGAAGTAAAAAGAAAAAGAAAAAAAAAAAAAAAAAGACAGTGTTTCGTAAATATTTTTAAGATCCCCCGGCCGGGAAAAAGGGGAAATCTATTTATCCCGGGGGTTAGTTAATGATGTTTTAGAAAAATATTTTGTGAAGTTCGGAAGGGAGAGAATGCCCTTTTTTTCTTTTTTGATTCTAAAAAGGAAATTGATGTTTTTTTCTAATGACCAGGGATAGAAAAAGTTATAGATTTTAAAACTAGGGGGTTTTAAATGGGGACAATCCCGATATATGAATGAGACTTTAAGCAAGCTGTGGGGGGTTTTGGGGGGGCGTGCGCTAGCCCCTTCCCTTTCCCCCTACATTAAAAACCAAGGTTTGAAAAATTTTTTTTTGGGGCGACCCTGCCGGGATATTCGGGCCCCATTTATTTAAAAAATTGGGTTTAAAATTCTCAGAAAAACGGGGGGGATCAATTTTTTGTAATCCCTAAGGGGAAAAAAGGGGGTTGTTTTAAAACAAAGTTTTTCCCAAGAAAGTTAAAAAACTGGGGGTTTGGGGGCATGGTTTCCCAAAGATATTTAAATTAACTAGGTTTGGGCAATTTAGCCCCAAGATACTCTTTTTTCGCACAGTTTTCCTATAATTCCCCTCCCCCAAAATTGGGGGCCCGGGGGCCGGGGCCCGCTTATAAAAAACAAATTTTAAACGTTGCCCCAAGCTAATATTATCATTCATAAAATTGTGCTTTTTACTAACTCGGCCCGGAAACCCCCCCATTTTGGGTGTCGTAGTAAAAAAATCTTGTTAAAAAAAAAAAAAAAAAATGGATATAACGGCGGAAAAGAAAAACCCCTATTGAACAACAATTAGAGTTGGGTACGAAAAGGGATTTTTGGGTTAAAATTGAAAGAGCTTTTATGAAAGAAAAAAATTTTGTCAGGGGGGCCCCCCCCTTTTTTTAAAACCAAAACTTTTTAAAAGGAGACACCCCCAGAGACGAAAGGAGATTTTGTTAAATTTCCAGGGGTTGTATAGAAGGCACGTTTGGGCACTAAGGGGGGCGGGAAAAAACGGGTGCTAGGCACGGGGTTGGGGAAGATGAAAAAGGAGATTTGGGAGAGTTGTTTTTGCAAAAAGTCGAAACCCCAAAGTGGGGGGGCCAAAGGGAAAGGGGGAAAAGGGAAAAAATTGGGTTTTTTTTTTCATTTTTTTTAAAACAAAAAAAGGGGACATTGGGCGGGGGAAATTGCGCGGGAGGTTCCCAAAAAGGGCGGGCGCCTTGCAAGGGGTGAAAAGGGGGTCGTCGGAAAAAACGACCGGCAGGGGAAACCCAAAAGGGGATTCAGCTGAAGAGGGGAAGGCAGCCTAGGGGCTGGGAAAACATGAAAAGCAGTCATGTCAGGGTAGGGGGGCACTGGGGCGAGGGGTTTTCCAAAACCAGGGGAAAAGGGGTGGATTGGCCAGAAAGAGGGGTGAAAGTTTTAAAGGGGAAAAAACCTTTTTTTGTTAAAGGGGGGGTAGTACGGACAACCCTGTTCAAATAAAGGGGATTGGGGCGGGGCAAATTTTTTCCAAACCCCGTACCCCTTTCGATGGAAAGTGAGGGATTTTTCCAGTTGCTAAGAAGAAGAAAAACGTCCCCTTTTATTTCTCAGGGGGGCGTTGCCCTTGCTTTTGGGGATGGAGCCCCCCCTTTTCCATGTTTTTTGATCATTGGAAATATTCCAGGGGGCAAAGGACCAGGGGTTTCCTGGGGTTTTTGACTGCAAACGGGGGCGGGCATTTCAAAAAAAACGGAGCAAGAAGGGGGGAAAAGGGTTTTTTAAAACCCGGGTTATTGTTCCGGGAAGGGAAGTGGGGCATAGCCCGTGTCCCCTTTGATGATTTAGGGCGGCCCGGGAAACAAGACCCTTCGCTCTGGGGGTCTTGGGGGAGTTGGCAAAGGGGGAGAGAAACAGGGGGTTGAGGGGGTAAAAACAGAATTTTTTGAAAGGCGGGCTGTTGTACCGAGTGTTCACCGGGGGGAAAAACAGGTGGGGTGACCACTCATTTTGAGGAAAACCAGCATGTTTATCGTGACACGTCATGTCGGGGGGTTCACGAGCGCTCAAGGCGAGTCATCTTCCCGGGGAAAAAACCGGGAAAAAAGGGGTGACCGAGTCTTTGGGATTTTTTTTAAGGGGCAGCAAAACAATCATTGAAAGAGGTGAAAGAACTCAGCAGAAGAAGGGGAGATTTTTTTTTAAACCCAAGTTTTTCCCGAAGAGGGCATACAGGGGGGGTGTCCACTGTTTGAAGGGCTAGACCCGTAAGGGTTTTCCCAGGGTTTTTTGGGGGTCGGGGGCGGAAACAAAGCAGCCAGAAAGGGGGAAAGGGGGAGAAGGGGGGAAAGAAATTTAGAGAGAAACCAAAAACCAAAACAGAAGTCAGGAGTCTGCTAGGTTTTGGTTTGCTTCTAAAAGGGAGTTTTCCCCAAAATTTGCTGCAAACAAAAAGTCCTCCAGTGATTTTGGGGCCCAAGGGAAGGGAAACCGGCATGGTTTGAGTGGGCAGCGCGGGGAAGGGGGCAAGGGCCCAAACGGTGTTGGGAGACTAGGGTTTTTGTCCCCCTCTTGAAGCCAAACCCAAAAGTCCAAACCATTTTTGTTGGCGGGAAAAATGCAAACAGGTGGGGGGGATAGGGGCGTATGTTTTCAGGAGGGGATGAAGGGGGGTTTGGGAGTTTTTCCCGTGAGATACCAGCCGGAATTTACCAAAAATGTGAAGAAGGGGGAAACCCAAAGGGGGGGAGAAAGGGGGTGTTTAGGGGTGTCTTGTGGGCCCGTGGGAGAAGTTTTCCCCAAATAAATTGGGATGGGGAAAGGTTCGTGACGAGACGGAAAAAATCAACCCCCTCAAAATTTCCCTGCAGGAGGGACAGTTGAAAAACAGCAGAGGGTTTTGCGTTGGGGAATGGCAAAAAAATGCAACCCCCCACAAAAAACCCAGTGGGAGTACAAATTTCCCGGGCGACAGAAAGTCCGGGGCTGGGGGGAAATTTTAAATCGTGTAATCCCCACAAAGCTGGGAACTCAGGGGGAAAATCCCGTCAAAAATCCAGGGGGTTTTGTTGATAATATGTGTTTTATTCCAGGAAGTTTTATTTGGGTATGGGTTTTATTTTCCCGTTTTGGGTATGGGTTTATATTTTTTTTTTGTGTGAGACTTTTTCAAATTTTTTTTGTGAACTTGGGTTCCCGTGGATGTATTATGCTTTGGGGCATAAAGTCCCCCCTTTTTTAGTGATCATTATTTTCAAAAAGAGGAGGATGGAGATTTCCTTTTGAAGGGTCCCTGGACTGTCCTATTTATTTTTGCTTTTTTTATAAGAATTTGAAAAGGGGAATGGAAAAACCCCCAGGGAGGGGGAAATTTTCATAAGTGGCAAAAGAGGTCCCTTATAAAAAAAAAATTGAAAAAAACCCCAAAACGCGCAAAGGCCAAAAAGATAACCCTTGGGGTGGTATTAACCCAATGGGATATTTTTAAAAAATTTATAAACCTTTTGGGTTTAAAGGAATTTTTAAAAAAAAAAAATTTTTCAAAGTGTAGTTTTGTGTCAGGGAAAAATTTGGTTGTTGTTTTTTTTTTTTACCGTTGTTTTTTTGGGAAAGCCCGGGGCAAGGGCTTTTTTTCAAAGGGGGAAATTGTCACGGGCCCAAAAAAAAACTCAACCCCCCAAAATTTGGGGTCAAATCGCCAAACCCGCCCCAGTTGGGCTTAAGCCCCCCCCGCAAATATTTTGGGGGGTCAGGCGGACGGCCCCAAAGGTTCCCGGAAATTCCCGCCAAATTTTAGCAGAGGGGGAGGCTAATTTCCCATTTCCCAAGAGACAATCCGACCCTTTCCCAAGGGCTAAAAGCGACCGACTCATTCACCCCCTTCCAGCCCCCAGCCAACAAAGGGTATTTTTTAGCCTCTGGACGCAAATGTCCCCGCCGTACGGACTAACGGGCCTCAGAATGGCCGAGAGTCTTCCCCGCCCCCCCTGTCTTGGGGGCCTACCCAAAAAATCATTCTACCCCAATTTTCCCACGTCCCCCCGGAACGAAAAGAGGGGGAAAGGGAAATGTGTGGTGGGGGGGGAAAACTAGGGTAATCAAATTTTAAAAACCAATTTCCCCCCACAAGAGTAAGGCGTGTAGACGGGACGGGCGGTTTTGAAATCCAATGGAATTTGAGGGGGAAAAACCCCCCGGGGGTCAAGGGGGGGTAAAAAAACGACCAAGGGACGGGCCCCTTGGGGCAGGGGGGTTTGAGCCCTAAAGGAATGTGTGAGGGAGAGACAGGGGGAACCGGGGGAGGAAAAAACGAAAAAGCCGGAGAGAGTAGGGGTTCCGGGGGGGAAAATAGGCCCCTCCCCCCTTTCGGAAGGCAGGGAGATGAAACGAAAAAAAGGACAAAAAGGGGGGGGGGGGGATTTAGGAAAGGGTTTTTGGGGGTAGTCGCCCCGGAAAAGGGGAAAAGGGAAGAGATGAAGAGAGGGGAAAACGAGGGGAAAAAGAACTGAGAAGGGGGGGAGAGAGAGGTCTAGTGGAGCTCTGGGAGAAGAAGGGCAGAGAAGAGAAGAATTTAGGGAGGAAAAAGAGAACCAATTGGGGAAAATTAATAAAGTCCCGCCGGGGGAAGGGCTGGAAGGGGATGGGGGAAAAGAGAAAAATATTTTCTTAAATTTAAAGAAGAAGAAAAGAAAAAAAGAAAAAAAAAAAAAAAAAGCCAAAACCCTGTCCCCTTTGAAAAAGAGCAGAACCGAAAAAGAGAGAGAGAGAGGGAGTGCCCAATTGCTTTAAAGCCCGGGAAAAAAAGAAAGGAAAAACAGATCGATTTGATAGTCCCCTGTTTTTAAACCCAAAAAAAGGGGGGTTTGAAAACCCCCATACCTGGCAGGGGCATTCGGGGAAGCAGAAACCCAGACCCAAAACCCCAAAAGTTTTTCCCCCCGACCCAGGGCGCCCCCTCAGCCCCAAAACCAGTGGGCCCCGGTTTGGTCGTGTTTGAAAATGACCCGGGGAAAAAAAAAAAAAAAGAAAAGGAAAAAACAGTGTTTGGGGAAAAGTTAAGGGTCAAACCCGGCCAAGGGAAAAATGGAAAAAATTAAAAAATTTAACCCGGTTAGTTAATGAGGGTTTTTGAAAAATAATTTTTTGAAGTTTAGAAGGGGGAGAATGCTTAAATTTTTTTTGAAAATTTTATATGGGATTTAGTTTTTTTTTCTATGAAACCCTGGGATATAAAATTATAGACTTTACTAAGTGGTTTGAAAGTGACCAAAGCAAAGAATATGAAAAGAGGAAACGAAAAAAACTGGAGTGGGGTTTGGGGGGGGTGCGCAGTCCTTCCTCCACTGACATTACAAAAAAAAACCCCCGGAAAAAAAAAGGGGGACCCAAACTTTTTCCGGGCCTCTGATTTTTTTAAGATCGCCTCAGACGGGGGTTTATGAAGGTCTGAAATTTTTTCTGTATTGCTTTGGTCATTCTCCAAGTCTCGCAGCCGTAGAGCACAACCGACTTCACGTTTGAATTGAAGATACGCAATTTTGTTGTCCTTCTGATCTCTGAAGGAAGATTATTAACATGTTATGACACGTTGAATTTGACAATTAATGGAAGAAGGGGCAGATGGCATTTGGAGCAGACATGTTATGACACGTTGAATTTTGACAATTAATGGAAGAAGGGGCAGATGGCATTTGGAGCAGACATGTTATGACACGTTGAATTTTGAAAATTTAATGGAAGAAGGGGCAGATGGCATTTGGAGCAGACATGTTATGACACGTTGAATTTTGACAATTAATGGAAGAAGGGGCAGATGGCATTTGGAGCAGGGAACTGGAAAGACAATGAAAGGAAGAAAAGAGCACTTGCTTATGGTAGAGCCCCTGAGATAATGTAAACAGTCACAATGAGCCCTGAGATAATGTAAACAGTCAGAATGAGGGCCCCTGAGATAATGTAAACAGTCAGAATGAGTCCAGAACATTTCTCCATGTTGCTTATGGTAGAGCCCCTGAGATAATGTAAACAGTCAGAATGAGCCCCTGAGATAATGTAAACAGTCAGAATGAGTCCAGAACATTTCTCCATGTTGCTTATGGTAGAGCCCTGAGATAATGTAAACAGTCAGAATGAGCCCCTGAGATAATGTAAACAGTCAGAATGAGTCCAGAACATTTCTCCATGTTGCTTATGGTAGAGCCCCTGAGATAATGTAAACAGTCAGAATGAGTCCAGAACATTTCTCCATGTTGCTTATGGTAGAGCCCCTGAGATAATGTAAACAGTCAGAATGAGTCCAGAACATTCTCCATGTTGCTTATGGTAGAGCCCCTGAGATAATGTAAACAGTCAGAATGAGTCCAGAACATTTCTCCATGTTGCTTATGGTAGAGCCCCTGAGATAATGTAAACAGTCAGAATGAGTCCAGAACATTTCTCCATGTTGCTTATGGTAGAGCCCCTGAGATAATGTAAACAGTCAGAATGAGTCCAGAACATTTCTCCATGTTGCTTATGGTAGAGCCCCTGAGATAATGTAAACAGTCAGAATGAGTCCAGAACATTTCTCCATGTTGCTTATGGTAGAGCCCCTGAGATAATGTAAACAGTCAGAATGAGTCCAGAACATTTCTCCATGTTGCTTATGGTAGAGCCCCTGAGATAATGTAAACAGTCAGAATGAGTCCAGAACATTTCTCCATGTTGCTTATGGTAGAGCCCCTGAGATAATGTAAACAGTCAGAATGAGTCCAGAACATTTCTCCATGTTGCTTATGGTAGAGCCCCTGAGATAATGTAAACAGTCAGAATGAGTCCAGAACATTTCTCCATGTTGCTTATGGTAGAGCCCCTGAGATAATGTAAACAGTCAGAATGAGTCCAGAACATTTCTCCATGTTTGTCAGTCAGTACAGCAACCACATTAGTGTCAGACAGCAGCTTCATTCTGTTGTTGTTGTTGTTGCTGCAGCTGTTATCATCATCATCATTGTTGTTGTTTTTGTTGTTGTTGTTGTTGTTGTCATCGTCATCGTCGTCGTTGTTTTAGTTGTTGTTGTTGTTGTTGCTGCTGCTGTTATTGTTGCTGTTGTTGTTGCTGTTGTTGTTGTTAACGTTTGCTCAACTGAATACTTTGGTTCAGTGAGCGTATTCAGCCTCATGAGCAAACATAAGTTTACTAACCGCATCCCTTAAATGGGATATAAAGTAGGAATAAAAGAATGTATGGCCGTTTTTTGTACTCACCTGGCCATTGAGGTCACCACGTTCCGTCTTCAAGGGTATTCAGAGTATTTCAGGTGAACGAAGACTGCATGCTTGACGTTCGTCACAGCAGA
The DNA here is from genome assembly GCA_018398815.1 of Conus ventricosus. Taxonomy (NCBI): domain Eukaryota; kingdom Metazoa; phylum Mollusca; class Gastropoda; order Neogastropoda; family Conidae; genus Conus; species Conus ventricosus. The sequence continues at coordinate 2,278,878 of CM031615.1, forward strand.
GGATCACTCCAACGTTAACTCAATCAGTTCACAGCCAAAATGGACAGCTTTGTCCCTCAGATCACACAAGTTTTGGCAATTACAAAAAATCATAAAAAATCAACCGCTTCACCTAGGAGCATGAAACATACACCATTGGATAGAAGAAACAATACGTTGATCAAACATGCTTTCCTTGAGTGAGGAATCCAACAGTTCACATGATGTAAGTAATCCAAAATGATACACATTGCAGAAAAACAAAAACTTTTTGTGCGCACTGTAATCTACTTCTTCATGCTCTCTATCCTCCCACACAAGTTCAGTTACACTTCTGAGCACTTGGTATGAACTACAGAGAATAGTATATTTATGACAACTGCATAAAAACACACCAATCTGACCACAAAATGCTTGATCCAGTCTCGTGTCCGCACGAACCTACTTCAACTGGGCGCCGCCATCTTCAAAATTGTGTGATCGCAGGAGCTGAGAATAGGACAATTTAAATCCGTATAACGCTGCTACACAATACACGAAATGGTCTAAGGGAAGCAACCGCAAGAAAAGACCCTAAGCTGTCCCTGAAACGAGATTTATTGCCCTTTAATAAAAGGCGGTATGATTTTTTAAATCGTCAAACTCTGTCGGAAGTATGCGTCCGACACGCCTTCAAGCATTGTGTTATAAATTCAAACCTCTCGTTTGCACCGATCACAGACGAGACATAAAACAAAAACTAAAGGAAATATTCACTTTGTAATGTTTCAAGAGACGTCATAAGATGGACATCGTTTCTTTGGTCATACGTAAGCAGGAAATGAGTTGATTTGTTTTTTCACCCTTTACTTATTCTGACAAGATATTCAGATGTTTGTAGGAATGGAAGGTGTGATGTTGTATGTCTCGAATCAAAATCAAGAAGTCGACTGACGTACTATGTTCAAGCAGTGAATGTGATCTTGTTTGTACATATCCTTTCTCTTTTTTTCTTTTTTTTCGATTACATTTTTCTAGGTGTTCGTACTGAATCCATATTCCAATTGTTTTCTGAATATTTCTTTGCCTAAAAAATATTCTAAATGTTTTCAGTGTGCTTTTTTAAACTTTGAAATGTTTTCTTTGGTGTTTGTTAATTTGATTCAGTTTTTCCTGATGTGCGTTATCCCAAAATCTTCTGTCAAATAAAGTGCGTTGTCATCCCATCAATATTCATATTATCCTGCTTGGGTTCTGTGATTAGTAGTGGTGTGTGTGTGTGTGTGTGTGTGTGTGTGTGTATGGTGGGTGGTGTGCGTGCGTCGTGAGGGTGTGTGTGGTGTGTGTGTGTGTGGTGTGTGTGTGTGTGTGTGTGTTGGGTGGTGTGTGTGGTGTGCGTGCGTGCGTGTGTTGCGTGTGTGTGTGGTGTGTGTGTGTGTGTGTGTGTGTGTGTGTGTGTGTGTGTGTAAGTTAGTGCGACGACTTTACGCATTATTTAGATACGACATTTCGTTGACATTTATCGCAAATATTCTACTTGCCATTACTCAAAAAAATCCCTAAAACAGACACACCCACACACGAGTGTTTAAATCAATAAAGTTCTCCATCAACCAAACATGGTCATCTTCCATACAGAATTCACACACATGAACAAAGACATGGCAGCTGGGATTTTAATCACCCAGTTTGTCATGACAACTTTATGAAGACGGCGAAAAAAATGGAAGGGGGGCTAGTTTACCTTGCAGAGCACGTTTGTGGGTAGAACTGACACTCAGGACACGACGCTACTGCTTTCATGAAGAACTAGCTTCTCTCCAGTCCCAGTTGTCTTGTGGATGGTATTCCGGACACTACGCAATCACTTGTATGAACACCTAGCTTCTCTACAATCCCAGTCATCTTGCGGGTTGTTTAAAATTCATGTTATTGCTGTTGTTCTTCTTCTTTCTTTAAGTGTCCACCTTCATCGAGTTGAGGGTTCTGACACTTTTGTGTGTATGACCGTTTTTCATCCCGCCATTAAAGCAACCATACGCCAACTTTGGGGAAGGTGCATGCTATGTGTAACGTGTCATCCACACCCACGGCCAAACTGGCCTTCTCTTCCGAAAGTTGGTGATGGGATTTTACGTGTGTGCAAGATGTTGTGCGTGCGTTCACACACGGAACCTCGGTTTATAGTCTCATTCGAAGGACTGTGTTGGGAATGGAGTCAGCACCAATGTTAACGCCAAGGGAAAAATCCCCCTGTACCGAAATTCGAACCCGTACCCTCAGGATCACGAGTCCGGCGCTCTACCAACTGAGCTATTCTCGCCTGCTTCGTGTGTGTTCAGACGCTTCCGAGGAACACGATAGAAAGATGGCATCAGTTCACGTGTCTGCCCAGAAGCGGAATTCAGATTCGGTCTGATCCTCTGCTCTTTTCATTCCAACAGTCAGTGTTGATGGTGGACAGTTCCATTGACCATTCCAACAGTCATGTTGATGGTGGACAGTTCCAGTGACCATTCCAACATCAGTAGTGAAGTTAGTACTGTCATGGTGGACAGTTCCAGTGACCATTCCAACAGTCAGTGCCTTGATGGTCGGCAGTTCCAGTGACCATTCCAACAGTCAGTGCCTTGATGGTCGGCAGTTCCAGTGACCATTCCAACAGTCAGTGCCTTGATGGTCGGCAGTTCCAGTGACCATTCCAACAGTCAGTGCCTTGATGGTCGGCAGTTCCAGTGACCATTCCAACAGTCAGTGCCTTGATGGTCGGCAGTTCCAGTGACCATTCCAACAGTCAGTGCCTTGATGGTCGGCAGTCCCCAGTGACCATTCCAACAGTCAGTGCCTTGATGGTCGGCAGTTCCAGTGAACATTCCAACACACAGTGTTGATGGTCGGCAGTTCCAGTGACCATTCCAACAGTCAGTGCCTTGATGGTCGGCAGTTCCAGTGAACATTCCAACACACAGTGTTGATGGTCGGCAGTTCCAGTGACCATTCCAACAGTCAGTGCCTTGATGGTCGGCAGTTCCAGTGAACATTCCAACAGTCAGTGTTGATAGTCGGCAGTTCCAGTGAACATTCCAACAGTCAGTGTTGATGGTGGACAGTTCCAGTGAACATTCCAACACAAAGTGTTGATGGTCGGCAGTTCCAGTGAACATTCCAACACACAGTGTTGATGGTCGGCAGTTCCAGTGAACATTCCAACACAAAGTGTTGATGGTCGGCAGTTCCAGTAAATATTCCAACACAAAGTGTTGATGGTCGGCAGTTCCAGTGAACATTCCAACAGTCAGTGTTGATGGTCGGCAGTTCCAGTGAACATTCCAACACACAGTGTTGATGGTCGGCAGTTCCAGTGAACATTCCAACACAAAGTGTTGATGGTCGGCAGTTCCAGTGAACATTCCAACAGTCAGTGTTGATGGTCGGCAGTTCCAGTGAACATTCCAACACACAGTGTTGATGGTCGGCAGTTCCAGTGAACATTCCAACAGACAGTGTTGATGGTCGGCAGTTCCAGTGAACATTCCAACAGACAGTGTTGATGGTGGACAGCAGTGAACATTCCAACAGTCAGTGTTGATGGTCGGCAGTTCCAGTGAACATTCCAACAGTCAGTGTTGATGGTCGGCAGTTCCAGTGAACATTCCAACAGTCAGTGTTGATGGTCGGCAGCTCCTGTGAACATTCCAACAGTCAGTGCCTTGATGGTCGGCAGCTCCTGTGAACAAGCCACAGTACAAGAACAGAGACACGAGACAGGAGGATGGACCGTCGGACAGATTTGGTGACATTATATACACGAGATATGAATCACAATACTGGTGTCTGATATTTCGTAAAATAAATGTTACTAGAAAAATGGCGACGGACGAAAAAAAGGGGAGTAACTGGATGAAAAGATTGTGGGGTGGGGGTGGGGGTTAGTTATGATGTGAGGTCATTACCCAGACGCTAATAGTTCTTTCAGGGACTTCTTTCATTTCTGCCTCCTACCAAGGTTAAAAGATATTCTGCATCGCTTTCCCTTCTCTTTCCCCCTTGTTCTGAATCTTCAGATTCTCTATTCTCTCCACGCCTCCTGAATGTTGTCGCTAAGACACGAAGCCTACGCCGGCATTTCTTTTCGTCGCTAAGGTTTGACACTCTCTCTCTCTCTCTCTCTCTCTCTCCTCTCTCTCTCTCTCTCTCTCTCTCTCTCTCTCTCTCTCTCGACATAATTGTAAACATACACACTCTCACACACAGACACACAGACACACGCACGCGCACGCACACACACACACACACACACACACACACACACACACACACACACACACACACACACACACACACACACACACACAGAGAGAGAGAGAGAGAGAGAGAGAGAGAGAGAGAGAGAGAGAGAGAGAGAGAGAGAGAGAGACAGACAGACAGACAGAGACAGAGACCGAGACAGAGAGACACAGAAAGAGAGAGAGAGGTGAGAGAGAGAGAGAGAGAGAGAGAGAGAGAGAGAGAGAGAGAGAGAGAGAGAGAGAGAGAGAGAGACGGGGAGGGGGGGAGCGGGAGCAAGAGAGAGAGTATGTGAACAGAATAGCAACAACTAAGATTTTGAAATATTGTTACAAATAGCATCTTCGTTTTCGTGTTTTTTTTCTTTTAATCTAAGTTTTCAACAATGTCATCTTCACAATCGCTGCTATGTATGCTGGCTGCCATTGTGACACCGGAAGTCTTAAAAGAAAAAAAAAAGTCACATGATTCACTACAAAATGAATGGATATTCTTTAAAGAATAAAAATAAAAAAGTGAACTCGCGCGCAGATCAAAACAGAAGTGTAGCAAAATCCCGTCTCTGACAGGCAGTGCTAAGTCTCCTCATGTGGGGGGCCCCATGGCAACTTGATCTTGGTCGCTCCCTGCGTATTTCAACACCTGAGGTTGTGGGAGATGATCTTGGCTTGCATGGGTGTGGCTGCATATGAGAGAGTGAGAATGAGCCTCCAGGGAGCTATACCACACAGAGGAAGCACGATAGATGAACAGGAAAAAAGAAAATGACGAAGACATCCAATCAGATAGTGGAATGTCGCCATGGCGTGAGGAAGAACGATCGTTTGTCATCATTCCTCTCTACTGCCAATCATTCATGATGGATCTGCAGCATGACGTCATAGCAATGGCCGCCATGGCTGTCTGTGTGGGCATGCGCACCGTGACAAGACAAGTCATGGCGCACTAAAACATGCACATGCTACTTGGAAATGCCTAGCTCCCCCTCCCCCACCCCCACCCCCCTCTGTGTGTCTGCCTGTCTCTCTGTCTCTCTGTCTCTGTCTCTTTTCTCTCTCTCTCTCTCTCTCTCTCTCTCTCTCATACACACACACACACACACACACGACGGACAAGATGGCGGAAACAGTAAACAACTGAAGATCAGAGTCTGCTGAGGTTTTGAAAGACTGCCCAAGAAAATGACGAGACTGACAAGATCAAGGAGTCGGGGAGGCCAAACTAACACCATGGCAAGTAAAACTGTTATGGTGAGTCAGAAAAAGTCTACATGTCATGAATTTTCGAAAAAAGAAGATTCCATTCGAGAGGAGGAGAATTATCGGCTTGACAAATATGGCGGACAGGATGAATTACGTTCGCGCAAAGACCAAGACCAAGAGCAAGACCAAGCAACTGTAAGTGAAATAAAAGACCTTCACGCAGTTATTTCGAATTTGTGTGAACGGATATCTCTACTCGAAAGTACAGTTGCCAAGCAGAACGATCCATTGCATAGATTTACAAGCATAGAAAAGTCAGTTGAGACCAGGGCTGCAGCTGTCAACGTACAAACACAGACAGCTTTTGCAAATAATTCGGACAATTTTGGGACTCGCAGTTATGCTCAGGCAATCAAGTACAATCCGTCAAACACCGAGAAGAAAACAACAATGGAAGAAAAGTCAAAACTGCCCGTAAAAGCCATTTCAAACAACAAACGGAGAAAAATCAACGCAGTCGAGAAAAAGAAAGATGACGCAAATATCAAACTTGACGTCAAATCGCACCCCGACAAAGTTCGTCATGCCTTGGAACAAGAAGAAAATAAACATAAGCTTCCTAAGATCGTGCTGCATGACTCCATTATGAAAGGTGTCAACGGAAACAGATTGGGGCGTTCCTACGGCTTCAGTGCAGATCTACACAAGACCTTTTCTATAAAGGACATCCCAGCGGCGCTTGAAGTGGCCTTGTCCTCAACTGAAGAATCAGTGGACGCAATAATTGTTCACTGTGGAGTAAATGATGTGAAGAAGTTAGATCCAAAAGTGTGCCGCAAAGCTTTCTTTCAGTGCGTTCAAGATATTTCCAGCAAACATCCAAAGACGAAGATCGTGATAAGTACAATTGCTCCTGTTCAGGATCCTGATACTGAAGTTTGTCGTCAGCTCTTCAATGCCCTGATCACCACTGACTTGTTCAAACTGGAGAATGTATCCTTCATAAGTCACGACAATCTTCAGACCACATCACTGAAGGACGGTCTACACCCCAACACCAGAGGAGCCAGTGTCCTAGCATGCAGGCAACCTGGGCAGACACGTACGGCGCTTCTTTTGGAGCAGACCCAGGAAAACAGCCAGACGACCCCTGGCCCCACCACCCATGCAGCGTTTACCTGCCCCCTTCAAGACAGCCCTTCTTTGCTGAAAGTCGACAGGGACGGTGGTGGAATATGTACGACTGCCTAAGAGACTGGTACTGACACAGAACAAATAAGCTGTGCAGTCTTTACATTACCGTCAGTCAGATACTTTTGATGAACACTTTCGTAGAGTGGACTGTTGTACGCCTATTGATAATTTTGATTTTGTTTATATCTGATATTGTTCTAAACAAACATTTGTTATCGTTTTGTTCTTTCCTCATCTTTCTCCTTTGCATACACGTTTTTTGTGCCGCTAGTTATTTAAACATTTGCATTAGTTTTATTGGTGTTTGAAGACATGCCTGATAGATCACCTGATATGATCACCATTTTACAAGGGAATGCCAGATCAATAATTACAAATGAATCATATCTTATTCAGCATCTTGCAAAATATAAGTATCACATTTTAATATTGCAGTCTCTAAATGTGTGCAAAACAAAATTACCCAGACTGCCTAACTTTATTATCCACCAGTACATAATCAAGTGTCTAATGTAAAAGAAAGAATAAGCAGTGCTATTTACATCCGGCAAGGTTTTGATTATTCTTTATGCCCATCACCAGCTCCATCAGATCAACCAGACTTGTATTCTTGCGCGGCAAGTGTTAGAATTAATAATAAGAATGTTCTAAACGTTGTCTCAGTTTATTTGCCAAAAGGACCGAATGATCGAAACACTGAGTGGCTACATTCGTTTAAAAATTCTAATGAAAAATGGCTGGTTGGTGGAGACTTTAATGCCCACTCTCCATTCTGGGATAAAGACTGCTCAACTCTAACCAGCAATCGCTTCGTTGAAAATGTGGTGGACTCATCTTTGTGCTTGCTAAATGATGGTAGCATCACTCGAATACCAGATATTTCTACCCACAGAGCAAGTGCCATTGACTTGTCCTTGATTTCTCCACAGTTAGCTTTTGACTGCATCTGGCAAACATATCAAGACACTCTTGGAAGTGATCACTTTCCACTAAAGATTGAATTAAATAAAAATTCTGAAATAACAAATTTTCCAGAAGACAAAATACCCAAATACAATTATAAATTCGCAGACTGGAAGACATTTTCATCTCTTCTTTCTCACATGGATGTGGATGATATTTTTGACAATGAAGATGATATAAATGTTTTATATAGTAAATTCAGTGAAATGATTCTCTCTGCCGTAAAAATGAAACTATTCCTAAGTGTAGAATTAACAGGAATATAAGTTATGCTGGAAATGTGTGGTGGACAAAAGATTGCGAAGAAGCCGTGAATAAAAAGAAAGAGAAATATAAAGCATACCTTAAAATTAAGTCTGAGGAAGTAAAAAAAGAAAAACATCAAATGTGGAATGATTCAAGTGCACAATCCTATAGAATAGAAAAGGCACACAAAGAAATGAAGGGAGCCAACGCATATTCTAACAGAGTTGTAGCCAAAGCTAAACGTTTGTATTGGTCATCCTTCTGTGACAAAGAGGTTTCTCAGCATAAAGATTTTCAGAAAGTGTGGGAAAAGTTTCAGGACATAAAACATGGGTTAAATCTTCCTCGATATCCCATTAAATTGGATAATAACAAATTTCCAACTTCAGCGGAAAAGGCAGAAGCATTTGCTGATATGTTCTCAAGGACAATGCGAATGGAAAGTCTTTCACCAGAATGTAGACAGCTTCGAGAAGAGGAAGAAAAGAAACATCCCTATGATGAGCCACATGCAAATAGTGATTCTTTTTGTCAATGCACCTATTACAATACATGAGGTGAATGATGCTATTTTTTCATTAACTAACAAAACATTATCTGTAGGGTTAGACGCAATTTCAAACTCTATGTTGAAACACTTACCAAATAATTTCATAAATTTGTTGCAAACAATATTTCAACAGATTTGGTCAGAGGGTATTATGCCAGGAATATGGAAGCAGTCAGTAGTAATTCCCATATTAAAACAAGGTAAATCTGCAACAATTGTAAGTAGTTATCGACCAATAGCTTTAACCTCTCATGTCTCTAAACTAATGGAAAAAATAGTTCTGAATAGATTGATATATTATTGTGATAAATATGACGTAATACCACACAATCAAGCCGGTTTTCGAAAAGGAAGATCTGTCATCGATCATATAGTTAAAATAACCACACAAATTAAAAACCAATTTGCAAAACGAAAACGCGTTTTGGCTACATTTTTTGACGTTAAAAGAGCTTTCGATAGTGTCTGGCATACCAGATTGTTATTCAAATTAAGAAACATAGGTCTATCTGGCAAACTTTATTATTATATCAGAGAATTTGTTCAAGACAGAAAGGTACAAGTTAAAGTAGAAAATACGTACTCTGAATTTAAATCATTACAAATGGGAATTCCACAAGGCTCTGTGATAGCTCCAATGTTGTTTAACATTTTACTCTGTGATCTTCCAAAACATATAAGCAAAAATATTACAGCTGTGCAGTATGCTGACGATCTGTGCATATGGATGGATACTTCAATAAGGAAAAATTGTCCTAAAAGAACACTTAATTACTACAAAAAACTTTACCAAAATGAATTAGACAGTCTTGGTAGATACATGTTTGCGAATGGTCTAATGTTTTCTTGTGAGAAAACATACATGGTGTTTTTCAACAATGGCGCCGATACAAGCGAGCGATTTGCCCTCTTTTACAATGAATGCAGTCACACTTGACTACAAACCTTTAGTTAAATTTTTAGGAGTATAT
>CM031615.1:2300748-2303248 GCA_018398815.1 Conus ventricosus
CACGAGTCCGGCGCTCTACCAACTGAGCTATTCCAGCCCCCCTAGGTCAAAAGGTCAAAATGAGCCGTGTCCTGTCTGTAATTTTTTGTCTCCTTTTGTCCGGTGGATAATTATAATTTTTCTCGATTTTTGTTGTTGTTGGTATTAATTATATTCAGATTCGTTTATTGCAGGAGATGGAATCAATTTCATTTGTGTAGGATAAGATCCAGGGGGGGGGGGGGGGGGGAGGGGGGGGGAGGGGGAAGGGGAGGGGGATGGGGGGGGGGGGCGGAGGGGGCGGGGGGGGGGGGGGGGGGGGCGGAGGGGGAGGCGGAGGGGTGAGGGGGGATGGGGGGGGGGGGGGGGGCGAGGGGGTGGGGGGGGGGGGCGGCAAGGAGTGCGCTGATTTCTGGACCACTCTTTTCACATGAGATGTATGTAGCTGGTTGGTGATGTACTCGACGAGCCAAATGAAGTTGACAGACCAAAAGAGTGATGGTATAAACTGGGTGCGTTGTACAATGACAGAAGGTGGTAAGGATCGTGCTTTAGAAAGCACGTTTGTCTGGTAAGACACTGCAAGCCTAGCCCTGATAAATGTGAAGCACTGTACATTCTGCACAGTTCTTTCTTGTTTTTTTTGGCTTCGTTTTACTACTGTCATTTTCTGTTCTTGCGGGTTCGAATGAGCAAGAGACTCAGACAGATACTTTGAAATAATTTTTTTAAAGTGCAAAATTCGTCTTCTTAAGGTAGAGTAGGGGTGACAATATAAACAATAAAGCAAAAAAAGGAATGGAACTGTTTAAAGAGAAGAAGAGAGAGAGAGAGAGAGAGAGAGAGAGAGAGAGAGAGAGAAAAGAGAGAGAGAGAGAGAGAAGAGAGAGAGAACTCAGAAGTCAGAAAAAGTATTAAATCAAGAATTGATTTTTGAGGCGTAGGCTGTTCATTCTGTAGTTACTGAGCAAACTATCTTAATGAAGTCAGATTTATAAAATCAGTGAACTATCTTAATGAAGTCAGATTTATAAATCAGTGAACTATCTTAATGAAGTCAGATTTATTAGTTACTGAGTGAACTATCTTGATGAAGTCAGATTTATAAAATCAGGATAGAAAGCAAAAAACAGCACACCACATTTCCAAATACATGATTGACACTAACGTGTCTTTAACAATGCGCACTCATGACAAAAGTCTTGCATGCAGACACACCCATAAAGGGAAGTAACACAGACAAAACCGGGACGAAAAGAGGTGGGGGGGGGAGGAGGAGAGGAGGGGGAGGGATGGGAGGGGAAGACAAGGTGGAAATGCCAGTCGCTGTAAAGGTAAAAAAAAACACAACAAAAAACAACAAAAAAAAACAGAGGGGAGAGGAGGACAGACAAAGATAGACAGAACTGTTCTTGTAATAGAACGACCATTAAACGCACGTGAAAGCGAAGGCCAGGGACCTCACAACCCCCTGCCTCCCTTCTTCACCCTCCCCCCAACCCACACTACCCCCACCACTGTCTCTTCCCCATCCTGACCAAACATCGTGCGCTGCCGCCTCCGCTGTTGTTGCTGATGCAAGAGATTTCTCTGTGCCCCCCCGGATTTCCCCCCAGAGAACATCAAATACGTCCACCTCGTCCACCACACTTTGAACACGTCATGTTTCAATGACACCCTCCACACACTTCAGTTTACAGAGAGAGAGAAAAAAGGAAAATAAGTAGGCGAAGGGGAGAAATAGAAGAAAGAGAGATGAGAATGCTGGAGGTAGGCGGGTGGAAAAGGATTGGGTGGGGAGGGGGGGGCTGAAAAAAACAGAAATGGGGTGGGAAAGAAATGAGATGGACAGAAACAGAAGATTTTTGGACAGAACAGAAAGGTTTTTGGACAGAAACAGAAAGATTTTTGGACAGAAACAGAAAGATTTTGGACAGAAACAGAAAGATCTTTACGGAGGAAGAAAGGGGTGGAGGCAGTGGGGGTGAGTTTAGAAGTATTGACATTTCATAAAGATGAAGAAGAAGGAGAAGAAGAAGAAGAAGAAGAGGAGAAGAAGAAGAAGAAGAAGAAGACACGGCATCAATAAATGGCCGCACACATATATATGCACACACACACACACACACACACACACACACACACACACACACACACACGCAAGCAAGCACGCACGCACGCGCACGCACGCACGCACGCACGCACGCACGCACGCACACACACACACCAACACACACACGCACACACACATAAGCCACATTCTTACACAACACACACGTGTGCGTGTGCACATACACAGGCAAATACATACACACGCACAGAGAGAGAGAGGAGAGAGAGAGAGAGAGAGAGAGAGAGAGAGAGAGAGAGAGAGAGAGAGAGAGCATGCCAAAAGAATGCTCGTCATTTACATGTTTTGACACTCACACATGTATTTGTTATGAATTAATATCCATTACAATTATCACTCATTGTCAAGAAAGATCTTTTTTTTTTTTTACATCTTCCATTTTAAAACTTA